>CALYLW010000083.1:1255857-1470857 GCA_944989445.1 Ampullaceana balthica
TCACAGTAGAAAACAACAACTTTCTCTCATGTACTTTTACCGCCAGCTGGATAAAGAGAGACTCCAAGAGATTTGAACATTTGCTAAGACATGCTTCTTTGACAAAAATCACAGATTTAGTTCAAACAACGAAATGAGACAATAAATTTAAAATCAAATAATATCATCATATATACACATTTGTTTCTTCCATTATTCTCGGTACTGTTCAGTTCATTTAGATAATAATCTTAACTTTTAAAACTTTCATCAAAGCAAGATATAATAAAGGAAATTCGGCAAATGGAAGGGGAGGGCATTATAGAAAAGTCTACTTCACCCTACTCCTCACCAATAGTCCTAGTGAAGAAAAAAGATGGCTCCACACGTTTTTGCATTGATTACAGAAAACTGAACGCCATAACGATAACAGACCCATACCCAATCAGGAATATGTATTTATTCAATTGGGACAAGCTAAGTATTTCTCAAAAATTGACTTGGTAAAAGGTTACTGGCATCTACCGGTAGAAATAAACTCGAGAAAATATACTGCTTTTCAAACCGACTTAGGATTGTATCAGTTTAAATACATGCCATTTGGAATTTGTAACGCACCAGCAACATTCGAAAGCGGCATGCGCCGAGTCCTAGGGGATCAAAAAATGTGGTCCTTTTTTTTGATGATATTTGCGTGTTTGGAAGATCCATAAAAGAACATAACAATACATTGGATCAGGTACTAAACGGATTGAACGGGTTGACGGCAAGGGCAACAAAAATAAAAATCGGGTTTTCAGAAATTGAGTTTCTGGGTCATATAGTCGGAGGAGGTACACATAGACCTAATCCCAGTATAACAAGTAAAATAGTAAATATCAAACATCCGAACACCAAGAAACAAGTAAGGAGCTTATTGCGGCTGATGAGCTATTATATAAAATTTGTTCCAGAGTTCGTAGACATATCGGCCGTTCTGACAGATCTGACAAAGAAAGGAAAACCAGAGAAAGTACAATGGACTAGCTAATGTACAGAAGCACTAGGAAAGATCCAAAATTCTTTATCTACACAACCAATCCTTATACTGCCAGAGATAAATCGTGAATTTGTAATCCGAACAGACGCGAGCGAGTCCGCTATAGGGGGATGCTTAATGCAAGAACGGGAGGGACTATTACACCCGATAGCGTACGTAAGCAGAAAAATATTACCCCGGGAGACCTAATACTCAGTAATTGAAAAGGAATGTTTGGGGGTAGTATGGACGATTACAAAATTCTCAAGATACCTATTTGGTATTCACTTTACCATCGAGACGGACCACAAACCATTGACTGTTACAGACATCCAAGAGCATTAATAATCGCGTGGCACGATGGGCCTTAACATTACAAGAATACACATTTACTATCAGACCGATCCCAGGGACTGCTAATACACTGGCTGACTTGCTTAGAAAACAATGGTAGTGGGGTGACAACAGATACCAACGTTGCAATGCTTGTGATAATAAGTAGAAAACTAAACATACCACCAGCAAAACAATGGCTATGATTTTGGGTATACTATTTTCTTTCCTTTGCTGGGTAGCTGAGGGATGTCATAAAATATTAAAGGAGGATCATATCTCCTATGATGATGATGATGCTATTTGTTGATAACTAGGATGAGTTATGATAATGTATCTTTGGGTTTACTTAGGGGGGGGTCTGAGCGACCTAGACCAAGTATTACTATGATATGATTTGATAAAGCATTTCTTATGTGCACGACACATTTTTTTTGATTATGTAAGCACATTTTATGGTACCAATATAAACTGATGGCCATTTTATTTAAAATGATAATATGCATTTATTATATCCTATGATGATGAAATGTTTGATTATGGAGAATTTTGTTGAGCAAATTTTGTGATTATTATGAATATGATAACAATTTGTAACCTATTACGTGGTGGTCATAACCGGTCGCACTATGGAAACTTTAAATATACATAATGGGTCCCAGTAGGAGGGACGGTAAACATACATACGAGGTCCCGCTATGGGGACAGAAAACATACATAACAGGTCCCATAAAGACACAGACGCAATTATTATTGAAAGAGGACATACAATTGGGTGGATACTGATTGTTTGTGACACACGAAGAGCAATTAAACCATTGAATCAATGCCGTTCTTTGTTTTGATAGACATGTTGATAAATTAAATTATTGAACCATGGCATTTTTTGTTTTGAGAGACATGTTGATCAATTAAATTATTGAACCATGACATTCTTTGTTTTGAGAGACATGTTGATCAATTAAATTATCGAACCATGACATTCTTTGTTTTGAGAGACATGTTGATAAATTAAATTATTGAACCATGACATTCTTTGTTTTGAGAGCCATGTTGATAAATTAAATTATTGAACCATGACATTCTTTGTTTTGTGAGACATGTTGATCAATTAAATTATTGAACCATGACATTCTTTGTTTTGAGAGATATGTTGATCAATGAAATCATTGAATCATGACATTCTTTGTTTTGAGAGAAATGTTGATCAATTAAATTATTGAACCATGACATTCTTTGTTTTGAGAGACATGTTGAAAAATTAAATTATTGAACCATGACATTCTTTGTTTTGAGAGACATGTTGATCATTTAAATTATTGAACCACGACATTCTTTGTTTTGAGAGACATGTTGATCAATTAAATTATTGAACCATGACATTCTTTGTTTTGAGAGACATGTTGATAAATTAAATTATTGAACCATGACATTCTTTGTTTTGAGAGACATGTTGATAAATTAAATTATTGAACCATGACATTCTTTGTTTTGAGAGACATGTTGATCAATTAAATTATTGAACCATGACATTCTTTGGTTTCAGAGACATGTTGATCAATTAAATTATTGAACCATGACATTCTTTGTTTTGAGAGACATGTTGATCAATTAAATTATTGAACCATGACATTCTTTGTTTTGAGAGACATGTTGATCAATTAAATTATTGAACCATGACATTCTTTGTTTTGAGAGACATGTTGATCAACTAAATCATTGAATCATGACGTGCTTTGTTTTGAGAGACATGTTGATCAATTAAATTATTGAACCATGACATTCTTTGCTTGTGAAACATGGGGATCATCTAAAATCTAAATCATTGTACCATACCAATTTTTTTTTGTGTATGTAAATTATAAGACTGCAAATGAGATATTTTCTCTCTTTTGTACATTGATGCATATATAGCTTACGATTTTGATTAGTAATAACCTTTGCTACCCTGGAAAGCGAGTTAGTGTATTACTAGATTCGTACGCATGTACGAAAACAGGGTGGTTCCACAATGTAAATAACATGATTAATTATTATGTATTTGTGAAGATACACCAGATAATGTACACTAATGTGATTGAAGGGTATGAGATTACTGGTGAAAATTTTGTATATAGTGCACATTGCACAGGTAATTGTTAAATATTGTTCCAATGTCTATATATTATGCCTGCGTGTGTAAGAATGAGATATGTTATTATTGGATCAGGACACAACAAAACATAAAGACATTGTAATGTTTATAAACTCGCGACATTCTTGCTAAGGTCACTCGTGAGGAGGAGGTGCCGCGGTCATATGTTGTGTTGTGGGGATGACTAGGCATAAATGGGTGCGAGCGTGGGCAACGAGCTATTAACGCCTGTTCACATGGAAACGGGGGGGGGATGAACTCAGGGTACGTGGGAGCTGTAATCAGGGAACACGACAACGGTCAAAAAGGATACATGGTGAATAACCCAGGAGCCAGCCAAAACCGGTCGGACAAGACGGGGGAAATATAATAAGAGTCACATTGTGTGTGCGAGGGGAGAGTTGCCGAGTTACAGGCAGGTGGAAAGACTGAACGAGAGCATGACGGTAGAACGGGGAGTTTTTTTAACGTAGCTGGGCCGAGGACGATTGACTGTTAAGAGTAAAAGGCTGTGTTGACTCTGGATGGCATGAAGATCAACCATAACATTACCCATTTCTACTTGAATATACATGTTGGAGATTTCATGTCATTAAACGTGCTTGAACTAAAACCAAGCGGTGTGATTCGTTTTACCCGTCCAGTGTGGTAATTATCTGTGGACAAGGGGGACATCAACCCCCTAGACAACGACTCCGCCACAACTGCCATCCTTGAATGCGTATCGAAGCAGTACAGAACAGAATATTGAGAACAGCGTTGGTGCAAGTACACACCCTTGTTTAACTCTGCTGCTGACTGGAAAGGCTTATGGCGTAGCTCCCTCGAACTGCATTGTGTCCTGCATATTTTCATGGAACTGTCTGATGATGGCAAGTAGGTGTGGGTGACAGCCGATTTTTACCAGGATTTGGAATAGCCCGTTGCGACTGACGAAATCAAAGGCTTTCGTAAGGTCCACAAAGGCAATGTATAGTGGCATCTGTTGCTCTCTGCCTTTTGACTGGAGCTGCCGTATGGAGAACACCATGTCTATGGTAGACCGACCAGTCCGGAAACCGCACTGAGATTCTGGATAGACAAGGGATGCTAGACACTGTAAACGTGTTAGTTTGACACGAGCGAAGGCCTTTCCTACAATACTAAAGAGTGAGATGCCACGATAGTTATTGCAGTCAATTCTATCACGATTGTTTTTATATAGTGTCACTATAGTTTCATCCTTTAGGTCTTGGGGGATATAGCCCTGTTCCTATCAGAGGGACATAAGCTCGTGCAATTGCTGGAGTAAAGCTGTCTTGCCACTCTTTAGAGCTTCTGGTGGTATGCCATCATTCCCAGGGGCTTTTCCACAAGATAGGCAGTCAATTGCTTTGCTCAGCTCTTCCTTTGTGGGCATGACATCAAGTTCTTCATTGAGTGGCATATCGGGGATGTTATCTAGAGCGGTGATGGAGACTGTGGTAACTGTTGAGTACAGTTCCAGATAATGCTCAACCCACCGTTTTAGCTGCCCTGCCTGGTCTTGTTTAATTTCTCAACTTTTGGACTTTAGGGGGGCAACTTTGGACGTCAAAGGGCCAGTTGCTCTTTTGATATGTTCGTACAAGGCTTTGGCATTGCCCATGTCTTCAGCTGATTGTATGCTGGAGCAGAGGTTAAGCCAGTAGGTATTGGCACATTGAATGACAACTTTTTGGGCATGCGACGTTGCTGTTTTTAAGGCATGTAGCAGCACATCGGGTGTGGGCTTTTACTTGTAGGCCATAAGAGCTTTCCTTTTGGCTTCAGTGACGGGTTTCATCTCGTCCCAATATTCATCAAATCAGTCCGTATTTTTGTGAGATTTCTTTCCAAAGGCATCTATTGCTGGTGTATAGATTGTGTCTCTGAGATGCATCCATTTGGAGTCAATGGTGACGCATGGGGACGTCGTTGAGAGACATTCCTTAACTCTGTTAGTGAACAGCTGCGTTTTCAAATGGTCTTTCATGCAGATGGTGTTGATGCGTGGACATCCCTTTTCCTTGGTGTGGTACGAGTTTTTCCTCATAATTCATACCTTGCTGGCCACAAGGGAGTGAGCCGTGTCGCAGTCGGCACTGTAATAGCTGCGGGTGAGTAGGACGCTAGCCAGGTGTGTACGCCTGGTAATGATGATTTAGTGACGGGTGAAGACATCCTGAAAGACACAGTTGTCAAAATGGGGTGGGTTTGGGCAAACGACTGTGAGTGAATGAAAAGAAGGAATTCTGGAGAGACCCGTGGCGTAGCATACGCCGCAGATTTGCTCATCGTAGACAGTGCAAAGAACGGTTTTGGGGGGGGGGTTGAGAGTACAGACATAAAAAGCAGCACTAAGTAAATAAAAAATAGAGATAAAACGTGAAGACATGCACACTGAGGTTATTGTTACCCACCTCCCCTTTATTAATACGATCCCTCAAACATAAACTGTGATTTGCCGACCCTAGCGAGGGTTAGTCATAATTAGGGTTGGTAATTACCGGTTGTTGTTTTTTTCTGTTTTTTTCGAAAATCGATTATTGATTTTGTAACTCCGATTTTAAACCGATTATCGTTTTATAGCTGACATTATAGAAGTTAGGGGTGTACCGAATCTTGCTTGCAAATATCTCGAAGCCAACAATGAGTTGACAGTCCCCCCCCCTCAACCTACGTTCACTAGCTTTGTTTTGATTACTTCGTGCTGTAGTTTGTGTCCGATCTTTCTCCACTTTCTTTGCTTTGTCCATGAGCAAGTCTGTGGCGTATGCTACGCCGTGGGGCGTCTAGTGTTATCATATTCCAGTTTGTCTACGATAACTATTTCAAGTCTTGCTGCGTCTTTCGACTTTATCTGAACAAAACCTAAAAAGGATTCTTTAATGCTTACTTTTTTAAGTTTGAAAATCCACCTGGCGCCCATTAATGCTCAATGGGGGCGCAAAAATCATGCTTGCCAACTGGTTTCTAATGAAGATATTTGTGGAGCTCCAAATTCAATCTTGCAAATGTATTTGAAATACATTAGTTTACATCAAACTAAATTTAAAAAATAAATTTTAGTACTCATTTCGGCTCCCCCTAACGTGGCACCCGGGAACATATGTCCCCCCCTGTACCCCCTAGCTATGCCACTGGATATCATCAAATTACAGTAAAATACGCTGTGATATTTTATGTTACAATTTTAATATGATAATATTCCGTCCTGTTTCATTGATGGGATCAATAAATGATCACATTTTATTATAAATAAAATTTAACTATGAGTGTAAATCGAAAAATAAAATATTCTGATTTTCATTTTACAAGTTAACATATGAATTTATGCAGACATCACAATAATTGATCTCACTTATAAAATGGGTACCGATACCAACTATCTTTTATTAAACGCTCTTAAAATGTGACATAATTGAATAAGTTTTGTTAATTAATATTTGTAAGTCTACTACTAATAAATAATAATGTGTCTGTATTTGTGGGAGTTTACACAAACGCACACACACAAAACACACACATAAACACACTCAAACACACATATACACTCACCGACACACACACACAAAACACACACAACTACGTTTAATTAAATTGTCAATCATACATTTCTTTTCATGATTTATGTTTTTGTAATTTTGTTTTTACAATTGCATCGGAAAATCGTAAACGCTTATCATATAGTTGATCTTTCAAGATTGACAAAGTTCGCCTCTGGTCATTTTTTGAGGAAAAGGGGGGGGGGCATTTTGTTGTGACCAAATAATGTTCTGTGAGTTGTAAAGTAAAATTCAACGACTTAATAAAGATTGGCCCTAAACAAACACGGTTGCCACTAATCGCCAGTTTGTGCTTATCTTTTAAGATTAACACTATGAAGAGAAATATGGCCGCTTAAAAATTAACTTATTGCAACGCCGAGAACAGAGGTTCATTTAAATGCAGCCTCACCGAATACACACTGTGCGTGTGTAATAAATGATGAAGTCATGTGAATACAATAAACAACAGTGGATTTTTACTTGTTTATTGACGCCTTTGTTCGTCTTATCCCGTAATTTAAAAAAAAATGAATACGCAAATGATTTTCGCTGATGTAAAGGAATAAAAATTATTATAGCTACAAGAACAAAGTTGTTTTTTTTTAAATTTAAAAACAAATATTTTTTTATTAAAGAAGATAAAACCCGAATTACCGAACGCAACAGTAATAATTGAAATACATTTACGAAATATGATAAGGAATATTGAAGAAGGCATAACATTTTGCTCACACACTCAGTTTTTCCCTATTCTTTTAAGTGTTAGGTAGATCAAGATATGGATAGATATATACATTTTAAAAAAACCTGTAAAAAATCGCTTTTGACTATAAATCCTTTATATACGAGGCATAACTAAAAGAATGTTCATTATAATACTCAGCGCACGACATTTTAAAAATAAAAAATATATATATTTTTGTCTCTTGAAACATATTTAATATAACGCACACGGATCGGACATATATGTTTAAAAAGTATTGTCAATATAATACGCACGTTATTGCGCGACAGGAAAGGCTATTTAATATAATACGCACCGCTACACTAAATCTCAATAATTAACATGTTACATTGGGATAAATAAGATAATCTAAAAATGCAATAATTTAATTACAGTACATTCGATCGATCTGAAATTTTGACCCATCGTTTTTATCATCTGCATGAGGTTGCTTGTGTTGCGTTCTGTGTTCTGGATAAAGTAAGACGAAGTCTCGACTCTTGTTCACTGTATACTCAAGCCTTTATTCATTCAGCAATATATATTACATCAACAGATTCAGGTACACGACGTAATCTAGTAACACTGTCCACTCACTCCTAAGTGCATAAACGGACTCTCTGTCCCTAATACGCTGAACACTCGAGCCACCTCGATGTGTCCCCAGCCATCAGAGCCAACGCTCTATATCCTAATGGCTAGTCCTAACAAGGACTATGGACCTCTGCACTCGGTCAGTATTCACATGTCTCTCCTCTCTCTGTCTCACACCACACTATTATATACACAACACGGCTGTCTAACTTTCATACCGAGTGAATACAATTAACACCATTATTGACAAGTGAACTCTTGTCAACTCACGCCTTGACCCGAATCACAACAATGACTCACAACAATCTCACAACAATCATTCGCAGTGATTCTCATACCCTGACATATCCCCCCTCTTCCGTTAGATTCTACTTACGAGTAGAATCTCACAATACAACAAAGTCTGGCATGGAATCACTGCACATTACAAAATACATTAATATAATACATCATGAATTAATCAATATCTTTAAAAATTAATTTTATACACAAAAATGCATGAAAAAAAAATTAATAGTATATACAACACAGAGCAAAAATCCACTTGGTCGTACCTGTATACGACTTCACTAACCCGCAACGTCATTCGAGATGGACAGCCGTCATACTACCACCCACAGTCTAACGGGATGGTGGAAAGATTAAATGGCACCCTAAAAAGCATGTTACGAAAAGTGGCAGACGAGGAACCCAACAATTGGGATTGATTTTTACCGGCAATTTTGTTTGCATATCGGGAAGTTCCGAACGAGACAACGACAATGTCTCCTTATGAACTCCTCTTATGGCGAAACGTGAGAGGACCAATGTCT
The DNA here is from genome assembly GCA_944989445.1 of Ampullaceana balthica. Lineage (NCBI taxonomy): Eukaryota > Metazoa > Mollusca > Gastropoda > Lymnaeidae > Ampullaceana > Ampullaceana balthica. The sequence continues at coordinate 1,265,000 of CALYLW010000083.1, forward strand.
ATTTTAAGGAAAATACTGACAAATGAAAAAACGAGAGAGGAAGCTAAAACGACATATGAATATATAATAGACCTCAAAAACAGAATAAAATCAGGGTTATATAAAACAGAGGCAATCACGAAAGGAAAGGAAAATACATATAAACTAATGATTCTCAGGGTGATTCTCATACCCTGACAGCTTGCAAAATTTCAGCTCGCTAGCTTACGGAAAAGTTGTTTTTAAAATTCGATCCAAAGTTTTTTCGGCAAGCAAACGAACAATTAATGGCTCAAAATAACACCCCCAGTAGTTAATATAAATGATTTAAAACGGAAATGCTTTTATTATTTTTTTTTAAAAATGAGATAAGTCGTCATCGACACCAGCATGTGAAATGTTTCGCTTTTCTTCTGACACACGTATTCTCTGTGTTCCTAAAACACGAACTAAAACTTTTGGCGAAAGGTCATTCTCCTTTTGTGCAGCTAAACAATGAATTCTCTACCATTACACATCCGTAGTATTCCAACTTCCAAGTCCTTCAAGACTGCACTTAAGACGCATCTTTTCAAAATGTATTTACAGACTTAATGAAACAACATTTTTCTTTTAATGATTAACGTGTCTTATGTGTAATGTAATGTCCTTTATGTTTTGGTATTATGGTCTAAATGGTTATTTAATAATTATATGTATGTTATGATCCCCATTTAAAGCGCTGTGAGCCCGGTTCCTTGCTGGGATACAGCGCTATATAAATGTTCAATTATTATTATTATTATTAAATGTTTGCGAAAAACAAAGAATGAAAACCACAATAAAAAAAGTATTCCTCAATAAATTGAATACATATATAAACATGTTTTTCTTCATCATAAAACTGAAACTTCGAAGGTTTCAATAAATACCCTACATGCAAAATGGGGTCCGCAGGCCTGAGCAAAAGGCTCTTAATAGAGCTTCCCGGGAAACTATCCTAGGAACAATGCATCCCCCACACTGGACATAGATAAGGGACCCCCCTTCCGTGGAACGGTATCCTCTGAGGAGACCACTTTGGCATCCAAGAATGCTTTGGAAAGTTCCACCACGAAAGTTGACCTCGCAAGGTTTAGATGGATTTTTAAATCCCTTATATTTACTTCAAAATCTTGTCTGTAGTCATCTCTTCGTACGTCGGTCGGGCGGAAAAACAAAAGTACAAAATGACACACTTCCCGTTATGCCATCGAGCTGAAATTTGGCACACGGACCCGTGGCACCTATTAATGCATCGTATCAAAATTTCAGATCGATAAAACGTACCGTATTTAAATTAATGCAGTTTAAGTTTATCTATATAAAAATATACGTAGCAGTCGCTATTGTTTACATTTTACGGGTAACTTGACTTCACGCCAGCCATCGGTGACCACATCACGTGTTTTACCAGGTGCAATTTACTATGTTTCAGGCTGTAAATGTTTGCCGCGTTGGAACATAATCAATACTTTAAGTTCTGTCTTATATATAAGGGATTTATAGTCAAAAACTTAGTTTTTTACGTTTTTAAAAAATTAAATCTCTTATATTAACTTCACCGCCGTCTCTCTCTGTCATTCGTCGACGGGCAGCCGAAAAAAAGTAAAAAATGACCCACTTCCCGTCAAGCCATCGAGCTGAAATTTGGCACACAGACCCGTGTCACCTAACAATGCATTGTTTAAAAATTTCAAATCAATCGATTGTACCGTAATTAAATAAATTCATTTTTAGTTTATCTCAATACAACGTATGTAATTCTATTTCACTGTGTGTTTTTGTTCTTATTTCACGTGACAGTTCAGTCCACGCGTTGACGCGACCCATCGATGTACCGGCGTGCTTTTGTTTACATTTTACGAGTCACGCTGAGCATGGTCCAGCAATCGGTGACCAGACCTTTCCCTTCTCCCAACCCCCCCCCCTCCCCGATTATACAGCAGGAGTTAAGGCAGATTCAGTCTGTAAATGTTTGTCGCGTTTGAACATGATCAATACTTTTAATTATGACTCACATATAAGTGATTTATGGTAAAAAATTTGTTTTCAAGGTTTTTTAAAATTATTAAATGCCTTATATTAACTTCGAAATCTTGTCTCGCTCTCTGTCTGTCGTCATCTCTTCATACGTCGGTCGGGAGGAAAAAGAAAATTAAAAAATGACCCACTTGCCGTAATGCCATCGAGCTTAAATTTGGCACATAGACTTGTGTTACCTAACACTGCATCGTTAAAAAATTTCAGATCGATCGAACTTACCATAATTAAAGTAATTCATTTTTAATTTATCTCTATACAACGTATGCAATTCAATTTCACTGTTTGTTATTGTTTTTGCATGTGACAATTCAGTCACGGTTTGACGCAATCCGTCGATGTACCGGCGTGCTTTTGTTTACATATTACATGTCATGCTGAGCTCGGTCCAGCGATCGGTGACAAGACCTTTCCCCTCTCCCACCCCCTCACTCCGATTATAAAGCAAAGGAGGGTTAAGACGGATTCAGTCTGTAAATGTTTTCGCGTTTGAACATAATCAATACTGTTAGTTATGTCTCATATATAAGGGATTTATAGTCAAAAACTTTGTTTTTACGGGGTTGTTTTATTCCTACCTTATTTGCAACAACCTCAGCGCCACCACGGCTAAGCAAACGAATATAATATACATGCACTGAGCTTGATAGGGAATAATTAAATTGGCTAAACTAAGGGTGTGATACTGGCTGACGTCCACTTAGCTTTTCGTTGTGCCTTTTGCCAATCCACACTAGAACACTTAGTCCAAAACAGCAGCATTCATATATAACCATCGGGAGAACGAAGCATTCACTTAGGACAATCCGAGCCTTAACGGGTACTTTGGTTTTCATTATTGATACCTATCTTGTATTCCTTCTAAGAATTTTCAAAAAACATAGTTTGAAAACCGACAATTATAATCACGCTTAAACATAGTTTATTTCAAAAAATTGGTTAAAACATTTTAAATAGAAAAATAAAGGAACTTTGATTTCATCTATATCTGTATAAACTGTAATTTTGTATCTACAACCATTTAAAAATTTAAGATTTCATATTTTTAAAAATAGCTGAATCTAACGATTTTGCTACAAATCTTTGCAGTGACCCCTATTTATATATGATTAATGCAGTACTAAACAAATTGCTGAAGATCGAAAATGTTATACAATAGAATCCCATTAAAACAATAAACCTTCTTATCAGTAACTGTTGTTTTATTTATTTATTATTATCTATAATTTGTTTTTCAATTTTAAAAGTAAAGTTTTGACAAAGCAAAACAGCAATTGAATGTATATATAGTCAATCAATTTTTTTAAATTGTATACTAATTTTAGCATAGGGGTATATTCTGGCCTAGGGGGTGTTTATAGATTGGCGTTAGCCAGTTTCATCTATGATGTATACGCTGGTCTTGCCTAGAATAGACTTGGGTATATTCTGAACATGTGTTTAAGCTTCCCTGTTACACAACATCAGGGCTAATTATATTTTCTTGAAACAAATATCGCCATATTTCTTTCAGATCCTGATTCTCACACCATTATCTGGGCCACACCTCTCATCGTGTTTAGCATTAACACAAAATTGTGTCATCTATTATTTCACAGTCTCATTTCCCATTTTGTGAGAAATCGTGAAGACGCAATAATATTCAGACTTGCATCTTATAACAAAATCGGAATGGATTGTCTTTCCTCAGGACTGAACCATTGTTAGCAGACGTAGTTCCGCTATCTACATATGTGAGACGATGAAACGCCCCTTGAAAAGCATAGCTGAGCGCATATGTTATAAAATAAACAGTGTCCTGTCTCCTGTTATTTAAATGGATATGAAACTTTTCGTCTTAATGGTAGGTCTATCCATGATATTCTCTTCTAAACTAACACGCCCTGCAGAGTCAATCAAAAGGGGACCAAAAAATTCACGAACTATGGACCCTCAAAGAAATCATGAAAGATGATTGTGCTATTATTTCTGACTGTTAAAACTTCGTCCCGCCCACTCTTCCTTTTGTATATATAAACATATGTACTAATCTTCCTCCTCTGTATGTTTGATAGATTATTTGAAATAACACCGCAGCTAAGCCTTATTTTAAATGTTGACTACTTTTAGTCTTTCTTGTGTTTTTATTATGTATTTTCTCTTTTTGATAACGTTTGTTGCTGTTTTTTGTGTGTGTTGTTTATTGTTGGTATAGTGCAAGGCTCACACATGCCGTTTTAAATAACATTGCTAATGCAAACAGTACTACATCAGCTATAAATAAATTTCAATATGTCCACTCTAAGGCAACAACGAGTTTGGATGTGTAAACCATCTAAACCCTACAAAGTTGAACGTGTCACAGCTGAGATGATTAAGAATGCAATCAAGAGCACACACACCAAAATTAAACAGCAATTCTGCGTAGCTCCCAAGATTGGTGCAAGCGAGCTCTCAAGTATTTGTATTCATTTTAGTCCGTGTTCGCCATATTCTGATACAGATAAAGTTGAACCAACATTTTAACGTAATCGCTACCTTAATCTTGATTGCCTTCAAAATGTGTAGTCCTTATTTCCCGTCATATTAAAGTGTCCCATGTGCTACAATTTAAAACACTTAAACGAGGCACGCTGGTACCGAGGTGATAATTCAGTTTAAAAGGATCTACTTGCAGTTTTATTTTTGTGATGAGTAGCCAGCAAACGCTAGATTTATCTCCTGCATTTTGTTCATTTTAAATATGACTATTTCCATGACGAGGCCAATAAATATTTATGAAATTGTACTCATGGTACTGATTTGAAGAAAAAAAATCGATTAATAGGGGAAAAAATTAATTGATTTATAATTAATTTCCATTAATTATATTTGTATAACGCATATATAGAACCCGTTAAGTCTCGATTCAGTACTTCGCGAAAATGGTTTAGTCGCGAAAATTACATGGCTCTCAAATTTTGTAACGTAACATAGCAAATTCGTTATTCTATGCAAGATATAAGGAAGAAAAACCTTTTTGTTTATGTATGCACGTCTAAATAAGTAATAATAATACGATGCAAAAGTATGTAAGTCACAAACAATATAAATTATTAAAATTTTTTATTAATAAATTGTGGAAACAAAAAATAAAAGACATATTTTCTAAAATTTTAATTGAATTTCGATCAATCCAATTAATTTGAATCGATAAACATTTTTTATAATTATTACATTAATTAATGGTTAATTTTCGCAGCCCTAATGGAGATATATTTTAACATACTTTAACAATTTTTTGTGATGACCCCTAGCAAGGAAATACATACATTAAAATGTGTTAGAAATAACGTTACATAGTTTAGTTTAAAAAAAACAAAACACTAACAGTATATTTAGAGACTAAGTTAAACTTCCTGCTTCATCACGTCAATTTCATTTACAAGAGATAAAGCCTCTCAAAATTATCGCTATCAGAAACAAACAACAGCTTATTATATATGCTTTTTTAAAAAAAATGTTAACATTAAAAAATATAAATAGCTATATATATGTAGCAAATTACTTAAGAATATTCCAAATATTTTCATTATACGATCATGGTTTAGAAAAAAAGAAAAGGAGAAAACATTGAATTAAATTTGTATATTGAACAGTGTTGATTGATTTAAAGTAAATTAAATGGTAAAAATTATTCATTGTAATTCGCCTGCAATGGTGTAAGGAATAGTATTAAAAGATATAGAATTAATATTAAGTAATAATAATAAATAAACCAGTTTAAATATAAGCATACAAAAAAAGAAAGAAATAACTATGCAAAAACTAATATTTATGTTAGCCTAAAGAATATACATCTTAAAATTAACATGTATGGTTTTCAATAACACTTGAAAAGTATAAATATTAGACTAACAATATAATATCTCAAATGTATAGAGATAAGACCGACAACTCTTTTATCTAAGCAATACATGTCATATATAAAAGTTACACCAAACAGCAAAAATTTACCGAAAGCATTTTCTAAGCATTACAATACAAATAGCCTTGTTTAAGGTATTTGGAAAATACAAAAAAATTAACTGAGATGTATAATCGAGGATGAGAGTGTGCAAATAAAACAAACATCAACACAAGAAAAACAACATATCATGGTTCAAATTTCAAAACAAAATGAAGGAAACTTGTAAACAAGAGCACAAAAAAAACCCCAAAAAAAAACCAAACAAACATAAAAACTATATTAAAAATGTTAAGGCGATCGTTCTAAAATCAAAATACAAGCAATAATTAAAATTGAGCATTGTATGAAAAACAAATCACACATCTAAAAAAAAATAATTTATAATCAAAGTTGTTTTGTTGTTTTATATTTTACTTTGGAAAAAAAACTAATTTTGCTAATCATTTATTAAGTTCAGATAAATAGCTCCCACAGAAATAACCCTTGTAAAAATAATAAACAATTCAATTAATAATGTTGAAAAAATGAATTCCTAAACATAATCTTTACATAATCGTGTTCAAGCTTGTAAGACAAGATCATCTTAATAGGATTAACAAAAATTGAATACAATTTTATTGCAAATAAGGAAAAAAGAGGAACAAATTACAACTAGAATTAAAAACAAGCAAAGCTTCCCACACAGAAACAGCAACCGAGAATACTCAATAAACGAAACTAGATAAAACATTTTTAAAAAAATAGATAAATACAAATAATTACCCCAAATCGTTTTTTTTTCAAGCCTCTATAAACCAGAATAAGTTGCTACAGGATTTGTAAATAAACTAATGGTATGCCTATGTTTACAGGGCTCTTTGGCAAGAGTTACTTAAAAGCAATAAACAGGTCTTATACATAAAATGTCAACAAAGACTAAGTACAAATAATACAATCAATATAATATTACTAACGTTTAAAAAAACATTTCATAAATTTCAACTATATGATTTATTTAAATAAAAAAAGAATTATCTCTGCTCCCTTACATATGTGCCTTTTGTGATTACTCAAGAGTCAGATAACAAATTATAATAATTAATTTATCTGATTCAGATACAAGAACAGTTAACTAAGGAGTTATAAAAGAATCTTCCCTTAGCCCCATACTCTCCCCAATTTAAATAAATGATTTTCCGGACAGATGCATGTAGCATCTACAAAAAATATTTTAAAATTTTAAAAAGATAATTGTAAAATGGTCATAGAAAGTTAATGAACTTGAAAGGGACATCTCGAGAGTCCAGAGGTAGACCCCCAGAGAACACTAATATTAGCCCTACTAACCTTTAAAGCTCGAGAGAAAATGCAGTCAATTAATTAAGCAATTTAATTGAAAATGCATGCAAAAATGTTAATCGTAATATTTATAGTGCTTAATATAATATTTTGAGGCTTTTTATATGAGGGCACAACGCGATATGAATACACATTTAATACAAAAAACTGTACATAAATGTTTAACGTTCACAATAACATATTTTTTCCAGGAACAAAATAAAAAATAAAATAAAACAGCATTCACTTCATTTTGACATCGGCAGTATTTAATAGATAAGATTTAAATGAATACGTTCTTTACACACGAATAAGTATTCTATACTTTCTTGATCATCACGCAAATGGTCCATCCATAAATAACGTAACGATCCTAGGGGAGGAGATGGGTCACGCATTTGTGACGATGTGTGATGAAGGGGAGGGTGTGTTGGAGAAATGTGACGTCACATCAAAATGGGCTAGTTTAAATAAAAGGTCCACTTAAATGTTTGATTATTTTAATTTTTTAAATGACGTTTTAAATGGCTGCACATGTGTTACGATATTTCAATGCTGGCCTACACTAAATAAATACTTAAATGTTAAACATGCACGTTTTCAAATAGACAAATGTTTTATGGTTCAAAGCTTTGTGACGTCATATTGGAGGTAAGGGTTTAAGTTTTTGTGACGAGGTGTGACGACAGGGAAACTCAGCCAAAATCGGGTAACGTCATTAATGGAGAACCAAAAATATTGTATGTGTTTTAATGAAATACACAACACTTAGTTTCAGAAAGCTAAACTGATTATTCCTATTATTATCATTTAGTCGCTCTAAGATGTTTAAACTTAATATAGTAGTCCACATTTACATTTCACGAAATGTATATATTATAATATATTAAGAGGAAAAAAATCAGTGTCATAAAAAACATATGAACGTTGGAGAAACTATTTGGGGAAAGCATTATACATTACTATAGTCTTAAGAATTTAAAGACAAGGAAAATTCAATTATTTTTCAAGTGCTTTTTTTCTTTTAACCATTACATGTAATGTCACGGCAATTGCTTGATACATTAACCTTCGGCCTTAACTAACTTCCACTAATCATAATTTTCTATAGCATTAATTTCTGATAAATATTTTTTTAAAAATACATTTTTATTTTTATTTTTTAAGTTTAATTTTCCTCCAGCCAACTGCTTTAAAAACTGAAATCTATAATTGCACACTACTGATTGGTTGGTAAAAATGATACGGTTCAATTGAATCATAAGCACCCCTGGTCTGCTGAGTAGTCTCTACATTCGTCACATTAGTTGGAACAAGGTAGCCATCATCAGTTTCTCCAATCTGCATCACATTTGTGTTTTTTGCGATACTTCCACGCGAATGTTTGTAGTCTAGCGAAAAAAAAACAATACAACAAAAATCATAAATAAAATGACACACATTGATTGTTGTATTTTGTCCCAATTATTTCATTTTGGAATGATGTGTTCATTATTGTATTCTTTAAGATTTGTTCTGCCATTTTTTACGACACTGATGAGTTAGCGGTTAATTTACGACTGATATAAATATACGTCTTGCAGGTACCGTCTTTAATATGTTAGGTAGATGGTTGCTTCATTATAAAAATGTATATCATCTATTGTCACGTGAGAATCACGAGATTAGTGACAGAGAGGTCACATGGGAAAAAGGGCGTGAAAGGGAGTTCGCAGAGTAATGGGGGATGTATGGTTGATGTCTCCACTTTGTGAAGGCTCAAAGTTATATTTGTGTATATAGTGTGCATATTAAAGTTATTTTGTTGACAATAGTATTTCGAGGATTTATTGCACGAAAATTTGTATTGCTAGAACGCCTACAAAACACATATTTACATCTCTGACTAAGCATAAATATAACTGAACATGAAATCTTTAAATGGATTTTTACATTAATACAGAAATGTTTTAAACTTACGTCTTAATTTCAGGAATAGGAGAGCAGTGATAATCCATGAGATAACTAACATCACCGCTTCAACAACAGATATTACAATAACAATATCAACCGATTTTTCATTCTGTCCTGCTGTGATATTGATTATTATATGTTAATTTATTAACTTTTTACATGTACATTTTTGTCTATACATGTCTATACATAGTAAAGATAATAAGGCAATAGCTTTTTCCAATAGGTATACAATAACAGGGACAAAAAATTCTGCAGGCTGTGATGATGCTGGTGTGTTAGCAATGTTAGTAGATATAGTTTTAAATATAACTGTGATCATTTGTTACACTAAGCAAAGTAACACTTTCAATGAAGGTGTGTTCAAAATATATATTTTTTTAAAAATTTTATTTATGTTTCAACCAATGTACATTTCGTTTACAAAGCTGTTTGTTTCATATTTTGAAAATATTTAAAACAGTATGGTAAGCTAACACACGCACGCACACATACATAAGGGCACACACACACAGATATAATGTGTTTTTTCTAAAAAAATATAAATAATAATAATTTTTAAAATAAAAGTTACCGGAACTGGTTTTTAAATCGATTTTACATAAATAAATTAGACCGAAATTAGTGAAGTAAACAGCACAGTTTAGAATATATCAAAGAAGCAAATTTACACAACATAAACTGTTAAGTTTTATTTACCCCTTAAGCAACTCTACTAAAATCACAACCTGTGAGGTCCTATGGTTTTGTCCGACAAATTGTCTTGATATCTTTCCCTGCTTTGAATGTCTACAGCTAAATGTATTTCTTTAAATAACCACGACTCAACGTACTTTAAAGTGTTGAAAATTTGAGATGTGGACTAATCAATTTAATGAATAAAAGGGACGAAACTGTTTTTGTTAACAGAGAAGCTGTCGGGGTGATTATTAGATTTATCTGCGAAAATTCTCTCTAATTCACTAGAAGAAATAGGAATAGTATGTATAGCACGAAATCCACGTATAATTTCTCTTGCATATAGTTTTAGTCTGTTTGAAAACCTTAAAATTTCCATATCCCTCAAATTTCATCTGATTGGTAACGTTTTCTGACCACTTCTTTCTGATATAATATGCGGGCACACTCAGCTATTTAGTATTTTCGTTATCAAGCAATCTGTTCTCAATTGACTCATTTTTTTTAAATAAAAGACGTTAGGATTAATAGGAGAATCATTAGGTGGGTTTTTTGTGTGAAATACAACTCCAAGAAAGCTGAGATTCTCTGTCAGCAGACATCGCTTTTTATAATATTTGCCTTCATTTTGTCTTCTTTACTCAAAGACTTGTATAAGTACTTTTATTTTTGATTCGCCTTGTAATGATCCATGTTACGCTCATGTAGATCCAAACTCAACTCAGATAATTCCTTAAGAGCATTGAACATTAATGCTAGATCAATTATAAATTTATTAGATGTAATTTTCTTTTTCATTCCCTCATTAATACACTTATCACTTGTGGTTTTTGTTAAATCATTTGTTTGCTTCTTTATAATGCCTCACCAGCCCTTCATAAATATTCCAGTTCAGTGCCCTTAAGTATTTTAATATGGGATACCAAGTTTTTGAATACAAAGTTTGGTTAAGATCCATTCATTTACTTAGTAATAATTGTACATATTTTCTGAACATGTTTTGATATATTTAGGTACTGTTAAAAACATATGACACGTTACACATATGAATTCTGACCGCAAGAGTTGTCAGAGACGTGCTGTTGTGTTTACATTGTATAAGCTTGCGAGGACTTGACCGAGTATTAACATGTGATTTGTGCTGGGAATTGTTATAGTGCGTAGTCGTGAACTTAGAGGATGGCAGGATATAAATGTAAGGTGCACGATGTAACAAAGAGTTTATTGTGGAATTGATTAAAGACAGTTGTTACTCAGACCACAAGGTGTTGAAGTCTTGTTACTTGACCTGCAAGATCTATTACATGGTGTCAGAAGTATAGGGTATCAAGACTATTAGAAGTACTGACTCCATAAGTTTTATTACATATTGTCAGATGTACCGACTCCACCCGCCACAACCACTGGAGCTACATTGAAACATTGCTGACCACTGGAAGAGATTTAAGCAGTCCTTCCTGATATACAAGATAGCCAGTGGACTCGGCACAAAAAGCAAAGAAGTGCAGAGCATGACACTGCTGCATGTAATAGACCATGAAGCTGTGGAAGTGTACAATACATTACAATGGACTGGACAGGAATGTGAAGATTGTGACACACATTTTCATTTAGTGAAAAGTTTGTTAGGAAAAGTCGAAAGTTATTGATTGTTGAGAAATAATTTTACAGTCGAGAGATACATGGTTTTCTCCAGAAACCAAGGTGAAGGAGAAAAATTTGATAATTTCATAGCAGATCTGAAACATAAAGCGAAGTCTTGTGAATTGGAAAATTTAACAGAGTCGCTGATAAATGACAGAATTGTGGCTGGCTTAAATAACGAATACCTCAGTGCTAGATTACTGAGAGAATTAGACCTGAATTTAAACAATGCTGAAATTATATGCAGAGCGCCTGAGACATCGGAATGACAACTCAAGATAATAACTGAAGAAAATAATGTGCCAGCGGTGAATACAAAAGCATCCGAACAAACATTAAATAATTTCTGAACGCAGCTTCGTTGGAAATTTAAATTTGTTTAGTGTCACAAATGGTCACAGTTAGGTTTGCAACTGTCCAATCTCTATAGCTACTAATATTGCACTGATACACACCAGCGTCATCACAGCTTGCAGAAATCTTTGTCCATGTAATTGTATTATTTTCGGAAGAATCTAATCTCGTATCATATTTACTTATAATAATCAACTGATTATCTGCTTCATGAGCTTCACAGAACAAAATCAATTTTTTAAAGTTAGTAATACGAATTGTATTGTTAACTTCATCATTGACTGAAAATGTTTTAATATTTTGAGGAACTGTGAAAACAGAATATATGAAAAGTTACACATATGAATTTTGAGCGCAAAGGTCATTATTTTGTAAAGGAACTTTTAATGAATGTATTCCATCTTTTTTAAATCATTAAAGCATACTTGATGAAAAAGATTTTCCTTAAGAACATTTATATGTACTATGTTTTGATTTTAAGAAAAAATTTTTTTTTGAAAATGAAAGTTCATATATAAATGTGTTATTCAATTTCAATATATGAATGATGTTACATAAAACGATTTTAATGTAACCTTAGTCAGTTAGGAAAAATCACATTTAAAAAAAATGTTTATTGGCAATACTTACAAGTAATTTGTGGATGGTAGAAAACAAGATTACTCTTCCATCCAAAAATGTTTCTTGATTGACAATAAAAAGATTCTGTTGAAAAAAAAATTAATACAACTTATTTCCTCCGCATTAAATTTTTGATAAAAGTTACATTTTTAATAATATTACTGATGACCCCCTTTCCAGTTCATGACGGACTATGGGGCAAGTGGTGTAGCGTTCACAAGTTTGTAGCCACCACTAACGAGCAAGGGAATGTGTGGCCAGCACAACGCCCTAGGGGCCTTGCGAGTACCCGGGCTCGAATCCGCGTCTCGGGATCTGCCTTGGATCGATAGTCCAGTGCCCTACCACTTAGACCATTGCGCCCCCACGGTTACTTTTACAAGCTGTATCAATTTATATAATACTATTAAAAAATTCAACGAGAGAACTTTCAATATTATGTAAATATTGTTGCACACGCTCGTTATGTATTCAAAACTTTTATTGAATGGGAAAAGGTAATGAAATTGGATATACTTTTATTTGACGGTATATTTTTTTTCTAATTTATATACCTGCATATAGTTCTGTAACAGTAATTTCAAGAAATTATTTGTATCTTATTTAGACATAAAAAAATCTTCAATCTTCGTTGGAATGAAGTAGTATACATATAACTGTCGCAATATCATTCAATATGGTGAGAAGCTTTTTGTCTGCTATTCCATATTTTATTATTACACGCAATAACCAAAATATACCTAGTATGTTCCGTGTGTCTAGAAAAGAACAAGACATCATCAAGTTTCAACATATTTTGAATAATATATACACTTTACAGTGATAATGATAAAGTTAACAACTAGAGTTAAGTAAAAAAAAATTCTATTAACAATTACTATTTCGTACACATGCCTAAAGGAGTTAAATTGATTAATTCCTTTTTTGTTTTATTTATTTATGATATTTTTTTCAAGTCAAACTTTCAGTGGCGTAACAACAGGTTGACATCGCGGCAGTTGCCAAAGGCGCCAGCTCAAAAGGGCGCCACTAAATCTGTAATTTTTAAATTTGTATTCAATAAATACAGTCGGACCTCTCTAGGTCCAACTCAAAAGGACCCGTAAAAAAATCAACTTACGGAGTTTTTGAGTTACAGAAAATGGCATGGCGTAACAGGCGCATATTAATCAAGGACAACGTAGGTATTGAGAGGTGGGTGGGGGGCAGCCATACCGGCTATTAGGCTTGACAGGAAAGAGAGGCTGTGTCTATGTCTCATATGAAAGGAAGCCAACTTGCTTTGACATGCCGACACACGCCCATGAGAGGAGACACCTTCCCTCCCCCACTTTACTCCCTCCACAGTGGGATGGGGGGAGTAAGATTTTTATTTTTAAAAAGAGTCACATCATGCAGCAAATAGACGCGAATTAGTTACCACTCCTTTTTCTTGTTTTGTCATTTTTTTTTACTTGCAAGGGTCGCTTAATCCCTCCTGAAATGAACTAAGATAAGATTTTACATCCGTTTACGTGGCTCTACGGCTAACGTGTTCTGAAATGTAACTCCAGAATAATAACCCAAACGCCTTGGAAAGTTCGACTAAGAGTGGTTGAAAGCTAAAAATGTTGGAGTTAAGGAGATCTAAAATACATTAGTCTTATGTAATTTGGCATGGTTCTAACAATTAATTCGATATAGGGAGGTTTTCAACTTTGGGAAGTTCGAATTAGCGAGGCCCGACTGTATTTCACTTTTAACCTCGATAACTAAAAAGTGAAAAATGAATTATATTTATACCATTGTAATAATTTTTAATATGTTTGTGGCATATGCGGGGCTTCTTATCATACAAATGTCAATAGGATTTTACAGTCTTTCTTTTAAAAAGAAAAATATTACGATCCCCATCCCACTGTCGAGGGAGTAACGTGAGGGAGGGGAGGGAAGGTGTCTCCTCTCACCAGCTTGTGTCGGTATGTCAAAGCAAGTTGGCTCCTTTCATATGAAACATAACCGTCCCTATGTCCTGTCTAGCCTTCTTACCGATATGGCTGTTCCCCCCCCCCTCAATATTAACAATGTCATTGATTAAAATGCGCTTAATACGTCAGTTTCCATAATTCGAAAACTCCGTAAGTCGAATTTCTTCCTCCTTTAGTTCGACTTAGAGAGGTCCGACTGTATTGGTATCACGCCAATACGTTAGCTAATTGAAGTGCTGGGCTGTGTTACTTAAATCTACTTTTAATTGTGAGTTTCCATCGTTATGTATGATATAATGAGTATGATACATTGCCACTATTGTTTTTATTTATTATATACGTTACTTCAAGTTTTGCTGAATTCTTTAACAACAATATCCCGTTTTATCCACCATTTTATTTGGTATTATTTAGTATATAATTTTAATAAACTACAAATTAGTATTTTTCCTGTCTTATGCATTTTTTATATTCACGTTGTATGACTATCTCTGTCAGACTACGTAATTATTGTCATAAATAAAAGAAGAGAAATTCATTTATTCTTTTCTAACAAATCAAAAAAAATAGCAAAGCAACAACTTGTCATTTTATCAATGGCGCCAAAAATAAATTAGCCAAGCGCGCCAAAAACCTAGTTACGCCTCTGCAAACTTTATTGTTTCTCCTTTTATTTAATAAAGGCCCACAATCAATACTCTAAAAAAGATGCGTCACTATTTGGATGCGAGGGTTCCGGATTGGACCGGGGCTACATCATCACACGGAGTCGACACCAAAATTCTGTATGTTCCCGGTTTTCTCACTGACAGATTAGGGTAAGAGGCGGGGGGGGGGTTCCATGTGGTAAGTTGTGAGGTGGTGACACCATGAGCTAGTGAAACGAACCCTAGTAAGAGTTCTACTCTGATCATTAGTGCTTCTATATTACTTAATCCCAGTTTCTGTTTCGATGATGTCAACGCAACAATTACTTTCTTTCGAATGGTAATGAAAATGTTTGTTTAATTAAACAGCCCGTAAAAACAAAGTTTTTGACTATTAATCACTTACATATAAGACATAATTAAGAGTATTGATTATGTTTAATATACTACGCAACGCGCAATTGACTAGCTTAAACATTTACAGATCGGGAACATATTAGAAAATATTATGTTCAATGTAATATGTACCGTGCGAAGTATGTTCAATATAATACGCACCGCGCGACAGATTAGCATAAACTTTTCAATCCTACATAGAGGTACATAGAGATAAACTTATATTCATTAATTTAAATGCTGTAAATTTTTTATCGATCTGAAATTTCGACACAATGCACTGTTAGGTGACACAAGTCTATGTGCAAAATTTCTGCTCGATAGGATCAAGGTAAGTGGGTCATTTTTTACTTTTGTTTTTCCGCGGGATCGTGCAACCACGACAGACAGACAAGACGGGGATGTTAATGTAAGGGATTTTTAGAAACACATATTTGCATTGTTATTACTATATGTTAAAAAAGTGGATTTATTTTATATAATTTTGGTGCCCAATCACATTATATAAATTATTTAATTAAATGTTTCTCGATCATGCTAACATCCGTAATCTTCTACTGACTAAAAAAATCATGAAACAGAATAAGCAGATGAACCTTATAAAGGTGCTTAAATAATATATATATTAATATATATATATATATATATATTATATGTATATATTCCTTATACGGCAATGAAGCAACATATTGTTCAAATAATCAGAAAATTAAGCTTATTCCTTCCAAAATATCATTACACTTTCTGACAAAATATAAATAAATAAATAAATCAACAACAATTCTATTTGATAAATGTTTAATTTGAAAAACTTAAAGAAACAAAATATTAAAACAATTTCCTCTCCAGAGTCGCTATCCATCTAACCTATTGTAAGCATTTATGGAGAAAAAAAATTGTAATTTTATTTTCACTTTAATAATTATTACTTTGTTTAATTTCAAAGTTATTGATTTGAAATGACTTTTAATGTAATATTGAAGGACTAGGTTGTGCTGCGGTGCCGTGGCGCCTGCGGAGCCCGATTTATTTTAAGGCACCTACGGCGCCCACCTTTTTCAAAAGCCCAACTAACTTGTCCTTGTATGATACATACGAATATTAAACTTCCTGAAATGTACACAGAGTATTTTATAATAGTGGTTGTGTTAATCACCACACGATTTTTAAACTAATTTTAAAAAGCAGCGCACCAAATAACTGCACCAAAAAATAACTCTTTGAGTCAGTCAGCACTGTTTACAACACAAATGCTGATGTCAAAGGTTCGTGCGTTGTTTGGTTAATGTTAATCTGGTAACCAAAATGATAATGATTTTTAAGTCTATATTTTCAATTTTTAAAAAAAGCAGAGTGATGTCCCTTAGCGGTAGGCCACAGTGATAATTTAGGGTGTTTATTATATACTAGACGTAGCATACGCCGCAGACTTGCTTATGGAGAGTGCAAAGAAAGTGGAGAAGGAACGGACACAAACAAAAGCACGAAGAAATAAAAAAAACGCGAACGAACGTCTGTTTGGAGGGGGAAATGTCAACTCATTGTTGGTTTCGAGACATTTGCAGGCAAAATTCGGTACACCCCTAACTTGTATGAAGTCAGCTGTAAAACGATGATCGGTTTAAAATCGGAGTTACATAATCGATAATCGGTATTCAAACAAATAAAATCAACAACACGCAATTAACAACCCTAAATATGACTAACCGTCGCTAGGGTCGGCCAATCACAGTTTATGTTTAAGGGATGGTAGTATCAAATGGGAGAAGGATAACAACAACCTCGATGTGCATGTCTTCAAGTTTACTCGCTATTTTTTTATTTACTAAGTGCTGCTTTTTGTGTCTGTACTCTCACCCCCCCTCCCACAACAGTTCTTTGCACTGTCTATGATGAGCAAGTCTGCGGCGTATGCTACGCCGCGGGTCTCTCCAGAGTTCTTTCTTTTCATTCACTCACAGTCGTTTGCCAAAACCAACTCCATTTTGACACCTATATATTTTAGAAAGTCTTCACTCGTCACTAAATCATTAGCGGAGTATGCTACGCCGCGGGTCAGCTAGTCTTGGCAATAAAGGGGTAAACGATCGTGCACAAACATACATTTTTGCATGCCTCTACAGACAACGGGAATTATGTATATTGATATATATAGTTTATAGGGATTTCCAGCTTTGTGAATACTTATGTAAGATTGTTGCTTAGTGCGCTTTATATTGACACATTCTTGTCGTGATGTAGCGTGAGGGGATATGACGCCGTTATTTTGTTTACTTTCAGAATTATTTGATTTAAAATGAATTTTAATTTAATAAATAATGATTTCACTTCAATAAACAAAATTGAAAATTCCTTGTTGGAAATTGCCATTAAATACTCATATGATTTTGTATTACTTGTTTTCTTATAGGACCCTGCATATTATTTAGTTGAAAACTATTAAGTTTATAATTTAAATTGCAGATTAAGAAAAGCGTTTTAATACGTGTTGTTCACTTCTGTATTCATATTTTCTTTTTTGATTTTTAACTTTTGACAGTGGTTTGTTGCTAATATTAATTTGTTAATAATATTAGCAACAAACCACTGTCAACATATTAGTAATATTTTTAAAAGATTTATTAAAAGTTTTTTTTTAATCTTATAAATAATATGTCTTTTAAAGTCCTCCGGTCCAGTGGCGTAACAACGGGTTGGTATCGGGGCTGTTGCCAAGGGCGCCAGATCAAAAGGGCACCACTAAATCTCTAATTTTTAAAAGTGTATTTAAATAAATACAGTCGGATCTCTTTAAGTCGAACTCACAAGGACCCGAAGAAAAAAAATCGACTTACTGAGTTTTTGAGTTTGGGAAAAGGGTCTAATAAGGAACAGTCATACGCCAGTTTCTCTAACTCGAAAACTCCGTAAAACAATTTTTTCCCCTTGAGTTCGACTTAGAAAGGTCCGACTGTATAAGCAACCCTCCAATACGCCAGCCAGAAGAAGGGCTTAGCTGTAGTTGGTGGAGTGTTACTTAAATTTACTTTTACATGTGAGTTTTTATCGTTATGTATGAGATAATGAGTATGACACATTGAAAATATTGTTTGTATTTAATATAATACACGTTACTTCACGTTTTGCTGTATTCTTTATTAACGCAACAATATCCCGTTTCATCCACCAATTTATTTGGTATTATTTAGTCAATAATAAACTAAAAATTTGTATTGTTCCTGTCTCATGCATTTTTTATATTCACGTTGTATGACTGTCCCTGTCAGACTACGTAATTATTGTCAGAAATAAAATGAGAGAAATTCAATTATTTTTTCTAACAATGAAAAAATCCTAAAGCTGAAACGTGTCAATCTATCAAAGGCGCAAAAAATAAAATAGCAAAGGGTTCCAAAAACATAGTTACACATCTGCTCCGGTCTAGGGTACAAATGGCGATTTAAATGAATGGCATGTATTTTATAGTTTTAAAATATTTTATACACCAGGGATTTTAATCTCAATGGTCGATAAAATTCCAGGAAATGAAAATAGAATTATCTCTTCGGCCAGTATTTATATTTATTATCGATTATTTTAGTACCTGTCCTATTTTTGTTTCCAGTAAATGAGACTGATCCCATACCAACTGCTGTGTGTGTAAAGTTGTTATACCAATAAATGTCAACGCTGACATTACTGGAGTCAGAACGTTCACAAAGGCAAGTTACATTTTCTCCTTCTTGTACAAAAGGTAGACAGTTCTTAAGATGCACAGATGGAGACTCTAAATTAACAAAAACAGGAACATAAAATTGTCGGAATTAAGTTGAAATAAATGAAAAATATAACGTATATGTGTCGCTTAAGTGTTTAAGTATAAAATTGTATAGATAACAGTAAATGGAAATTCAAGTTTTGTTAGATCGAAGAAATTATTATGTTATATATTATAATTTCATTAATAATTAAACCCTACAACCCGAAATGGTCTTAGCCATTAATGTGTTAAATAGCATGCATGTACATTATATGCAGACAGTCATGTTGCGTTTTAAACAAAGCCTATTTCGAAAGATCGGAAAAAAAATAATATTGCTTAGCATGAATATATATATATATGTATATATATATAATATATATATATATATATACATATATATATTTATATATATATATATATATATATATAGATATATATATATATATTAGATATTTATATTAAATATGTGATAATTTTAATCCAGATTAAGTAAGATCAACCTAGATTTATAAAGTTTGAGGTCTTTGTTCCGAATCTTTTTGCGATATTGGCGGTGTTCTCAATCTTTGGATATACTGTAACATTTACACTTTTATATCCAGGTGATAGGTTTGAAACGTGAACTGAAACTGAACAGTATTGACGTAAGTAGGTCACATTTAAATTTGTTGTTTCATTGAGCGTTGTTACGTTTGTTACATATGTATCCTGTAGATAGGTAATAAAGAAAATAAAAATTAAGTTTTTTTTAATGCAGTGTCTTTAGAACATGTTGAAATTTATAGATATTCAATTGTAAATGCATGCTTAGAAATATTGATAGTAACCTCATAAAATAAAGCATTTCCTTTTAAACGTTTAAAAGTGTACTTTATTCCTAGCAAGCAAAAAAAAATGATTGAAGATTGTAAAAACCTTTCCAAATACTTAAGACTTACGACTTCGAGGTTGGTTTCAAACTCACAATCACCTTCAGGATACAATAATGAACTCACACACCACACTATAACTCCGTCTTTTGTTATATTTGTAGAGCAATTCATTTGTTTTGCCTTTGCTGAAAAAAAAATCAGACACCAACTTCTTTCTTTCACTTTCTTTCATTTATTTTTTAAATTCTTTAACTTGTGAAGTTCATACATGTTTCTACAATCTTGATAAACATTTTGCCTGGTGCTATAAAAATACATAATACTTACAAAAGAGTGAAGGTGTGCATGTTTGGTTTACGTGATTATCGCTATCCTTTAATTTGAAATATGTTCCAAGGCTAGAACTTGTCCTGGAAACATTGTATATGTGAAGTGTTAGTCTTTGTTTATTTTCATCTGCTTCTTTTGATAACGTAAATTTATATTTTCTTTCATGTTCTGTTGAAACATTGTAATTTGGACATAATCCTAAGAAACCTTCATGTGACTCAATTCTTGGGACGTCAATGTTACAAGATTTGTTTACTTTAAACTCAATTTGATGGTTGCTCCCTATTTCGGCTGGTTCACAAGACAAAACTTGACAAAGGGCAGCTTAAAAATAAAAAGGACTGTGTTTTATTCAAAGCGGTATAATTATATGTTATTATACATTGACTTTTAGCTTTGGTTTTCATTTATACTCTTTTACCGTAAAGTATTTAACAAATGACTAAAACTGATTGATTTTAAATATATGTAGTATTTTGGACATTCAGATTTAGTATTTTTTAGTACCCGTAATATTTATACGTATTATTATAACGTGAAATAAAATTCATTAAAATGCATCAATTAAAATTTCAAATTATTATGTTTTTTTAATTATTAAAATATATATAAATTTCTTACTATGATAAATAAGGAGCAAACTATATGTCAACGCTGGAACCAAAGAACAATAGATAAACGTGTTTTGCATTTTAAATCAAACGATGTTTCTTTTCTGTAACAAAAAATAAAGAGAAGCTTATACATTTTTAAACAAATAATTTTTTAATAAATGTAATATTAATTGTATAATGATGGTAATATGTGGTAACATTTTGATCTCTCTAGGACCATCAGACAGACACGAAAGCAAGTTAATAAAAACGTGGTAAAAAGGCGCTTAAGCTTGTTTGATTCTATGTAAGAATTTTACCAGCAACTATATTGCAGAAGGGTGGAATGAAGTCCTATAATGTAAAGAGTAATCAATCATTAGTCACAGGCGATTTCTCTGTCTTTGTCCGTGATTCCCAAAGTGGACGCTACCGCCCCCTTGTGGGCGCTGAGACGATCCAGGGGGCGGTGAAGGCCACGGGTCAATTAGGGGGGGGCGGTAAATAACTGTAAGGGGGCGGCAGTGAAAGCATTAAAAAGGAAATGATTGTTTAGAGTAAAATATAATAATATGTATTCTGCTAATAAGGTTTAATTTTTCTTTAAAAAACTTTTGGACGTAGTTTTGGTTACCGCATACTCCCTCACTTTCATTTATTTGGGTTTTTCTTTTTAGATATGTGCAATAGCGCTTTTCCAGACTGCAAGAAAATTTGAAATAAAATTAAAGGGTTTAAAAAAAGATAAGGATTTATCTAATTTTGAAACACTAAAATACAAATTTAGCAACCAACTGACTTTGAAAAAATCCTTTTCGACAGCTAGCTTCATTTAATATTTTATTGATTGCCTAATCGGGTAAACCTCATGCTTTTGGTGAAGAACAGATTATACCGTCTTTAAGTGAATTAATACGGACAGTAGCAATAATACAGTGCAAAAAAATTTGATGAAAAGGCTCAAGGTGTTGAACATTTATTGTGTGGCTATTTAAAACATCTCTGTTTACTATTCAACTTGATGAGTCAACTTTTCCAGGAAATGAAGATTTACTTTTGTCATACGTGCGGTTCGCAAAGGAAGAACAAATTTGCCAAGAATTATTTTGTTATAAATATTTGCAAACTGATTCAAAAAGTAACTACAAGTGAAGAATTTATATTTATATTCAAAGCGGCTACCATCAACTCTGGCTGGAAAAAGACATCCTGCATTATGTGATTTAATTCCTTCATCATATTTAGTGGAAAGTAGGATCAGTGTGGTAACTAATTTATTAACCAAAAAAAAATGCAAATAGTCAATCGCGGTTACTTAAGATTACTGCAGACGACAATATAGCCGAGGATAACTTAATTGGTAGCAACATACCAAGTTCATCTTGTCCTTTAGATGTTTTTGAATGTTTTTTTTTGTTTGTTGTTATTTTATTTTAACTAGTCTTGAATTGTGGAACCAGGTACCTTGTTATGATTCACATGAATGCATTTAAATTGCCGTCAGTCAACATCGATCTGCTCTTAGATACAAGTAAAAGCTTGCTTAGAGATGTATGTGGACACAAATAGTGGCAAAAGTGTGGAAATTAAAGTTTATTTTAAATTGTGGAAACGCCTCACCTAGCAAAAACAAAAAAAAGTGTAGCAGAAAAACTAACTTGAACTTCTCCTTCAGGTCAGAATCTGCTTTTAGGTTAGGCTGTTCTAACAGCTTCTATCCTCTGGGGCTTAATCAGCTTCTGCACTAAATTGTGAACTGAGGATATTGAAGAGTGTTTCCAGTTTCTTGTAGTCTTGGAACCCCCTTTCAAATTCCATAACAGAGGCATCCAACTGAGCCTTGTACTTGTCAGCCATTTTACTAGAAACGGTCTCTGTTTCAGCAAAGGGAAATGGCAAAACCTGTTTTCACGTGCTTTCCTGGAAAACAGGAGAGTTTTGCCTGAAATGATTTAACATACACATAAATTTCACGTGAAAACAAGCTATTGCCCTGAAGTTTGACATTGTTAATTCAACTTTTCCATAATGTCAAGGGCAAACATGAAGTCCGACTTCCACTCTTCATTAACTATGACAGTAACAAAATCACAAACAAAACCCTTCATCTCCAGCAACATAAATGATTCTTATTTGAGATCTCATACTCGCCTAAATAACTTGCCCAGGCTCAGTCGGACACTGCTGTGGTAGATAACATCATTATATTCAAATCTTCAAGCATTGCATTTAACGCCTGTGGTTAAGCGTCCTGGCTGTTACAAAGTTTATTATACTGAAAGCTGCTTGAAATTTAACACAGCCTTACACAGAATTTCCTGATCGTTGAAACAGTGAAGAAGTAAGAGTGTATGGTCAGGATGATATTCTTTAATTTTATTGTTCATAATACTTTTTCCAGTCAAAGCACGCGCTCCATCAGTTATCTTATTGTTATCAGTTATTGCCATCTTATTCCACACCAACCCATATCTTTCCACACATTTCTTAACATCATTGAAAAATCTAGGCCTGTAGTTGTTACTTTTAGTGGTTCAACACTAAATAATTCTTTGTTAAGCTCGAAACGAGGATTTATTCCCCGAATAAATACCACCAATTGTGGTTTTCCTATACATTGGTAGTTTAATCTAATGTGAGAGCACCACAAAAGTCTTTGCTTGCATCTCGAAGTTGGTGCATCTAAACTTATTTTTTTAAAACGCTGACTAAAATTCCCTTGATAAGAAATGGCGTCAAATTATTTTTTTCTGTTTTGACACATGTTTGCATAATGTCAAGCATATTTTGATGAACTCACCGTCAGAAAAAGGTTTGTTCCATTTTACGATCTTATAGGACCAAACTGGCCTCGGTTGCAGCCTCTTGTATTTAAGACTGTTTGTCGAAAACTTTTTATGCTGCTTCTTTAAATTATTAACAAACTTCTTGCATTTCCTTTTTCTCTCATCGTTCGTTAAATTGTGCCCGAAACACAAATGTTTTGTTTAGTGGTATCTTTTTAAGACGCACTCCTTAAAGACGCTCACACACTCATGGCACAACAAGCAGGCTGCTTTTCTACCAAAGCTCGTGAAACAATATTTAACAGTTATTTCGTCATTTAAAAAAAAGGACATTCTTCGTCAATCTTATTTTCTTTGGCAGCATTCATTTTTAAATCAACGTCTATTTTCTTTTAAATAACACATTTTTAAACTGTTCCAAATGTAAATCGTAAACAAAAGCCAATTCCGGTTTAGCTGAAATGTAGTTTCGAATGTGTATGTTAACGATTAATGACTAATGATTCTGGAGCCGATTATAATATATTTCAAGATTCGAATCAAATACTCGGAATAACTTCAAAAAATATAACAAAAAATTCTGAGCAAAGAAAATTAACATAACATAAGATCGCCACATGAACATGCCTACGGGCCGCATAATACACTCCCGTAGTTACCTGTGTTAGAGTAATAAAAAAAGTTTGTGGCGCTGAGTAATTTTTTTATGGAAAGTGGGCGGTAGGCCAAAAAAGTTTGGGAACCACTGGTCTATGTATATAAAAATTAAAGTATGTCTGTGTGCTTGTCTTTTATAGCTGACTAAACAATTCATCCAATCGTCATGAAATTTTTTTTGAGACTGTTGAATATGCTCCATGGAACATATTTTTCTCAATTTAAGCAATCATTGGGCGTCGGGGGCCCATAGCGTCATTTTTTGCTTATATGAGCAATGTAAAAATTAGTTTATGCGTTAGATACTGAGTAATTGAATAGATCTTTACCTAACTTTGTATACGAAAACTTGGTAGCCCATATTAAAATACTTAAGAGCACTGAACTTCTAATGTCAATATCGTCGGGGCGGAGGCCCCAAATATCTTTTTTTGGTATATGTTTAACATATTTTTTCTATTCACTTTTTAAAGATCTTGATAAATATATCCACAATGAAACTGAATTATAATGAAACGTTTTTTTTTGGAATTGACATCTTTCAACGAATGCGCCCGGGGGCCCCTTAATGTCATTTTCCCCCAATGTTAGCTATATAAAAAGTCGTTTAAGCTTTAGCTAAATGCGAAAATAACTGGAATTTGACCAAACTTAGTATAGAAAAATTTAAGAGCCTATTTTAAATACTATAGGGCACTGAACTCCTAATGTCCATTCCCTAGGAGCTGGGGGCCCCAAACGTCTACTGAATGTCAATATTTGTATTCCCTATTCAATTTTACACAATGTCGAGAAATATAGCTTGAGTGCAATGGCAATAAAAGATTAACTTATCACTCATTTTTGGGTCGGGCCCTTAATATCGTTTCTTCTTCTGTAAGTTATTTAATTATTAATTTATTTATATGTGTGCTATAAAACTTGGACTTTTTTTGCACACTTCCGCGAAGGTTTTTGGCATAATAATTTTTAAACATACCACACATTGGTTCTTTTAAATTTATTCATGTGACTGAAATCGTTGCAACGCACGACATGTCTGCTAGTACAATATAAAAAAACATTACGCAATTATCTTCTACAAGGCAGTAGCATTTGTAATAAAAATGATATTTTACAGTTTACAAATTAGATCACAAGAAACGTCAACTGAAAAAGAAAATCACCCGAGTAGTGTCAATTGTTAATAAAAACTATAAAACAAGACATAAGTAATTTCGACTAAGGGCATTTCATCCTAAACGAATTCTTTTGAAGACACTTTCAAGCATGCTTAAGTATTTCGTGGTAAACATGTGCTAACAGCCACTCAGCAACACAATATGATTGTAAAATAAAGTATGTGTTGTGCCTAATATATTTTGTAGCACATTAACAGGATGTTAAATAGTTTTAACGTAGTTTAATTCACAAACATTTTTTGAAAATGTAGGTTTTCTTTGTCTGTGCAATATTTTTATTTAAATCCAACATCAACAAACAAAATAAAATTGATTTAGATTATGCTATCAAAATAACATAGTATGACAAAATCATATTTAATTTGTAAATATAATTGGGTTTTTTTTCCAGTTGTTTTTCTAAAAAAAATATATTTTTTTATCCAAATCACGGTGTACATTTTTTAGATTCTTTAAGAAATCAGCAAATAGCTCATAAAAAAACAACAACATAACTTATTGAAAAATACACATTGATTGAATAAGTTGTTCTTACCCACACGTTCCTTAGTCTTGAAATACATATGCACTACTCTTATTCTCTTATGTCTGTTTGAAGGATATCGTGGATTTAAAGGTCAGCCAAGTGGAGGAGAGTGAATGAACTGAGAGCGTGTTGACACGGAGTCCGCGCCTGAGAGCGTCTGATAGCGGGGATAATAAAAGTGTTTGAGGAATTTGTAATATTACATAGAGAGTGTTTGGTCTGCGTCGAGATAGCGTGAGGACTAGCTGACAATAGTATACTAGGTCACTTACTCGCATGTATCAATGGAGAAATGAAATAAGGAAGCCTTTATTTCATGTTGTAGAGTATTTGGGTTTGTAATTGTAATATAAAATCACAGTTATGACTTTACACGTGATAATATGATTTAAGAAATTGCACTGAAACTTAAAAAAAGACCAGCATCCCCAAAGATGAAGCAACTTTTTTTCCCCTAGAACATTTCAATGCAAGAGTGGGGAGCGACCACGAAGCCTGGCCCAAATGCTTTGGATTCTTTGGAAGGAAAATGATGAATGAGAATGGACAGAGGCTGTTGGAACTGCGCTGCTCACGAGGCGCGTGTGTGACAAACATTTTCAATAATTGTAAAGATATACACGACTTTTCTTAAAGACACCCTCGATCACGCCAATGGCACAAAGTGTACCTAATCATCAACAGGCGTGCACAACTGGCTAGAGTTCTACTCACCCGCAGCTATCACAGTGCCGACTGCGACATGGATCACTCACTTGTGGCCAGCAATGTACGATTATTGACGATAAACGTGTACCACAGCAAAAAAAGTGATTTACATGCATCAAAACCTTCGACATGAAAGCCCCAGTGAAAACACAGCTGTTCACAGACAAAGTGCAAGAAGGTCTCTGAAAGACGTCTTAATACGTCAGCATTGACTCCAAATGGATGCTTCTCAGGTACACGATCCATACATCAGCATTAAATGGCTATGGCAAAAAAACTCACAAAAAACACGGACTGTTTTAATGCACATTTGGGATGAGATGAAACCTTTCACTGAAGCCAAAAGGAAAGCTCTTATGGCCTACAAGGAAATACCTACATCTGACAGCCTGCATGCCTTAAACAAATGTCACAGGCCCAAAAGTTGCACGTCAATGTGACAATATCCAGTGGCTTAATATTTCCTCCACAATACAGCCAGTTGCAGACATGGGCACTGCCAAAGCCATGTATGAAAATATTTGTAAAAGCCAGGTTGCCCTATAACGTCTAAAACTTAAGAATTTAAAAAGACAAAGGCAGCGCACAACAACTTTGGATTGAACATTTTCTAGTCTCCAGCAACGCTCTAGATGACATCATTGATATGCCGCTCATGGAATAACTTGATGTCGTGCCCACACAGGAAGAGCTGGTAAAACAATGGACTGCATAGCTTGTGGAAAAGCACCTGGAAATGATGACATACCACCAGAAAGTCTAAAGATTGGAAATAAACGTTTACTTTAGTCCTTGCACCTTCTTAGAACCGGGATACATACAATAAGATCTAAAATATGCAAAAATAGTGACATTATATAGAAACAAGGGCGATCGAATTGACTGCGATAACTATCAC
Organism: Ampullaceana balthica; assembly: GCA_944989445.1. Classification (NCBI taxonomy): domain Eukaryota; kingdom Metazoa; phylum Mollusca; class Gastropoda; family Lymnaeidae; genus Ampullaceana; species Ampullaceana balthica. The sequence continues at coordinate 1,292,838 of CALYLW010000083.1, forward strand.
GGCATATCACTCCTTGGTATTGTAGGAAAGGCTTTTGGCTGCGTCATACTAACAAGATTACAGAATTTAGCCTCTCGAGTCTATCCAGAATTTCCTTGCTGGGTGGTCTACCATAGACATTGTGTTCTCCATATTGCAGCTCAAAGAAAAAATGCAGAGAGCAGCAGATCCACTATGCATTGCCTTTGTGGATCTTACGAAAGACTTTGATATAATTAGTCACAGCGGGCTATTGCAAATCCTTTGGCTGATTCCACACCAACTCGCCATTATCAGACAGTCCTATGAAAATATGCAGGGCGCAGTGCAGTTCAATGGAGCTACCTCATAAGCCTTTCCAGTCAGCAGCGGAGTTTAGCAAGGTTGTGAACTGACACAAACACTGCAATATTATTCTCTGTACTGCTTCGATTCGAATTCAAGGATAGCAGTGATGGAATCTGGTTACACACCAGAGCTGATTGATGACTTTTCAACACTGCCCACCTCCAAGCCAACAACTTAAACGACTGATGTCCCAATTTGCGAGCTACGATTTGCATATGATATGTCACTGATAGAACACACAGAACCTGGTTTGCAACCACGCGTGTCAATTTTCTCCAATGCCTTCAAAGAATTTGATCTGCAAATCACCTTGAAAAAAGACACTAATCAAGGCTCAAGACACATGTTCTCCTCCTACCATCAATGATTGTGGACAGCTTCACCTACCTGGAGTCCAATGTCTCCAATGCACTTTTTATCGAGGACGAAATAAACAGGAAAAAGTGCCCATTAGTGAGGTCCTGATGCGTGCCAACATAAGCGTGTTCTCAATCCTTAGTGAAAGACGCATAAGATAGCGAGGACATCGAAAAGAATGAGCCCGAGTCGCTTTTCCCAAGGACCTCCTATATGGAGAACTGGCATCGGCAAAGAGGAAGACAGGTCTCCCACGTCTCCGATTTATAGATATCTGCCAGAGGGACAATAAAGCATCCTGAATACGCACAAGCAACTGTCAGTGTAAAGGAGAAAAACATTCTTCTTTGCGCACAGTTGTAAAAGAGGATGTACACGTAGCAGAGGAGTGCAGGATGGAGGAGGCTATAGACAGAAGAGCTAGGAGAAATGCCACAACATTGGGAAGCTCATAAATCGTGGGGAAAAACTTAGGAAAATACTGTCACTCCAGAATAGGACTGCACAGCCACACGAGGAAATGCAACCCATCCGAAAAGTGATGCACCATCGTCTAGCAATACAGAAGGATGCCAAAACACAGAAGCACTAGAGAACCAATACCATTTACTTCAAGTACTAGTCGTGTGTTTACACAAATTTGTCGTCTTTTACCTTGTCCATTCATAGCTCTTTCGGAGTTGTGAATTATAAATTACATGTATCTTTTTTTTTATAGTTTGTTTTTATTTTCTAGTTTCAAATATTTTTTTTTAGTAAGTTATTAACAAGAGATTAGACCCGAAATGGAAGTGTTGCAATTTCTCCGTTTTCAAAATGCACCAAATCCTGATAACTGATTAAGTATAGAATTTGCTGGCTGACCTGTATTGAATTACTTTTTGCATGCATCAATACGCCTAACCAACCGAGTAAAAAGTTTTTTTATCCGTCTGAATTTAACTTTTTCTACATAACGTGGCTAAACATCCGCTTTGATCCCCCAAACTTTTCTCTTTAGTCGTTTGACTGGAAGCTGCGATTAAAATGATACTGTCTTCACATTAAATTTTAGCAAATTTCAAAGCATCCCTGAAGTATTCCATTAGATTCTCTGAAAAGCATTTTTAACAATATTTGAAAATAAATTTTGGCATCATTGACTTTATAAACAACAAGTTTCCAGACAGTAAATGTTTCCAAACGTAAATTTTAAAATAAAAAAATAAATAAATAAATAACAATAAAAATTTCATTGCGGTTAACATCGGTTCCTGTGACGTTTCGTGCGTTTAACTTTCTGTCTTCCTAACCAAATGAGAGAACACATTTTTGGAGATAATAATGACAAACATTCTAACAAGAGCTATTTGCACAATAGTTTATTTTCTTTAACAACAACGTCTTGTTGTTTTTTTTTAAATAGTTTATACTTTTTTATCCGAGTTCTCATTCCTTCAATTCTTCTGTTAGAAAAATCTTTGTATAATGTTGAGCACTTGATAATAAGTACACTCGATTTTGGATTTAGTTTATGCCAGTTGGTAACTCCTTTAGATATGTAAAAATATGATTCAGGAAGATAATACATTTAAACACGCAACATTTGCTCACAATAGCTAGCACACGTTAAATTCATTTTCACAGTACCCGCGTTATTTCTATTTTGGTTTTTGGTGGGTGTCTAATTTGGAAAAGTTAATGTTAATATGTTGGACACTCTCAATCTCGCAAATCTTTATTTACGGGCAATTTATTTATATCAATTACGTCCGTGAATAATGTTGAAATTATATTGGTTGTTATTGAAATTTAATGGATACATCAATTTTCGCTTCTACAAGATGAGCAGCTAACACCGTAGATTGAATATATTATAATAACGAGCAAGTCAGTGTAGTGTTCCATATGAGAGGGGGTTGAACGGATTTCTTCATTCCATTGAGGGTATAACGTTGGCGCTACATCCCTTGTCGGGACGAACTTTCGGACTTTGGCTTGCCAAGCCAGGCTTTGTTAGGCGGACCATACACAGGCTACACAAAAAGAGGTAACCCGGGGCCGTTTATGTGGTATGGCCGAGGAGACAGTGGCACATCTGTCAACCGAATGCTCTGCGGCGATTGGGGACGTTGACGGATCAGACAGCACACGCACTGTGGAGGAATACGTCCATGGCGATGCCCATATGTTGTGGCTCGCCGTTGGTATTGTAGGCGGGCTATAAGAGCCTAACCGACTCAGCCCTCGAATGAGAATGTCATATATTTAGTGTCAAGTTCTTATACTACCAAAGCCTTTTTTTTTAGTTCAGTAACATTAATATCAGAAGACTTGAGATTCATAATAGAGATTGAAAATTTGTCATTAGAAAAGTTTATGCATTTTAATATAGTTTCTTCATTATTAAAACATATTTTTACCTTGAAGTTTCTTCTTTTAAAAAAAACGTATTTAATGGGGGTTTTTTTCATGTCAATAAGCAAAATTAACAATGTGGAATTTTCCGCCCCAACAAAGTGCCGCCGGGGCATTTGATCGGCACATATTTGAAATTGTTTGAGTGCATTAATTTTCTCATCTCAATCAGAAGCGGCTGTCACATTTTAATAATAACTTTAATTACCAGCAGATCATTTTCACGTTCTCATACTAAGTACTACATATTTTCATTTTAGTAATATACGTATCATAATAATTTATATTTAATATAGAATTTGAAGCTTTTGCATTAGAAAAAAATTCATATTTTAAGAAAGTTCCTTATCCTTTAATTCATTTATTGATATCTTATTAGTATTTATTTTATTTTGATTAAAAAATTCCAAATTAAAAATAAATGTCATTCTTAGAAGCTAATTAACGACGAGGAATTTGTCACCCCTGTTAAAGTACCAACCGGGGCATTAACCCCCTTGCCCCCTCTCGCTACGCCACTGAGCCATCATATTAATAGAGCAAACTTATTAGACTTGTACTAATATCAAATATTATTTTAATACCGCTCACAAAATGTGACATATTACAAAAGATTTGTTAATAAATATTTGGTAAGTTCACTAATAATATTAAACTATGTGTGTGTTTTTGCGGGAGTTTTACAAACACAAAAACACCCTCACACATACACAGAAACGAATAAAGATACACACTTTACTGTTTTTAATTCAATTACCAATCACACAATTATTTTATGATTTAGTCTCTGGACCTCTTTTTGTTTTACAATCGCAGAGTAAAATCGTAAAAGCTGATTTTAAATTGAACTCTGGTCGTTTTGGTGGGTAATTGTATATTGAAAATAGATGTAAAAACAAAGTTTTTGACTAGAAATCCCTTATATACGAGACATAACTAAAAGTAGTGATTATGTTTAAATGTGACATTTACAGACCGAAACAGAATTATATCCCCTGGTTTTAAAACCGGGCGCAAGGACGGTAGGGGGTGTGAACATCGACGGTTGGCGTCAACGCATGAACTGAACTGTCACGTGAAAGAATTAAAAACAAATGTTCGGATAGTCCGATCGCTTAAACTTACAAAGCAAGTTAATATAAGGGATTTAAAAAATAGTGTTCATTGAGTTGCAAAAGATTCGACGACTTAATTAAGATTGACCCTAATTAACAAGGTTGCCACCATTTGCCAATTTCTGCTAATCTTAGATTTAAGCTATAAAAGAAATATGATTGATTTAAAAAAAAACTGTATTGGCTCGACGAGAATTAATTTTTTTTCAACACAATTTAAAGGATAAAAAAATGATTATCGCTACAAGAACAACTGTTTTATTTGAATAAAGATAAGACGCCGCATTGCCGAGCGCAAAGCTCGCTACTGTAATAATTGATTACATTTAGGAATAACAAAGAAGGCCGAAATTGTTTCTCCCACTTTAAATATTGCCATAATTTATATAAGTGTTGAGCAGATCAACATATAATTAGGAACGTAAACAGGAAAGGCGCTATACTATGTTTTTTTACAACATAAATACAAAATAAATCGTCGATGACACCAATAAGTGAAATGAAATGTAGGACAAAAAGAGCGACAAAAGAAATACGAATTAATTCTGCATAAATTGAATACTTTTTAACCTAAAACATGTTTTTCTTTATTATTAAACTGAAAATTCCTAGGTATTGACTGAATAACCTACATTTGACATGGGTTCAGTAGCCTTGAGCATAAGGCTCTAAATATGTCTTCCCTGGAAACTATCCCAACAACTATCCCCCCCACCGAAAAGGGACATAACAAGGGGACTTCCTGGGCATCAAAGAACACGGTCAAAATTGCCTTCCAACAAAGTTTACCTCACAAAAAATTGTTCGATTTTCCAAAATTCGACCCTCTACAACCTCACGCCAACACGTTAAGCGAACAAGTCCATTAAGTTCATCCCTGTAACTTTTGCTTATTCGTACTGGTAATCATTGCCCTAAAAAAATACCAAACACTAATAGCTGGTGAGGGAGACAAAACGGTCGCTTAGGATAACCAGACCCTGAACAAGTAATTTCGTTTTCATTATCGACATTGCATATAGTGCTCAGTCTAAGATGCGTACAGCGACTGTAATCATTTATGATTTACTAGCACCTATCCGGACTTATTCATTGCCCACCAGGATTTGTCGGTTTCAGGTTGACGCAAGCTCCGCGAAATTACTCGTGCTCCGAGCCACATAGAAACTAATTTTTTTTAGGAACAAGGTATTAACTAGACACTACGAGTTTAAATAAAGTTAAGAAAAAAAGAAACTGACTAGAAACAATTGGTGCTCGTGGGGATTTGCGGTTGCTACTCACTATCATTGAGTTGGTCATATATACATACATAAAATATCATCTCGTTCATACAAGTTATTAATTGTTTTCAATTTTATCTTAAACAACCGTTATAATTTCAATAAATACTTCCTCATCAAAATGTTTCAATTTTGGATTTGTAAATTTTGTACTATGTATTTATGAAGTTTTTCACTTGGGGGTCCATGAAAAAGTTTTTACTATACAGTAGGGCTGCCGAAATTAACGATTATTTTCTCGATTAATTGTTAAATTTTTTTATTAATAAATAATTAATTATTAATAATTAATAATTTGTATATTTTTTTACTTACAAAGTTCTCCCGCGTAATGATATAATTTATTTTATTACATTTTGTGGACCGGCAGACGTCAACTAAAAAACGGCTGACAGCAACTGCACAGTTAAATTTAAACATATAACTAGAAAGTTGAGCAACAATTCTGTTTTAAAGCTAACTGCGGATGGCAAAGTCGAAGATGGTGAAAAAGTTTACTGTGTTCACTCGTTCACTGCCATAAACAAATCTCTTTAAAAGGATTAAATACATCGCTGACGTACCACCTACAGCACAAACATCAGATCAAGTATCAACACATTGTCATAAAATTTAGTTCAAAATATTCTTTATTTTCAATGTCCGTGACAAATGTTCAGTTTAATAACGTCATAAATTTCTATTTTTGGCTTTAATCGAAATTATCGATTAAATAATATATAATTGTTCAAAAGTTACCGATTATATTTAAATTAATCGATAAAGCCCTACTATAAAGGGTCTGTGGCACAGGCGTCGCTAGGGTTGGTGTCATACGGCGCGGTAGCTCATGGTGTCACCCCTCACGATTTAAGTGGACGCCCATAAATGACGTCAAGCGAGGTTGCTGATTTTTACCCCCCCTTCCCTCCGCGTCATACTTTGTGACAAAAACGTAGAGCCCCCTTTTTTTGTTGTCTGATATGATGTCACAAAGCTTTGACAGCGCCCCCCACCCCAATCTATAGCCGCATTTTCTAAATGTAAATTAGCATGTTGAAAATTATTGTTTGTCACTTAAATATGTACTTAGTGAAAGTCTGCGCTCTAATATCGTAACACGCGTGAAGCCATTGAAAACGTCATTAAAAATGGTAAACAATCAAATATTAAGAGGAACTTTTATTTAAAGTTCATGTGACTTTTTTTACGTCATTTTTTTAAACACACCCCTTCCCCTCGTCACACATCGTCATAGATGCGTGACACCCTCCCCCAAGTTATGTGACGTCATATATGCACGGCCCCTAACCCATATAACTCCTCCCAGTTTTCCAGTGCCAAATAAAAGGAACATACAGAACCTTACATTTTTCCTAATCCGATGCGGTCAGCCCCTCTCGCACACCTATGTTGAAATTGATTCAAAAGAGAAAACAATTCCTTACCAAATGCAAAAAATAAAGCTTAAAAAAAAAGATAAAACAGTAGAGAGAGCGAGAGAGAAAAAAAAGGGGGGGGGGTAAACAACAAAAATAGCATATGTATCCAGACTAGGCTTCTTCCTCGCCCTACACATAACAGAGCCTATTCTTTCCGCCACGCGCCCAAGACATAAAAGCAGTTTATGACATAAAAAGTAACGTATATACTCGTTCTATAGCCCGTTCGTTCATAATCCGACCCCCCCCCCGTTTTAGGAAGAGAAAAGTATAAAACGTGTGTAACCCGCTTGCCAGCCGACCCCAAAAACTAATAAGACACCATAAACAAAGTGGCGGCTGGATAGCGAAGTCAAAAGTGCACTCGCCTCACAAGCTGAGGGGCGAGTGATGGAGCCCACGTTAAAACAACAATAAAAATGTTGATGATTGACTATCGCTAAAAAGTCCTCCGCAGACCTGTAGAGGAGATGGGCGCCGCCAAGTTCTACCAAGCCCCGCATAAAGTTCTAATGGAAACATTAGAACCCCCTATGACCACGAGGTTAAGGGACACACACAATAAAAAAAAACTACAAGCTAAATCAGTCATTATGATTGTTTTTTATTTTGTCTTTTGTTAGTTTGAAGAAGATTGTAATTTTTATAGCATTTTTTATTGTATTAAAACGAAGAAAATGTTGTTATATTTAATTTTAATAACGTCAGTAAATAACACCAGAAGTGTTTCATCAATATACAGTCGGACCCCTCTAAGTCGAACTCAAAGGGAACCGGAAAATAAAATTCTACTTAATAAATATGAAGTTTGCCAGTTAAGGAAAATGGCGTAATACACGCACATTAAGCACAATGTTGATATGGGGGGGGGGCAGCAATATCGGCTAGAGGGCTTGACAGAAAAAAGAAGCGGTGTCCAATATGTCATGTGAAAGGAAGCCAACTTGCTTTTACATACCGTCAATAGCCAGTGAGTGGAGATACCTTTACCTCCCCCACTTTATTCGCTCACAATACCGATACTCAATGTACATGCAAAATCCCATGTGACACACTCGTACAGCCTAAAATTTCCTCTAAATTTTGTCAATAAAAAGGTCGGCTTTAGAACGAGTAGATGCGGTATTACAAATAGAGAAAACAATTCGTTACCCCGTGAAAAACTAGCTTTAAAAAATACTTGAAAAATACGAAATAACGAGAACTTTTATTCTTAATGGGGGCGTGATCGTAACCACGAAACAGCGTAAGTCGGGATGGGACCGTCGTAACTGGAGGACTGCCTGTATATAAACATGCACATCTATGCTTGCACGCCTTTAATAAAATTAAATATAAATAAAACAAAACATTAAAGATGTGGAATTCATAATTTTACTCTAAAAAACAGCAACAAAAAAAAACATATTTTGATATTTTTATAGAAAAATCGTATTCTCCCCCCACCCCACTGTGGTGGAGGGAGTAGTGAGGTGCGATCGTCCATGTTTTCGGTATGTCTAAGCCCAGTATACTTTTAAAACAGAAGACACTGCCTCTTTCATGTCCGGCCATTTTAAAGATCTATCTGCTGCGGCTGTTTCTTTTACTTTTTTTTTGAGGCCCCTATCCTGTTAACTCTTGCATGATTCCGGCTCTGTCTATGTCGTCAAGTCTTCCGGATCTGTCGTCAACTTTTTCAAAACGCTCGTAAATACGTTTTCTGACTTGCTAGAGTGCTGAAAGTTTTACAGTAGGTTTGGCTTGTGGGGAGGATTAAGCTATTAAGACCTTTTCCCTCCCCCCTTCGTTTTAAAGCAAATGGGAGTTAAGGCAATCTCAGTCCGTAAATGTTTGTCGGTTTCACCAACAAAACGGCCCCGGACAAAACGGCCCCGATATAACGGCCCCGGCAATAACGGCCCCGGACTAATAGATGGACTAAAAGTAAAATGTCCAATCAAATATTAAATTCGTATTTTTACACACCTATTCAGTGTCAGGTTTTGCTAATAATAAACAATCATAATGACATCACCATAGTGAATTTAATAGGCTTTACGCGAAATGGTACCAATCGCGGCTGTTTGTTGACTATAAACAATATAATAAAATCACAAGATATAATTTTACATTTTTACCACTTTATTTAAGGGTGAAAAAGTTGACAAAAGCTTAAAATGAAAAAAAAAGTTTTGTTGAAAAATGTTAACAATTTGCCTGGGGCCGTTTTGACCGAGGCCGTTATGTCAGGGCCGTTTTGCCCGGGTCGTGTTGACGGACCACATGTTTGTCGCATTTAAGCAATATCAATACTTTTTAGTTATGTCTCATATATAAGGGATTTATAGTCAAAAACTTTGTTTTACGGGGTTGTTTAAAGAGTTTAAATTTTCATGAATGAAATTAAGTTTTTTAAATCTCTTGTTAACGTATAAAAGTAGAAAATAAAATTTAAAATAAATGATGTCATGCTGCAGTGAGGAATGTAGAATCTCGCATGAAAAAGCAGAAAATATTTTGTAGTCACAAACTAAGTAGTCGCACAGGGGGACTCAGAACTTTTGTGTTAGTTGATCAAATTTTATATCTCACATTAAATCCCACAATCGATCACAATAAATATCAATTCAACTTAGCACAAAAACCTATCAATTAATGTTTAAAGATCACACTTATTTTTTGTTCAGAACCAAAAGAGAAAACAACAAAACAGAACAGCATATACAAATGTTTGACATCGTCTGCATTTAATAGAAAAGATTGCAATGAATACCTTCTTGACACATTAATAATTATTTTTCACGTCCTTTTATGATCATTATCATGCAAAATGTTGTTTGTGTATATTAATAATGCATACAATACTCTGTTTGAGAAAGCTAACTTGGTGGTTCCAATGATTATCATTGTGTCGCTCTAAGTGTCTGAACATAACATTATAATTCCTGTTTACTCTTCACGAAATGTATTGATTTATTAAAGAAAGTCAATGTTATAAAAAGAATATTTGAATAGCCGAGAAACTTTATTAGGGAGCAAGCTGTATACAGTCCTGAAGTAACAGAAACTTAAAGACAAAGAAAGGTTACATTTTAATTTTTTATTAATATTATTATTTTTAAAATTGTTCTACTTTTCAACCATAACTTGTGATGGCAACTTCACATCAAACAATTACCTTTAGCCTTAACTAACTTCCATTGTTCATAAAATTCATTCATATTAACCGTACTTAATTTCTAATTTATTTTAAACAATTTAATTTCAAAGTTTTTTCTCAAGCCAACTTCTAAAACTGAAAACTATAATTGCACACTACTGATTGTTTGGTAACCATGATTCGGTTCAATTGAGTCACAATCGAACCCCATGTGCTGACCAATCTCCACATTTGTCAAATAAGTTTGAACAAGGTAGCCATCATCAATTTCTGCTATAAGCATAGCATTTTTGTTTTTTTCCGACACTTCCATGCGAATGTGTGTAGTCTACCAAAAAAAAATAATAAAAAATAATAATATCATTAATAAAATAACTAGGGACTGTTAACGATTAATTTAAATTTGATCGTTAACTTTGGAAAATTAAGTATTAATTAAAAAAAAATAACGATTGATTAATCGTTAATTTGTATTAACACAAACAAATTGAAATGTATGGTGTCATAAGTAAAATTTATTACACGTACTTGTGAAAAATCGAAATAACACTGAAATATCTTCTTTATTTGACATCTTTTAACCAACAACGCAAACAGGAAAGTGTATTGACATTATATGGTTCAAGTGATGAGTGGGTCTTATTGACGATAGAACCAGCCGAGCTGAACAATCGTTCCAATAGCTTTAGATTGTCTAAGCTGATGTTTCTGATACTGTAGTGCAGGGGTCGGTAAACCATGGCTCGCGAACAAGATGTGGCTCTATTGATGACTGTATCTGGCTCGCTCTCAGACAAATTTTCGTTTATAAACAAAAAAAAAGTGTATTCAGGCTAATTTGATCTACATGTTAATTGCAAATTAAAAAAACAACAACAGCATAACACCAATATTATTAAAAAATAATTCAGAGATATGATTGTAATTTTAGTGTTAAAATTACACATATGCACACATTTACTTAAATTTTTAGTTTCAAACATAATGTATGGCTCTTATAGAATTACTTATCAAAATGTGTGGTGTTTATGGCTCTCTCAGTCAAACAATTTCCCGACCCCTGCTGTAGTGGATGTTTGGTTTGCAGATGATATGTAAACGAAGTGTTAGCACCATGGTAGAAATGTTCCCTTTAAGCAGCTCGGCTGCGAAGATATTTGACCAACACCACGCAGGAGTTTAGAATCACCGCCCAGAAAATTTTGTAAAATATTGCACACAAAAATGGACGTTTTTAAACTTTGCACACGAGTTTTTCTTTTAACTTTGCATTCCCTTCACAGCTCTAAAGTATTTATTTCAGTTTTTTTTCATCCTAATCTGTTAAATTTTTCAACCTACTTTAGCTTAATAATCTAATCTTCCTTAAACATGCTAAGTCTTTCATTTCCTTCAACTTAACTGACTGAAGTCCTTTAATGTGGCCTCATATTATAAATGCATAATTCATAAATCTTCGATCTTCTTAAAACCCAATGTTTTATTCAATTCCTGAAACTGATTATGTTATAATATGACAAAATTAACCATCAGCCAAATGTATGTGTAGGACGTAAGGTAAATAGTGTAAACACAAGGTACTATTTAAGGAAAAAAAATATCGTTCTCTACCACAATTGTTTTAGTGGATTAATCCAAGAATTAAAATGAATAATTTAAGTTACATTAAAGAACCAATGAAATTTCAACCCAAAGTTATAGCATAAATATGTATTATTCATATAGATATTTATAGTTATAAAAACAAAACAATTCATTTTTTGTCACTGTATTTCACAGACATCACAAGCTAATCATCTTTCCTATTGACATTTTGAGGTACAATTGTGGTTCTATTTCGGGGTCAAATGACTTTTCAATAATGATTGGTCCATGAAAAGAGTAGAAGTATATTAAGGGTTTTATAGTATTTTAGGTGCCAAAGAAATAATAGAACTTAGGCATAACATGTAATTTTGGGTTTCTTAATTTATTTTGAAAAAATATTATTTAATACATTTAATACATTATAAACAAAAAGAACTGAAATAAATAATACTGAATTTGTTAATTGACCCAATCCCATTTGTCTGGAATCATTACATGATTTTTATGTTGCTAGAAAGTAGATCTTAATAATCTTGTTCCAAAAAATTGAAAATAAACAGTTACAATTAAACAATGCAAATAAACCACAGGTCGAATTTTAAAAATTATGCCTCCTGACATAATTTTAGCATGTATAATTTTTCAATAAAGTACATAAATGAAATTAAGTTATATTTATTGTGCTTCATTGAAAAATGTTTGTATATAAACTAGAACTGGATTATTTAATGGAATGGGAGTTTTAAAAATGAAACCTGATACTAAACACTAGTAGGCTATATCAGGAATATTTAATGTAATCTTATTTAAACACAATGAGAAAGATTAGAATTCATATCATATAATTATATATCCCTTTACATAAATTTCAGTTACAATTTAAATCAAAACTATTATATTTCTTTAAAAAAAAACTGTTTATTTAAAAATAACACCAAATGAAAAGAACAACAAAAAAACCTTCATAAACACATAATAAGTCCTATTTTTTTTTGTTAACATCCATCTGTTTCACGTGAGTTAGTGTTGTTGGTACTGTAATCATGGTCCACATAATCATAGTGATTCTCATTGTTACCATCATTTATCTTGAGATAAGCTGGAGTACTTATTCCTTGCACAGTGCTATAGTCATTTGTTGAAATCTCAACAGAGACAACACCTTGGAGGGTGAAACAATCATTTAATTAGACACAAAATTTAAGCCTGTGGGACATTTATCTTATAAATATATCTTGTCTTATCTATACAGACGATCCTTCTATATAGAAGACTATTGAGTCCACAGACCAGGCCAGTCTGTTGGCAAGTATCACAGCATTTGAAGGCCACTGCCATAAAGACCCCACGCAATTCCCAGCCACCTTTGTTTCCCTAACTAGTGCCAGGTACCCACTTGGAACTGGGTGGACTCAGGGACACCCTTGACCCTGGAAGCAAATCCCTGCCTTTAAGGAGATTTGAACCCGTGCCCAACAGTATGCCAGCCGAGCGTGCATGCTACTCGACCACCGTTCCCTTTCTATATTATATTGTTAGGCTGTTTGTTTTTATTAAAAAGACATTTAATCTTTTTTTTTAACTACAAAAAACATATGTAATTAAGGGGAAAAAAAACATGAGTAAATTAATATTAAGAAAACTTTTGGCTAATGATGAGATTTGAAAAAGTCAGCTATATAATTTTCTAGAAAATAATCTTAGTTAAAAAAATTTCCGAGCTAAGATAAAAATTTAAAATATAATCATTATATATATATCCGAGTAACCATACTCACCATTTCTATTTCTAATCAAGGCATCGTATGTGTGTGGTCTGGAAATAACATGCAAATATTGTGAAAATTGATTTAAATATTGATTATTAAATAAGTAACATAAAAAAGCTATTCGATTAAATGGATTCTACGGGAGTTAAAATGAAAAAAGAGAGATGTAAATTCAATTCCACGTATTTATATAAAAAGACATTTTTAAAATATTACTTACATTTCTTCTGTTTTATTTTTTTTCCCTGTAAAAGGATAATATTAAAATTATTTAATGTCAAAATGTATTGACAATAAAGTTTATTTTAAAATGGAAATAAACATTCTGAACAAAATTAATGTTTACTAGGTTCTTGTTAATGATTTCCACACATAGGTAATAAATCTACTGTTAATAAATATTATAAAAATACGCAAAACTTTAGTATTGAGCTGTGGCCATCTGCTAGTTTGTCTCCTTAAAATGCACCACAATGTCAAGTCCTAGTCCTAACGCTGTTTGATTATAATGATGCAAAATGGGTCTATTCTTAAGATCTTAAGGCTATGCTAATTTTGGGCAAAAATATATCCAAATTTATTAGCAAAATATTTTACATTAAAATTCTCATTACTACAGACATAAAAAAAAATCTTGTAGTGAAATGTATGTTCATAAACAGAACTGAAATATGAGTTTTCTTTTATTTATTGTTTAATCTATCAAATTAGTTCTCTCTCAAAACTATATCTATGAGATCTGCTAAACTCAAATGAATAATCTGATGTTAGATATTTTTTGTGGGTGGGTTGGGGGTAATTAACTTTAATTCATACATTAAGATCTAAACTTTTCAGTGTATATGAAAGAACAAAGTGATTTTTAAAAAACAAAATTTCTTACCCTGTTTTTTATATATAATAAAGCCAACCATGATTACAAGCAATAATGTAGGGCATATTGTTATTAACACAATGTACTGCGAAGATAAAATTATGATTTTTACATCTGAAATGAACAGAAACAATAATAAATACAAATCATGTGATACAAAGGTATTTAAAAACAATGTATTAATTTTGCATTAATTAAACTGGAAAGAGACAATGGTACAGTTGTTACCAAATAGTCATCGAAAGAATTTTAAAGATTTTTAAAGTGATATTACCAAGGTAGAATATTGCATTTGGGCTGTCCATAAATAAGGTCACACGATTTTGGAAAATTTTTACCCCACTCCCAGCCTTGTCACATGTCATCACAAAAAGTTAGATCCCCCTCTACAATATGATGTCACAAATCTTTGTTCCCCTCCTCCATAAAAGCTGTATTTTCTATTTGAAAATGAGTACCTTTCAAATCATTTTATTGTCATTTAAGCCGTGCTTTTTGTTATCAGAACGCACCTTTAATGCATTGTGGGAGCTTTTATCCACATAATATTTTTACTAAAATGTGGAATGTTTCAGGTTGTGTTATATATGTGCTACGGATAATTTTTATGATTTTTTTAGAAACAAAAGCACTTCATTTAAGTATGTATTTAGTTTAAGGCTTCCCTCTAATATCAAAACATGTGTGAAGCCATGTAAAACGTCTTTAACTAAATTTTAAGCAATTAAATATTTAAGTGGAACTTTTATGTACAGTTGCGCTGTTTGATGTGATGTCTCAGTTCTAAAACACCCCCCTCCACCTCCTCATACATAGTCACAAATGTGTGACCCCCTGCGTGACATCATTTACGGATGGCCCAATTGTTGTTTGAAACTAGGATAAAGTAGATACATTTATTAAAATTTAAAGCAAAATAAATGTATGAACAATAAACAAAACTAAAATTTCTATTGAAAATAAAATTGTTTTTAAAAAAGACAGAACTATTAAATAGAAAGTCAGTATTTTTTCTAGTGCAGTGACTTACCAAACGTAACATATGCTGTCCTGGTATTTGTGCATTCAACTTTTCCATACTCATTGGATGTTACAAGAGTGAAAACATGTTCACTCATATTAGTAACTCCATCAATATTATAAGACAATGTGTCCATAGTTGCATTTATAATTTCACCAATAACAATTCCTCTTTCACTTTTGTTGTTAGTTAAATTATTATTTAAATTGTGCATCATAACTTGGAACTTTTGATTATTATGTGTGTACTCCATAGGTTTCCAGGAAATTCTGACTTGATTGTTGTTAATATTAGATATTAAAATTTCATTTGGACATTCTGGAAGAGCTTGAAAAGAGGGAAATAATATTTGATGAGCTTCATGAAATGTATTGATAAGAGGTATAAGTTAATATATGTACATTGAAAACTGTTTAAAGTAAAAGAGTTGTTTGTACATATAGTAGACATTTTAAAAAGGACAAAATTATTAATTTAGAAAGTAGCTGAACATTGTTTTGATTTTAAAACTAAGTAAAAAAAAATATTTAAAGCTGAGTTTGTATATTTATTAGGGTCAAAAAGTTTAGATTTCAAATAGTCTAAAACAGTAGTAATGAATAGTTTCACATAGTCTAAAAAAGTAGTAATGAATTGTCTCACATAATCTAAAACAGTAGTAATGAATAGTTCACATAGTCTAAACAGTGGTAATGAATAATTTCACATAGTCTAAAACAGTAGTAATGAATAGTTTCAAATAGTCTAAAACAGTAGTAATGAATAATTTCCAATAAACTGTACACACAAAAAAATAAGACTGGTAATGCTGTCACACTTTTTAGCAGAGTGATTGAAACGGCACACTATATTTATCTAACAAAACATTGATCAAGCACAGGTCATTTGGTCTATCGTTACAAAGTTTACTTTGAATAATTTCAGTGAAAGAGTAGACTTAATTCTTAAACTATAACTATGATTGAACCCTAAAAAGACAAAAAAATTGCATAGTACATCAGCCTTTGCCATAAGAGCTAACACTACAACGGCATACCATTTTCTCTGCCTGCCGTCAGTGCTTCTTTTGTCCGGACAAATTCTCCACAGGTTTTAGATAGTGGTCTGTTTAATTTTGATTAACCCTCGACCCTAATCTCCTCCTACTAATTCACTTCTTTAGGTTTTTGATGACTAATCTTATGATATAATATATATAACCTCCTTTCCAGTCCATGATGAACTATGGGGCATGTGAAGTAGCATTCACAAGTTTTATTTAGCCACCACTAACAAGCAAGGAATTGCGTGGCTAGCACAATGCCCCAGGGGCCTTGCCAGCACCGAGAATAGAACCCGTGACTCTCTTCTTTCTCGGTTCGGCAGTCCAGCGCGCTACCGCTAGACCAACGCTGGCTACACAATTAATATCTCACCACAAGTACCATGCACAGACCCTAGTCATCTACTAAATATTCTCTTCTTTGGATTTTCCATGGGATCTTTACAGCCGATGCTACAACTTGCTCAACATGTCCCCGACTCCTGAACACAAATTGCCGCCCACATAATTTTTATATTTAGTAGGCCCTTGTGTTTTTCGAAAAGATTTCCCCAGACAGTGGTTTGATGAGAACTCCTTAGTTAAATTTATGCTGAATACCGTCTCTGGCCACCCAACAATGGTGAGTGTGTGTGTGAGGGGTGGGGGTTGGTTTAAGTTTTTAAGCCAAACTGGGTTTTTATGCTGTAGATATCTGAAGTTTTTTGACACCATATAAGTATCCTATGTTCTGGAGCACACTGCCACTTATGTATGAGTAAGGAAAGCTGTTGTTGAGCTTTGTAAATATTACATTCAATTTTATTATTTTTTTAAAGTTATATACTTACAAAAGACTTCAGCAATAACAGTTAACATGCCTGTACCAGCTGATGTATTGACCCAGCAAGTGTACTGTTCACTTTTTTTAACATTATGAACCTTAAAAAAAAGTTAAAATACCTTTAAATGTAATGTGCATTATAAATGTAAATTTTTGTTTTTTTGTTTAGTAAAGATAAGAATGTTTATACTGAATGCAATTATAGATATGTTTTTGAGTCTATGTATAAATATTTATATATATCTATTTTTATGTAAAGCATGGTGATATATATATTATGCTTCAATTTCTAGCTTTTGAATGGTCAAAATGACTGAATCAAATACATTTTAAATCACAATTCTAGTTAATTTTAATTTTATATTTATGACTCAGATGTATTGTTAAATTAAGTTGGTTTTTTTTCAAATTTCTCTAGTAACAATTAATTTACATATTTAAAATGTTTAAATTTTAAATGTTTAAATATGCAAAAGCAAAATCAATTTAATATTTTCATTAATAGAACTTACTAAGAACATTTTTTTTCTTGTTGAGTCAGATAATTCTGATAGCTTTGATGAAATAGGTGTTATGTTCTTTCCCAGAGGGCCAAACAATTGAATTTCATTATCACTGGGTAGTGGTGTACCTTGGACAGTGCAAGTAAAAGTGGAGGTTTGTCCTGAGGAGACTCTGTTGTTTCCGAGAAAAACAATAACAGGACTTTTTCCTAGAAAATAGAATGATATTAATAATATTTTTTGATTTGAGAATAAGAGTTGAAACAAATATTTAAGTAATGTTAAATACTTGTTCCAACAAACAAAACATGTATATTATGATTGCACTTAATTTTCAACATTTTAAAATGATTTTGGTCTAAGAACCTAAAAAATTATCTGTGCTAAGTTGGAGCCAAATGCAGAGTACTGCAAGGACAATTCCATTAATTACGAAGTATATAAATTTCCCATTTCATAACTTTTTATAATAAATATATGCTTAAAATAATTATTGTCACGGAAGAGAAAGTATTCAATATTTCTGTTCAGTTGAGAGGGTTAGAGGGTTAAGATTTTTCATTGATAGGTAGTTTTTATAATATGTAAATGAATATCTAATACTAAATCACAATTAATTTTTAGAAAAAAATTCAGAGGAGATATACTGAAATTTAACAAAAATGTCATTTCAACAAAACTCCAAATATGATTATGAGTGTTGATTTGAAATGGATACCTGCTCAGACTATTCAAATATTTTGAAAATGAAGATGACTTGCTTTTATCACTACAACTCAAGACTGGAAGTAATTGTCAAAAAAAAAGAACACAAAAATTCAATGTAGTAAATCAAAAGATTTTTCTGTCATCAAGAATATGACTATTTGAATTTTGATGGACAATTGATCAAGATTGATAACTTACCTGGCCTACATAGTGATGTTGGCCCCAGAAAACGGTGACAGTGGGTGGGATTTTCACACTGACATTTTTTTTCACATTCCCATCCATAAAAGTTTGGTTCACACGGAACAACTGATCAACAAAATTAATAATAAATATCATTATGTCATGTTCTTATAAATTGATAGTAATGTTATTTAGTTAAATAAATAATGTTATTATTTGTATTGGATTCTTTTTTTATTACTAGTTCATCTCATTTAAATATCATAATTATTACTGCAAATTAATATTTACCATAGATTTTAAAAAAATGTATATTGATCTATATCTATACATGTATATACATGTACATATATTAAATGTTTATTAAGTGTTGGTTTTCCTGGTTTCTTCAGGCAACTTATTACACATCCGAATTCCGGACTTGAAGAACATTTGTACGAGTGTGTTCTTGCATACAGAATAAGAAAAGTGTTTTTATCCCTATTTCTATCTGAGGGTTGTACTTCCAAGTTACAATTAATTGGCTTATATATATATATGTATATATAAACTTTTACTGATAGTCTTTCCTTGTCAGAACACACAGAGTCTGCTGGAACGTGATGCAGCGTGGCACTATGCCTAGTCATCTTTGTTTTACTAACTGGTGTTAAGTTCCCATTTAGAGCTGGGGCACCGGTAGTCTCAGGAACAAATCTCTGCCTTCACAGAGATTTCAACCTGTGAGCCTGGGTACTCCAGCCAAGCATTTATGCTGATCGTCAACTAAACTTCTTATGACAAATTAGTAAAGAAAAGATGACTGGTGATTTTGCTTTACATTTTAATAATTTATTTGTGAATTTGGAATGTTTTTATTTTATATTTGCATACATATTATTGTGTTAAAATTTTATTTTTAAAAAAAAAGAAAAAAAAATTAAATTAAAAAAAATAGCAGCAATCTAAAGGGTTGATTAATACTACAAAAAAGGGGTAATGCACAGCCCAATTAAATACCTGTCTGGCAATCCTTTCCTGACAAGCCTTTTGCACAACCTGTTGTGCATTCACCAGTTACATTATTGCACTGTTCATCAGGTGCTTTGCAATGACATTCTTTACTGCAGTAAATGTCATACCTTCCTTGAGGACAATCTACAATTTTGAATCAGAAACAATTAATGTTTATCTAAATATCGAAATATTACAACATTTTAAAGTTCTCATAATTAATAGGAATGGATATATTTCACTTTTGACACTTCATTAAATTATATACTGTAGCAGATAAGTAACTGACAAATTTATAGCCGAGCAAATATAATTGGGATTAAATACATATTTAGCCTATCTATGTAATTAATTTAGTATGAGTATGGCATAAATGAGGGTTATATAATGTAATTGTATGCTTTTTTATCTTGTTATTTCTCAAACAGCAATAGCTAAAGTTTTTTTTATTTTTTTTATTAAATAAATTTCAAGTCTAAAAGTTGTGTAAAAGTAAAAGTAAAGAGTAAAGCTGTAACTGTATTTACTTTAATATTCTTAGTTGATTTATTTAATAATTAAAATATTTGACAGGCTTCTTAGGCTACTGACAACTGGGAATCTCAGTTTATAACTAAAACTTCAATGTTATAGTCATAGTAAATAAAATATTTTAAAAATCACAACTTTAATGAATTGAATAAAGTTAAAGTAAATTAAGGGGCCGTTTACATATTATAAAACGCAAAAATGTCAATTTTTTACCCTCCCCTCCCCCCCTCATATAACATTATGTAACACTAGTGTGAACCACAAATATAAAAAATTTGAGCAATCCTGTCAACGGTGGTCCCATAATCACAGTCACGTGTATTGCGGATTAATCGGTGTTCAGCCTGCCAATTACGTATTTATTTAAGACTTAATTTAAGGTTTTAGAGTCTGGGTTAGGTATAGTTGTCTATTTTTTAAATTAAAATAGAAATAAACAAATAAAGCAGCCGAAAATACCATAAATCATAAATAATATGATTCTGGGCATGTTTGATTTTGGGACCGTCGTTGACAGGAGTGCCCAAATTTACATCCACCCCCTCCCCCTTCGGCCTTATATAATATGTAAACGGCCCCTATAGCCTATAGTATAGCCTAACTTGTGGAACTATGAAAAATATGATCTTTGTATTATTTTTATTTTAAATAAGTACACACACAAATTTCACGTGTTCTTATCATATCATATAATTATAATAGATTATTTGTAACGATAAATTGTTTCAACACATAGGGATTAGAAATTACCACATGATTTCAGAGCACACTTTTTCCATCTGCTTGCCATAAAGGTCGTATAGCACCAAGGCTGATTGCTGTCACTTGTTACCCTACAATAGTTGTTTGGAAGTCTCCTGTCTATGAAATCTTTTTCAGTGTATTTACGTCTTTGAAGATATTTCCGATTTCAATCCTGACAGGGAATTCCCTTTTCGGTAAAATTAAGCTTTCCTAAGTATTGCCTAGGATTTTTGTTATAATAACATTTGTCATCTGAAACGAGAGAATGCTTGTACTTGTATGAAAAATAATTTGAGTGTAAAAATAAATCAGACAATCTTAAGTTAAGGATAAAACACGTTTTTATTCCGTATGATCGTATGCAAAAAACAAACATTCACTTTCACATATCATACAGTAATCAGTAATTAGTAATACAGTGACTTTATACTTTAATTATAATACTAAATACAGTCAATAAAAATGGCTCAGTCATACAGATACTGATGCTAGTAGTACTAGTACTAGTAATAAGTAGTAACATAGTATTTCAGAGTAAATTTTGAGCTTTCTACTTTATTTATTCATCATGAATAATTATTATCACAATAAATTTAAAATACTATTTAATTAAAAATTAATTTAAGACCTACATTCATGTTGAACCACGGATGAATTATTACGACACACTCCAAATAGTCAAATAGCACTCGGCTCACTCGGTTTATAATAGAAGTAGAACTAAATCTCCGTGGAGATATTCGGCTGGTTCCCATACATATACATTAATCATTGTAATAAAATATAATAGAACACATAATTGCTTAGGATTGAGATGAGCAATACTCCAGGGTCTGATATCGTTTTATTATTTTCTTCTTCAGATGTCAATTTTCTTAAGTCTTAAGAGTCTACTGTAGAGCCTTTGTTTGCAATAGATTATATATGAATATGATATTTAACGATTTTGCATCAGTCCTAGCGCTCCAGCGAGATTATACACCACGTTAAACTTTAACCCCTAGCCTAAACCAGTAAAAGAAACTGAAACACCCCATCGACGAGTGGAAGAAAAAAGAATATAAAAAATGTTTGTTAGTTACATATCTGTTATGTAATCGATATCAGTGAAAGCTGCGTATAAACATGTAGTATATAAAGTAAAGTAAAGACTGGTTTGTACATGCATTTAGCATTTTCCTAATTTAAAGTTAAAATTAAAGCCTGTCTTCTACCTTTTGTTTTTGTTTAAATATCTGAACAATCAATTCAATATTTATTTTTTTTTAATTTAGATAAAAACATATTTTTCATTTCCTCAGCAGCTTTTTCCTTTAGTTTCTACCAAGTCACTGTACGATTCTAAAACTTAACTTCGCTGCAATCCATTACTACATGTTCATGTGTACTAATTTAACTAATTTGATTATTGTGGGAAATATCTAAAGTGCTTTCAACTATTATAAGCCTACACAAGTTGGAAATAATTGTACTTTTTAAATGCCGCCACCAAATATCTCCTATCAGGTGCATACCGCACCCACAGCTCCACCACACCAGTACGCCAGTTTGTTCAACACTTGTTAATAGCTTAAAATTAATAAAAACGAGTTCACAAAACACCCACCTAATTGACATCCAGGTCCCCAGTAGCCGTCTTTACATTTTCCTTCATTACATAAGCCAGTGACTTTATCACAAGTTTCATCATTGGGGCATTGACAAGAATACCTGCATCTGTAACCGAACTTACCATCTGGACAGTGTTTTAGTAGAGAATACATCCCAGACACTGAATTAAAACATAGAAAAATAGAAAACATCAACAATTTCATTCAACATCTTTGAAGCTAATATTTAATCAGGTCTCAACTACAAAAAATAATAATATTACAAAAATAAATAATAAAGATAATTATTTTTTTAAGAGAAACAATAAAACAGGTTTGCATTTATAAAAAAAAACCATCAAAACTTGAAATATAAAGTAACATTTTTTAAAAAAATCACTTATATTTGAAGAAAATAAAAAAAAAGCCTTTTCAAAGATAGATTTTTGTTTGTGTGTCCATAAAATATTGTTAAAAAAAAATAGATAAATTCTTTAAAAAGCAGCAGAAAGAGAAACATATTAATATTAAACAGTGTAATAATGACTTTCAGTAAAGTGGAGTCAGCTATATTACAAATTGATCAACTGTACCAATAAACCATTATCAGTAGGAAAATTTGACTTTAAAATGATAAAATTATGAACTCTAAAATAGATATTGTTTAATTCTTGTTTCAGGGGCCGTCCCTAAATCACTTCACGTGATTTTGAGCGATTTTTCACCTCCCTCCCCCCTCGTCACACCTCGTAACAAAAACTTTGACCCCCTCCAATATGACGTCACAAAGCTTTGCCCCCCCCCCTTAAAATCCGTATTTTCTATTTGAAATATGTATGTAGTGTAAGGCTGCACTCTAATATCGTAACACAAGTGAATCCGTGTAAAACGTCATTAAATAAACTGTAAAAAAGTCAAAAATTTTAAGTGGAACTTTTATTTAAGTTTGCCCTTTTTGATGTGACGTCACATTTCTTAAACACCCCCTCACCACACATCGTCACAAAGGTGTGACCCCCCCTTCCTCCTAGTGCGTGATGTCATCTATGGACGGCCACCTACCGGTGAATTATGTGATGCGTTGAGTCTGTATATTATATTCTAACCCTACTATTTAATCTAGACATTGGCTTACATTTCACATTAATCATTTATAATAAATTTGTTGAGACTCTTTTAATTTGAATTCTCAAGTCGCATCATGTTGACATGTAATTACTGTGATTGTAAGAAATGGAAAAAAATATAAATTTGAACGTGTTTAAGCTTATATATCGCAAGTATAATTTAAATTAGACAATGGTCCTAAATAGGGTATAAAAATAATGACAGTTAGAAGTAGGTAGATGTCCTTCACCACACTTTACACAATTTGATTATTATTATTTTTTTTAAAACAAAATTTTGTTTCATTACACAAATACATGGCTTTCAATGTCGTATTAAAATACCGATTATTGGGGTCAAATATAATGCTTAAATCATAGAGTGATAGTAAATTTTGTGTATACACACATTTAATCTATGTGGTTACTCAAATGTAACAAATACAATTTTAACGGTTGATTTTTGAAAAGTTGTTGTTGGAATAAAATGCTTTAACCACACTCGGTTTATTAAATACTCGCAGAATAATACATACAGAAAATGAACCCCGTATTCATTAAGATTAAACGTACCACCTCAAAGGACGCCATGATTGGCTAAGAAATTGAGTTGCAAGAAAGAGGTATGGTTTAATTATCATCGGAGGTGCTTCAGTGACAAAGCTTCTGTTTAATTGTACATCACAAGGGGGATAATTAATATATGAGACGCAAAATGGAGTTTACACAGTTGTGGGGGTAGAAGACCTTTGCTCTTCTCATCCTAAATTATAGTGTAATAGATACCTCCCGCGGCGTAGCATACGCCGAAGACTTGCTAATAGTTAGTGCAAAGAAAGGGGGGAAAGAACGGACACAAACTACAGCACGAAGAAATAAAAAAATGCGAGTGAACGTCGGTGGATCACCGACGCAATTTTGTTCTCGATGCATTCGCAAAGCGGTTATCTACCTGCCCTCAACCCTTCATCACCCTAGCTCGCCAACAATAAACTTTGATTGGCCTACCCTAACGAGGGTCAGCCATGTTTGCAAAAAGGGGGAAAAGAACGGGGACAAACACCAATTTTTAAAAATTAAAAAAAAAGTTTTCGCTGTGGCTTAAACCCAGGACCTGCATCGTGTAAAGTGGGCGTGATAACTACGACGAATCTCATGTTATTCTGAGCAGGAACAATGCAAGTGACCGCAAGAATCATTGTTGGTCTTCAGACATGTCCACCATAAACTGGTTGGTCGACCCCAGTGAGGGTCATTCGTCATGCGTGTTTACACATACAAAATAGAAGTCATTAATCGGTAAATAGTAGTGACGTGAAATAAATAAATTGCTACATGTGCACAGTAACTTAATGTGAACATTATTATGTAATTCTAAAAAAAACATTTACTCAATAAATTATGACACTGTGGGTTGCACTGAGTATGGTATAACTGGGTCTGAAAAGGATTTTGGGAGGGGGAGGACGGGACGGTGAATATCACGATAAAAATCAATTCTTGGACTTAACGTTTGTTTGTAGAATATGCCTCTAAGAAAATACTTCGCATTTGTGCTGCGTCTTTTTCAGACCTACTCATATTATATTAAATAACTCTTTAAATAAGTATAAAGAAATACTATAAAACAAAGATCGAGTTATAGATACTTATTTTATTAATATATTTTTATTTTAAATTTAATTTACAATTTACGTAATATCCAACACCATTTCCCTAAACCCAATTTGAAGCCTTTGTCTTCTTTTGTTATTATTATTATTAAAAAAAAATTCATACAACCGGAATCCATTATTAGTTAAATGGATTTGTATCTTTACGGTAAAGAGGCGAAATGGCCACGCCCAACGTTGCCGCTCCCAAGACAGACAATAAGTGCTGACATCCTCTTAGCACAGTGAACTTAAGTCCTGTCATCGTCATGAACTAGACTTAAAAACCGACCTAACCTTGGCGTTTTGAGGGTAAAAAAAAAGTTTCATGTGGGCAACATTGTTGTGGGTGGACAAGAGATCTCTTGACCTTTAAGTGAACTCGTGACGAATCATAATTTCACAACTCACAGTCAAGGGATCAACAGTAAGCTGTGTGGTGAGCAAGGCTACTAAGCTAAATTTAAACTATAATAGACACAACTTTAATTATGTAGACATGGCCAGCTGATATTGAGAAATACTGCATATTAACCAGCGGGATTGTATCTGGTTTGGGGAATCCATCCCATTTTTTTGTTCACTTCTCAAATTTAAATAAAAATATTTTTTTTAAACTACGCAAAAAATATTTACTTACGGGTAAACAAATAACAAACCTTAACAACTATGAGGAGTACCGAGCACACCGCCGGTTGACTCCATCACAAGGGTTGACGCCAAAATGTTAAAAATTATGTATGCTCCCAAATTTTTTAGGCACAATATGCTCTGAGTAGGTGACATGGGTCGTCTTTACGGATGACGCCACGAGCTACCGCACTGGGAGACACCATGAGATATCGCACTGGGGGCACCATGAGATACCGCACTGGGGGCACCATGAGATACCGCACTGGGTGACACCATGAGATACCACACTGGGTGACATCATGAGATACCGTACTGGGGGCACCATGAGATACCGCAATGGGGGCACCATGAGATACCGCACTGATTGACACCATGAGATACTGCACTGTGGACATCATGAGATACCGCACTGGGGGCACCATGAGATACTGCACTGAGTGACACCATGAGATACTGCACTGTGTGACACCATGAGATACCGCACTGTGAGACACCATGAGATACCACACTGTGTGACACCATGAGATACCGCACTGTGTGACACCATGAGATACTGCACTGTGGGCACCATGAGATACCGCACTGGGGGCACCATGAGATACCGCACTGGGGGCACCATGAGATACGGCACTGGGGGCACCATGAGATACCGCACTGTGTGACACCATGAGATACCGCACTGTGTGACACCATGAGATACCGCACTGTGTGACACCATGAGATACAGCACTGGGGGCACCATGAGATAGCGCACTGGGGGCACCATGAGATACCGCACTGTGTGTCACCATGAGATACCGCACTGTGGGCACCATGAGATACCGCACTGGGGGCACCATGAGATACCGCACTGGGGGCACCATGAGATACCGCACTGAGGGCACCATGAGATACCGCACTGGGGGCACCATGAGATACCGCACTGTGTGACACCATGAGATACTGCACTGTGGTCACCATGAGATACCTTACTGGGGGCACCATAAGATACCGCACTGGGGGCACCATGAGATACCGCACTGGAGGCACCATGAGATACCGTACTGTGTGACACCATGAGATACCGCACTGTGTGACACCATGAGATACCGCACTGGGGGCACCATGAGATAGCGCACTGGGGGCACCATGAGATACCGCACTGTGTGTCACCATGAGATACCGCACTGTGGGCACCATGAGATACCGCACTGGGGGCACCATGAGATACCGCACTGTGTGACACCATGAGATACCGCACTGTGGGCACCATGAGATACCTCACTGGGTGCACCATGAGATACCGCACTGGGGCACCATGAGATACCGCACTGGGGGCACCATGAGATACCGCACTGTGTGACACCATGAGATACCGCACTGTGTGACACCATGAGATACTGCACTGTGTGACACCATGAGATACTGTACTGGGGCACAATGAGATACCGCACTGGGGGCACCATGAGATACCGCACTGTGTGACACCGTGAGATACTGCACTGTGGGAACCATGAGATACCGCACTGGGGGCACCATGAGATACCGCACTGTGTGACACCATGAGATACCGCACTGTGGGCACCATGAGATACCGCACTGGGGGCACCATGAGATACCGCACTGTGTGACACCATGAGATACCGCACTGTGGGCACCATGAGATACCTCACTGGGTGCACCATGAGATACCGCACTGGGGGCACCATGAGATACCGCACTGGGGGCACCATGAGATACCGCACTGTGTGACACCATGAGATACCGCACTGTGTGACACCATGAGATACTGCACTGTGTGACACCATGAGATACTGTACTGGGGCACAATGAGATACCGCACTGGGGGCACCATGAGATACCGCACTGTGTGACACCATGAGATACCGCACTGTGGGCACCATGAGATACCGCACTGGGGGCACCATGAGATACCGCACTGTGTGACACCATGAGATACCGCACTGTGGGCACCATGAGATACCTCACTGGGTGCACCATGAGATACCGCACTGGGGGCACCATGAGATACCGCACTGGGGGCACCATGAGATACCGCACTGTGTGACACCATGAGATACCGCACTGTGTGACACCATGAGATACTGCACTGTGTGACACCATGAGATACTGTACTGGGGCACAATGAGATACCGCACTGGGGGCACCATGAGATACCGCACTGTGTGACACCGTGAGAGACTGCACTGTGGGAACCATGAGATACCGCAATGGGGGCACCATGAGATACCGCACTGGGGGCGCCATGAGATACCGCACTGGGTGACACAATGAGATACTGCACTGTGGGCACCATGAGATACCGCACTGGGGGCGCCATGAGATACCGCACTGGGTGACACCATGAGATACCGCACTGGGTGAAACCATGAGATACCACACTGGGTGAAACCATGAGATAAGACACTGGGGGCACCATGAGATAGCGCACTGGGGGCACCATGAGATACCGCACTGTGTGACACCATGAGATACCGCACTGTGTGACACCATGAGATACCGCACTGTGTGACACAACGAGATACTGCACTGTGGGCACCATGAGATACCGCACTGGGGGCACCATGAGATACCGCACTGGGGGCGCCATGAGATACCGCACTGGGTGACACCATGAGATACCGCACTGGGTGACACCATGAGATACCGCACTGGGTGACACCATGAGATACTGCACTGTGGGCACCATGAGATACCGCACTGGGGGCGCCATGAGATACCGCACTGGGTGACACCATGAGATACCGCACTGGGTGAAACCATGAGATACCACACTGGGTGAAACCATGAGATAAGACACTGGGGGCACCATGAGATACCGCACTGGGGGCACCCTGAGATACCGCACTGGGGGCACCATGCGATACCTCACTGGGTGATATCATGAGATACCGCACTGGGTGACATCATGAGATACTGCACTGTGGGCACCATGAGATACCGTACTGGGGGCACCATGAGATACCGCACTGGATGACACCATGAGATACCGCACTGGTGACACCATGAAATACCGCACTGTGTTACACCATGAGATACCGCACTGGGTGACACCATGAGATACCACACTGTGTGACACCATGAGATACCGAACTGTGTGACACGATGAGATATCGCATTGGGGGCACCATGAGATACCGCAGTGGGTGCCACCATGAGATACCGCACTGGGTGATACTAACCTTATTCCATCATCTGCTTTCAACACAACGGGATCCACTCTTAATTCGTAAAACTTCCTTTCCATCTACCATAGTAAAGCGCCCTACTTTCACTTGTGTAAACTGTGTATCATTTCACCCAAGCTCATTACTTTGACACGCAATGGTAATTTTACTAATCCTATGTTTGTACAATTTATAATCATATAATTATACAGGTTTTCCTCTTAAGTTTACTCCGCTTATGTTGCTTGCAGTGTCAAGTTGTTGGTAGTAGTTACTCAATTCCCCCGCCCTCCCGTTTTTAAATTAAAGCAAACTTGTATAGGTAACTAAATAACATTTTACTTTAACGACTGTTTTCGATCTCTTTAAATTAATCTTTAGAAATATTTAAGATGCAAGTCAAAAACACTGTCTATTTAAACGATGTCACCACGCAGCCATGCAGATATTTGACCGCCATCGCACAACAGTTAAGAATTTCCGTGCAGCAAAGTTTGATAAGTTTTTTATGTTGGTCGGTGATATGTGAAACTTGTCACAGATATAGCGTATGCGTTTCTAACGTGGCACATGTTGTTTTTTTTTAAATTTTACCACAGTGACGACCTAACTTTAGATGGAGCAATTGTGAAAAGTAAACGTTATGTTTTATACGAACCAATATTATGTATATAAAAAAAAAGTGTGTTGAAAGTATTTTTAAAAAAAAGTATTTAATTAAAATATTTTTTTTTAAAGTAATCATTAAAAAAGTATAAATGATTTGTATCGTATATTCTTTTAAATTATAAATTTAATTATCACAAAGTTAAGTGTTGGTTAGTTATCACTCAAAGGTGAAATGAAAAAAAAAGAACTTACTTTAAAAAAAAACTTTAAGGAAATTGTTTATATGTCAACTTATTAAGGGTTTTAAGACAACTTAACATTTATTAGTGTAAAACACGAAAATAAAAACCTTCAACTTACATGTCTTTGTTTCCATACAGATGTAAGCTTTTCTAATGTTGCACGGGGAATCTTGGAGATGATAGTTTTTGTGAACACTTATGCAATCTTCATCGCCTCTCACATATTTGACATAGTTATTGGGCTGTCTGCTATCCCAGAGTTTAGTCAGTTCGTGGTTAGCCAGCTGGTTGTTGTGTATCCAGACGTACTGACCTTCAATCGCCAGATCATTGGCACCAATCCAAACTATCAAGATAATACATGGATATATACGCGCGACCTTGTAATAGTAGGAATAAGTATTTGGAAAACTAATCAACATGAGACAAAGCACCCATGAATATTAGTGTTCCTCATGAGTAGATTTAAAATAAAAAATATGCATGTTTCCTAATAGTTAAAACATTGTTTTTAATTTATTTTTATTTCATTCATTAAATAATATTCAACTTATTAAGATTCATTTAATGGATAACGATTAACTGAGCTGAGATTAGGATGAGGCAAATGGCACACTTTACTTATCTCGAGTGAATAATTGGTTTGAAAAAAAAACGTAGAGGGGAATTAGACCTCGTCTCAGGTGATTAATGGAAAACCTGGTCAAAATTAGGACAAGTGTTAATGACATCTTATAATATTCATTACCAGCAAACTTTTAACCACCTTTCGTGACAAAAGTATATCGATTTTATTTTTCTAGGCATTTTAAAACGAACATTTCTTAGTCACAACAGTTGTCTCACCTTCCTCTTTGATATCCAGCTGAATCAATATTCGTTTGATCTGATCCAACGATTCAACTGAGGCTAAAACTGTTCCCATCGCCTCACAGTGTCGCTTTAAATGATACGTAAGAGAACGTCAATATTTACAAATATTAATATTATGGATCATTTGTGTTTTCGGTATACCTTGACAACTTCCTTGCATCTTTTATGTCATACTAAATGATTGGAAGTTAGGATTTATTTTTAGAAACTCCCACTCAAATTTAAAAAAAAATTTAATTGTGTAAAATTAAAACAAAATATATAGTTAATGTGAATACATTAAGGAAACCCATAATTGAAATAATAATTTTAATCAGCGCGTCACTAGTGGGGTGTGGGTTTGCGGACCGCACCATGTGACACCATCACGAGGGGTGAAACCAGAATGAAAAAATCAGTATATTCCAGTTATTTGGCACTGGCTGATTCGGAGGTCTATGGGGTAATGGTAAGTCGTGAGTGGGGGGGGGGATTTAACACCATGAGATACTAAAATGGGTGATATCAACCCTAGTGACGCCTCTAGTTGGAGTGTAACACCATGAGCTACTGAAATGGGTGACACCAACCCTAGTGACGCCTCTGGGTGGGGGGTAACACCATGAGCTACTGAAATGGGTGACACCAACCCTAGTGACGCCTCTGGATGGGGGGTAACACCATGAGCTAATGAAATGGGTGACACCAACCCTAGTGACGCCTCTGGGTGGGGGGTAACACCATGAGCTTCTGAAATGGGTGACACCAACCCTAGTGATGCCTCTGGGGGGTAACACCATGAGCTAGTGAAATCGGTGACACCAACCCTAGTGATGCCTCTGGGTGGGAAGTAACACCATGAGCTACTGAAAATGGTGACACCAACCCTAGTGACACCTGTGGGTTCAATTAACAGTTTAGATTAGTCAACTACTGGATTTGAAATTGATAAATAGTCTTTAATTTTAAACTCAGAAAAATTAATACATTTATGTTGTTTGTTTATCAACATTGTAATAGTTTATGGTTACGAAATTGAAAAAAAAATGTTTAAAACAAAACACTCAATGCTATTGGACAACTTAATTACATGATACAAGCTAGAAAAAAGTTGTTGCTTACTTTTGCATCAAACCAGGTTAAAGGACCAGTAAAATATCTGTAGCATGTACCATCAACAAGTCTTGTACCAGATTCAGAACAAGTTGTGTTTGAAGTAGTCGCTAAATCAAACAAATAACACATTTTTAAACATCAATTTTTAGTGTCATTTTAAATGTCTTTGTAAAATGAAGCTGTCCTTTCATCAATTATACGATTGAAAACAGCAATTATAAATTTTTTATTAAAAAAGGTGTTGGAAATTATTAAAATAAATCAGAAATAAATACAAATTCTTACCCATTGCTCTCATGATAAAGAACAATGACCATAACGCACTAACAACAACTGTGGATGAAGTCTTTGTTATTGTTTTCATGGCTGCAACCTAGACAGAAAATTGCCCTGTTCAGTGGGCCGTAAAAGAAATATAAATATGATGCCAATCATTAACGTTTTAGTTGGTTAACTTTTTTAGGTCACGCTTGATAACCAAGGCCAACAGTATACAGGAATTGCCCACTTGCAGCACTTAAACGTTGCTCAATGTTGACGCGGCTAGTAAGGTCACTTAGGAGAAAATGGGCTTAACATTCATTTACTGCACAACTTGTAGGCGTGGAATTGTCAAACACTAAAATTAGAAATTAGTTACTGACATGTACTAGACAACGATTCATTGTTTGACGTGTCTTTTGTAAAATGTTATCTATATAGTATACCGTTCTCTATTGTTATAATATTTTATAAAATCACTTAAAAAATGTATTCCTTTTTAAAATTAGTATTGTCATTTTTTAAAATAGTTCTCTTATGTTAAAAAATTTGTTTAAAAAAATATTTAAAAAAATCAAAATTAATGGAATGTGTTTTTCCCCCCGTGTTGCTTATCATTGTATTGCTAGTTTATACTATACGTTGAAAGTTTATTATGACTTGATGATAAGTATAACATAGTTTGTAACTCAGTGACGTCTCAACAAAACAAACAAAAAAAAAGCCTAATACTAACGTTCATGAATTATTATTTTTTTAAATAAAAAGAAAAGTACATCCTTGATTTTGTAATTGTGATGCCTGTGAGATTTGGCATAAAACAGTACTGTAACAACACGTTCTAAACATGTCAATTGATCAATTGGAAGTCAACACGTCTACATACAATTATTTTTTGAAAGTTTAAATCACATTTAAAAACATATAATAAACAAGTAAAAAATAATCATTGTAAATAATTTGTCGATTTTAATTTTAAACAATATATATGTATATATATATATATATATATATATATATATATATATATATATATATTATATATATATATATATATATATATATATATATTTCTATTTAGAAGTATAATATTATATTTAAAATAGTATTTTCTAATTTGCTTCAAATAATGGGTCTATATTACACGTCAGAATGTAGGAAGCGAAATAAATTGTGTTATGTAAAGAACTAAAGAAATTATTCAATTTACTATTTAATTTTACTTAAATTAAGTTTATGTATCACGAGAAGTGGTGCCTAATTTGTTTATTCCTTACATATATAAGTTATCTGACAGAGAATCGACATCCCTTGCCAGAACCCCAAACAACACTGTTTGCCAAGACACATCCGTATAAATGACTTTCGCCAACAGTTCGGACCAGGAACAGCTACAATACTACATCATTCGGTTAACTGAGTATATTTCATTTATCTTTATTTCAGACTCTTCAAAAATTTTAAAACTGTTCCAAATTTTAGAAAAACTTTGCAATGGAAACACGCCAAGGGACATCTTAATGTCTCAATCCACGCCTGGGACATTGAGAAGAGATTGCGTACAGAAAATCAGCCCCTTTAGTGATAGATGTTATAATATTAATTATTTCAAATGCTCTGGCGATGATCCACCTATGCCCCCACTAGACATGTACACAATTTTGTCGTCTGTTTGCCCAGCTACAGGAAGCCAATGTAGATCCTAAGGGGCCGTCCATAAAGTACGTCACGCTATTTTTGACCATTTTTAACTCCCACCTCCTCCCTGTCACAAACTGTAACAAATCTCGGACACCCCCCCTCCCCCAAACCCAGCTAAAGTACGACACAGTTTTGAACAAAAATTTTTTTTTATTAATACAATAATTAAAATTTAATATAAAACACCGTGACGTCACACATGGCCGGACCCATTCCCCCCTGTCACAAACTGTCACACTTTCCTACACCCCCTCCCCCCTCTGGAGCTTGGCGTACTTTATGGACGGCCCCTAAACAGTTGGTTTGATTGGTGGCACCGCGAGCCGAAGGTTTTAGTAAGTACTTTGTTCTTCATCTATACGAGCCTACTAGGCAGAATCATCTCAGAACGTTGTATATATCGAACATTGTTAGCGGATGACAAATAGCTAGAGCCGAGCTTTCAACATGATCCTCATAAGTTTGCTCTCGCTGTAAAGACTTTCTTGTAAAACATAAATGGCGTGGTTGATAAAGTTGAACCATGATCGACTTAATATGTAATTTTCTGCTAGCAAGAATATTACATTCAGTACAAGAGTTGGCACTTTTTAAAATTTATTGGTCTATCTAGTAAAAATGAAAAAAAATATATACTTTTTTTTTACATGCACAGTAGCCGAAATATTTTTCACAATTTCATTTTGATTAAAAAAAAATATATATATATAAATATATATATATATATATATATATATATATATATATATATATATATATATATATATATTATATATATATATATATATATATATATATATGAATTACGGACACTTCGACCCCGGACGATTCGACTCCGGACGGTTCGACCCTGCCAGTTCGACCACAGGACGTTTCGACCCCAGGACGTTTCGACTCCAGGACGTTTCGACCCCGGTCGGTTCGACCACGGACGGTTCGACCCCGGACGATTCGACCCCGGGCGATTCGACTCCGGACAGTTCGACCACAGGATTTTCGACCCCAGGGTGTTTCGACCCCCGACGTTTCGAACCTCTCGTTTCTACATTGTGAATTGTTTTTATTTATTCTTTGGTTTAAAAAAAAATATTTTAAAAAATTAATTTTTGGTATGGTATCCATTAAAAATTTAAAAACTCATATCCCAAACTAAAAACAAAACAAAAGGACCTAATTTATTATTGGGTTTCAAAAAGTATATCTATATTTAAGTCGTTCAAAGGTTTTCATCGGGATAACATAAACAAACGAAAGTTGATTTTTTCATTTTTTAAAAATCCTTTATATTAACTCGTGGTGTCTGCGGCGGACCTTGCTTGCTTGCTTGTCGCCAAAACTTTTGATCGATTTTTAACCCACTTGCTCGCAAGATAGCGAGCTGAAATTTTGCAGGCAGTTTCGTACCAATGATAAAAACACTGTATCAAAATTTCAGATCGATCGCATGTACCGTAATTAAATTATTGATTTTTTAGATTATTTTTTTTATTCCAATGTATCATGCTATTTTTTGAGATAGAGCGTCGCGGTGCGTATTATATTGAACAACCTTTCTGTCGCGCAATAAGGTGCGTATTTTATTGACAGCTCTTTTTATAAACATATCCCTGATCGGTGCGTATTATATTAAACATGTTTTACGACACAACTTCAATTTTGTATTTCTGGATGGTCTGGCGCTGCGTATTATAATGAACATTCTTTTAGTTACTTCTCGTACATAAAGGATTTATAGTCAAAAACTTGGTTTTTTACGGGTTTTTCTTATTTAAATATTTTTTTTTAAAGTGTCGACATGCTGAACGACACACCTCGCAGGCGCTGAAACCCATTACAATGATTACAAACCCGCGCCCTTTGCATTCACTTCTGTTTCTTGTGTTGCTTAACACGTGTATACCTCCCTAGCAGAAATGCTGATTTTAATAAGACGTACAAAGTTGTCAGTATTTAAAGTCCATAAATTTGCATAGTTTTTTCCGCCGCCTTGCAGACAATAACGTTCAAGCTGCTGGACCCGTATGACCGGACTGAAAGTTACGTCATTGTTGTTTACATTTCGTCCGAGGGTTTCATAATCCCGTGTTACGAAGGCTACACTCAGTGACCACCACAGCAAGCCGTGTGCTGGCGAGGGTAAAAAGAGTAAGTGGGGGCAGAGAGAATGTAGGCACCCTCAGAAAGGACTATCTGACCACATTGCCTTTGTTTTGTCCGATTACATCGGACGGGGTGGGGGTGGAGTTGAATTGGTTTGAAAGGTCTTTCTACCTGAGAGGAATGGCGCATTGATCACAATCATGAATTCGCGTTGAATATTGACTGGTTGTCAATAACAATTTCAAACTGTATTTATTTTTTAATGGATAATAATTTTAAGCTAAATTATTTTTTAGTAAATGGATAACATTTAAACATGTTTCTACCAAAACTTACTTTAAAAAATAATAAATTTTAAAAAGTATATTTAAAAATAATATATTAAAAAATTATAAGGTGTAGATACGAAGGGGTCGAAAGCGTCCGGGGTCGAAACACCCTGGGGTCGAAACGTCCTGTGGTCGAAATGTCCGGGGTCGAATCGCCCGGGGTCGAATCGTCCGTGGTCGAACCATCCGTGGTCGAACCGACCGGGGTCGAAACGTCCTGGGGTCGAACCGTCCTGTGGTCGAACTGGCAGGGTCGAACCGTCCGGGGTCGAACCGTCCGGGGTCGAACCGTCCGGGGTCGAATCGTCCGGGGTCGAAGTGTCCGCCCACCATATATATATATATATATATATATATATATATATATATATATATATATATATATATATATATATATATATATGCATACATATATATAAACTATAAGCTAAATTTAAAAAAAAAGTTATTGTGTAACTAGAACAAAATCATAACAAAACTGGAGACGTGTCATTAGCATATTGCAATCGATTACATTTAATTAGATAAATTTTATGGTGTCTATACTTGTCTACACTTAATTAATAATCCTCAAAACTAAATTTCCATCTTAGTATTTGTAAAGTAAGTATACGTCCGATAGTAAGTATACTACCGATTGTAGTAATGTTTCCATCAGGGGCTTGTTTATACCTGATGGGTGCCCCAATTCCCCTCCAGGGGTCAGCGGAGGACTTAACGTATCATTGTGGCTTTGCTCAGCTTTTTGAGGCGAGCGCACAACTGACTTCGCTATCCAGCCGCACAGTATTTGTAAATATTCTACATAATTGGTTTTGGCGTAAAGAATTTGTAAC
Organism: Ampullaceana balthica; assembly: GCA_944989445.1. Lineage (NCBI taxonomy): Eukaryota > Metazoa > Mollusca > Gastropoda > Lymnaeidae > Ampullaceana > Ampullaceana balthica. Next base: position 1,329,851 of record CALYLW010000083.1, read on the forward strand.
AGAAAACATTGGGTTAGATAGACAATAATCGCTTTGTAAACCCGTTATGTTTTTTTTTATAGTTTTATTCATCTTCATTATTCATACTCAAAGCAATTCTAAGTATCAAATGAAAAATAAATGTAGAAAGACAGTCACAAAAGCGCACACACGCCATTCAAAGTGATTTTTATGATTAATTGTACCGCTCATTATGCTTGCACATGAACGCAACAATGGGCATTGCAATATTAAAATACAAACGTAACTTTACATAAATTATTAACCCGAAGCATCTCAAATGGAACAAAAGATAGTTTAGTGGCTGACGATTAAGTCAGAAATACATTACAACATCTTATAAAAAGACTTAAAATGATTTACAAATTGTGAAACTGTTTGGATTTAGTCCCAACCCCCCCCACAACGATTTTAATTGTTAAAACTACAACAAAACAGAAAAAAGGGAAACCATTTAGTTAACGAAAATAAGCTGAACCAAACAAAAGATAGAAATGACATAGTAGAAAAAAAGGGATAATAAAAAAAAATGTAGATACAGAAGTTAAAAAAAAGCTAAAATACTCATTACATTAGTTTTTCCTATAATATAATTGTAATTAAAAATATGTATAAAATTGTATACATGCATTCATGCTAATGATGCAGAATTAAATGTACTCCGATAACGAATATCTCGTTTCTTTCTTTCTCAATCGTTATTGCTGGTCGAATTAGAAACTTCTTTTATAGGGTTTGTCATTTCTAAAACCGGAAAACGTCATAGCTCAATGAGTATTGTTCTATTTTTAGATTACAATTTTAGCGGAACTATGTATTTAAGCATAAATACAGTCGAATCACCTTGTTCTCAAAATTGTTAGCAAAGTAAAATTACGAACATATTTCTGTCTTCCTTTTTCAAGTCCAGTAGGCTGTCTTAAATTAACGAAGGCTTAACAAATAGCTAATAAGATACATCCTTCTCAATATACATATTGACTCGTATCTTTTATCAAATTTTTATTAAATTTGTTCTTAAAAAGATATATATAGCCCCATATTATACTGTTAGACTTCCGGTTAATTTTGACAAAGCCTATATGTTTCATATTGATGTTAGGTTGAATCTGTGACGTTAAAAATGAAAGAAATGAATAATTATTTGAGTCGAAAATAATGTCAAATGGAACAATGTGTAAAGTTATTAAACTGTATGTTTTTAATTAGTTGAATTTTAATTACCAATTTTTAGGTAATATTTTAAAATAAGATAAAATAATTGTATCTTGTCTGTGTTAACAAACAATTATAATAATTTAATAATCGTTTTAATAAAATGTGTAGCATTTATTCTATTTCAGACGTATGATGACATCACAATAATACACCAGTAAGCATATATTTTCTTTAAAGAAGTATATGCTCGTACTTGATTCATGAAATTGTATATTATAACTATACGTTTTTTTTAAATTTATGTTTTATTTATTTATTTTTTTATCTGTATATATAGAGTCCATTATAAATGTCTAAACAATCTCTTCTTATACCCATATTTTGTGAAACATTTGTTTTTTAAATAGTCATATTTTACCTGGTTTGAAATAAAGTTTTATTATGTGAATGAAAATCCAAAATTGTTAAAAAATATATTTATATATTTTGTTCTAAAATTACCTTTCAAATTTTTGTTTTATAATTCCTGTAAGAAAAGAAAATATCAAAGCTTATTAAAGATATTATAATTGAACACATTTACAGTTAAAATACATAGTAACATACTTAAAATCATGTAGTTTTAGTAAAATTGTTTTATAGTTTATAATTAGTATTGTAACTACGGTTGCTACGGTTCCTTACTTTTAAATATTTTAAACAATCTCTACCTTTTTTATAGTATATTATAACTCCAATTATGACAAGAGCAAGCAACGTCAGCAAAGCACATGTCAGTATTGCTATATTTTGGGGCGACCAAACACGATTTTGACCTGCAAACAAAAACACTTACATTAATCACATTTTTATCCTTATGTCTATCTGAGGGTTGTATTAAGTTATCTTTGTGTTGTATTTCTAAATTAGAATTAATTGCTTTATGTATGATTACTACATTGCTTTTGGTTCTTCTATCCTCTAGTGTTTCAAGGTTTAATGATTTAACTAATGGTGTTGTCCTTGTCAGTTTCGAATATTCTCCAGTAATGAATCTGGCAGCTCTTTTTTGAATTTGTTCTAGTTTATCAATGTTTTCTATGGTGGATGGGTCCCATACAGAAGATGCATATTCTAGTACAGGTCTCACCAAAGTGAGGTAGCATTTTAGTTGTATATCTCTATTACATTTGTTAAAGTTTCTTTTTATAAAGCCTAAGGTTTTGTTTGATTTTTTAATAACTTCATTGACATGGGGATTCCATGATAGTTTCTCATTTATTAAGACTCCTAAGTATTTTGCATCTTTAGTTTGGGTCAGTTCTTTTCCATGAATGTAATATTTTGAATTTATTTGTTTATTTGTTACTCTTAACAGTTGACACTTTTCTGGGTGGAAAGACATACTCCAGTTAGTTTCCATTTTATCAATTCATCTAAGTCTATTTGTAAAATTTTGCTGTCTTGTTCTGATTTAATTGTCCTATAGATTATACAATCATCAGCAAATAACCTAACTTTTGTACCTGTTGAGTTTCTGTTTGGTAAATCATTTATAAAAATTAAAAAGAGTAAGGGTCATAGCACAGTTCCTTGTGGAACTCCTGAGTTAACCTTTATTGGTGCAGATTTAGATCCATTAATTATTACAGTTTGCTCCCTGCCCGAAAGGAAGTCTTAGATCCAGTGATGTAAGGAACCTGAGATTCCAAAGTAGTTAAGTTTTTTAAGTAAACTAAGGTGGTGAACTTTGTCAAATGCTTTTGAGAAGTCTAGTAATATTGTATCTATTTGATCATTTTTGTCTAAGCCTTTTGATCTATTAAACCTATTAATTGTGTTTCACATGATCTGTTTTTTCTAAAGCCATGTTGAAATGGGGTTAGGGCATTAAATTTGTCAAGGTGGTTAACTATTCTACTATATATTATGTGTTCTAGTTATATATATATATAATAAGATAATTAAAATAATTATCTTAAAAATTTAAACATTGGTTTCATCTAAGACAAACATTAAGAATTAAATTTACAAATTAAATTTGATGTGAGCAACAGGCAGAGGCGTCACTAGGGTTGGTGTCACCCGGGGCGGTAGCTATTGGTGTCAACGCCCCCCACGTCTTGCCCCATAAATCTCCTCGAGTCTGCCAAATACCGGGAACACACAGATTCTTTAGTAACGTTTGAAAATATAGATCAAATGTTTGTTACAAAGGCATTAGGAGAAAAGTTGAATTTAAAGTCGATAGGTAAAATATTGTAACATTTAAGAACTAAATAGAAAAAAAAATAATTTTAAATTTTTATTTTAACATAAAATTATTAATTTTAAGTAATACGGTTAAATAACTGTAATATTTTCAAATTTCACAAACTTGCATCTACATTGCGTTCCGTTAAAATTTACAACAATTATATTACATTACCAAAATTAGAATATATTACCAACCATTACAGTACAACTTCAAATGAGGTAAGGTTGTAACCGTTCTGTTTTGGGTTTGCAAAATCAGCAACTATCAGAATATTATGTAATAATTCAAAATACAATGTCATTAAATATATTTAAAAAATCAGAATTTAGATTTTCTGGCCATTAAAACTGAAAACTTGTTTATTACGTCATCGAAATCTATTTCTTGTGCCGAATCACTTTCAATGGATAACATGGCAAGATCAGAAAGCCTTGACTGCCCCATTGTAGATCGCAAATAATTCTTTATAAGCTTTAGCTTTGAAAAACTCCTTTCACATGAAGCCACAGACACACAGATTGTAACAAATAATCGTAAACTCAATGTGAGATAGTGGAGAGATTCTATGAAGTCCCATTCAGCTACAAATTTCAAAACGTCAAGAACGGACCAGTCTTCAGCCTCTTTGAGATCGATCTCTGCTGCCTTCAGGTGCCTTCTCAGCCTTGGCATTTCTAATAAAAGCTCTTCCTCTGACAACTCATCATAGAAAGTGGACAACCTTGGAATGGACTTTATTAATTCTTCTTCAGTGGCAGATATCAAGCTTTTGGCTTGAACAGCCTCAAACATGGTTGCTACTTCCTTGATTGCACTTGATCTGATCTGGAGTTCAGAATGGAAACGATCAATACACTCAAACATCGACCTTTTGTTTTCTTCTTGCAGAGTTAGTCCAGCATCTCTTGTTTTCTCACCTGTCACCCTTTTCTTCAACCTGGGTCTGTTCTCTACTGAAATTCCAAGTTGTTCTGATTTTAAAACCGCTGTGATATTGCCCATGTTTCAATCTATCATAGCACAAATTATGAAAGGTGTAACGTTGAGCTTTGTATTAGTTTAATTATAAAGCTCAAATCTATTGTTTTCATTACACGATTCGTTTGTGTTTTTTTTTAAATTTCATTCACTTTCATCGTGCGCTCTTTAATGACATACATGTGCCAAAAGTTATTATTTAAAGAAGGACAATGTTCCCATCTTTCGCTCCCCTAGAATAATGTTCTATGTGATGTTTGATAGACCTATATTGAGTTAGGACCTTGTTATTTTGTACTACCTACACAATTGTCTCACGATACACCTTTTACAATTTGTGCTATGATAGATTGAAACATGGACAATATCCCAGCGGCAATAACTCATTTTTGTCAAAAACTCAACTTAGAACATTGTTATTCTAAGGGGCCAATGTCAAACAAGCCTTAAATTGATAATAAGTTAATTAATTAATTGAATGCCATTTTTTAAAGTTTAAGTCTTGTCTGTCATACTTTAAAAGAACATTAAATTTTGTAAAATTCGTCTAACTTTTGAACGTGTCCAAAATGTAAGTGTCATTTGGCTTACTTTTGTAACTTTCTTTCAAAATTAGTCAATCATTATTAAAGAATTATTTAACCAGGAAAAGTTATACTATAATTTTGCATTTTGACTCAAAATAATTCGAGAAAATTCTCACTATCTTTCCCTGTTTTAACAAGATTAAATAAAGGATTCAACTGGCTTACCTTTGCTGCTCCAAGAATGTGGAATCATGAATTGTAGACAAAATACTTGAATTTAATAGATTATATATTCAGTAATATGCTTTATAATGTTCAGACCAGATGGTTTTCAACGTTAAAAATTTGTCGCTGCAGGTGCGGTTCTGATCGGGTCGTTCAAAATCAACTTTACTTCGGCTGCCGAACGTACGCATCACGCGATCTATCAGTGAAAATCGTTTCATACGAAATCGAAAAGACTGAAATGTTTTTATGTGAAATTAAATTAGTGTTAAAGGTTATTTTAAAAAGTACCTATACTCAAGAAAAATACGAAAATCATGTTTCTTAGAGTGCATTACATTAACATAGATATGCATGTTTAATAATTATAAATTATAAAAAAACTCAAACACGTTAAATACTTTATTTTCCTATAAATAAAAAAATATAAAGAAAACCTATCTATTTATTTTTTGAAAAATATTATCCCCCCCCCCTCTCAACTGTCGGGGAGGAAATACTGAGTTGGGATTGGTCTCACAGCCTGACTCCGTGTGTCGGTATGTCAAAGCCCAGTATGTTGGATTTTCTTCTAAAACAAAAGACACCGCTTCTTTTATGTCCAGCCTTTTTTTAAATTGTGCGGCTTTTTCTATCCTTTTTTTTCCTAATTAGTTTTATGGTAGTTTGTGGAGACGTTTTATTATTGCCTGTTAACTGATATTTTATTTTATTAATACGTTTTCTGTTTAAACGTATTTCATTGTGTTTCTCAATTTCTTTCTAGATGAAAAAAAATGTGTCTTCTTTTTTTCTGACATAAAATCGTACACAGTAAATTTTAGGTTTGGGTGTCACCCCCTGATGGGTGTCACCCGGGGCGGCCCGCCCCCACCGCACCCCCCTAGTGACGCCCCTGGCAACATGTTAAGTATTTTATTAACTGCTCACAAATTCATGCCAGTTATTTTGAAAAAAAATAATTACAAATATACAAAAGAAATTATAAACACGGGTTATTAAATCTCCTATTTACCTGTAGCCTCTGCTATGTGACTGTAGCATTTCATCTTTCCAAAGTCATTGACCGCGAAAACACTGACAACCAATTGATTCGAGTTAGACAGCCCGCTAGTGTCGTACCAGTATCTTAACGTTTCTGAGACTGAGCTCTGATTGACACCGACACAAGGTATTGATTCAGCCGATGACATATTGTGTGTCGTGTTGTATATAAGGACCTGATAGTAGCCAGTGTTCTGCTTAGGCTCCAGTGAGATGAGGACTCCATCGCCAACAGGAAACACTGATATCTTATTGGGGCAATCAGGAGGGGATGGCTTTGGATCTAAGAATAAAACATGTATCATATAATCAAATGGCATTTATAAGTAAATATTAAAAAAAAATTATAAATAAAAACATAAAAATCGTTAGATTGAACTTGGGTAATTTAAGGAATGATCGATGACAACAAGTTATTTGTACTGTTTATACATTGTTAAATTGATAGCGAAGTCAATAGTGCGCTCGTCTCACAAGCTTAGCGGCGTGGGATCTAGCCCACGTTAAAGCCACAATAAAAATGATGAATGCCTAACGCTAAGAAAGTCATCTGCTGATCTGGAAAGTGATGGGGCGCCCACCAAGGTCTATCAAGCCCCTAGTAAGCTCTAATGGAAAAATTAGGACCCCCTACGACAATCGGTTATGTGACTTCAAAAAATAAACATTTTAAAGAATCTTGAAAACACTAGCCTCGCCACAAAAGAAATAAAATTGAATCAAGAGGTGGATTGAATGACACAAAATGTTACTCTTAAATAAATGGGAAGGGCATTAAGAATACATGTACTAAAGACCAGAGGCGTATCTGGATTACATACGTTTGGATGAAAATTGCATGCATGTGAATAGCTGCGTCACCTAAATTTAATTTGTATATACATTAATAATGACCATAAGTATATGAGTATAATATCGAATACACCAACCCTAAGCATTATATAGACAAGCACAGTAATTATTGCTGTAGTCTGGGCTATTCGCCAATTAAATTATGTTGGAAAACTATACATTCACGTCAAACTCAAAGTAAAGTACTCTATATGAATCTGAAAAGGTCAATTGAAGGATGGGAATATAATTATTAACATTTAATTCATTGAATACTATGATGCTGTAGTGATTTAGCACTTATGGCCAGCACCAAAAAACAGTGCTAGGAAGTTCTAAGCAATCGGTATGCTTAACTCTCATTTAAGTACTGTTAGATTATTTCCTGATTTCGTATTTGCATAATTTTTATGAGTAAGTTTTGTCTATATACATTTTTAAAAATTTTGTTTCAAATATTTAAAATAGATTTTATATAGCTTATATTTGGAATACGCAAATGTTTGTCCCTGTCTTCACTAGTTCAGACCTATCAATAATACAGGTACAACTTAGTGTAAGTTAAATACATTTAAAAAAAAATGTATCTCCAGTTTGTAAATAATCTAAAGTGAAGCCCTTCGTTTATGTTTTCAATACTTTATTTTGTGGATTTCGTAACTTTCTAAAAAAGTCGTAGAACCATAAACTTTCGTATTCCTTGTGCGATAAAGATGATAACCCTACACCATTACTTTATATTTGAATGAATAATATACACTATGGAAATGAGAATGATGAAATACATTTACATATTTGTTGAACAATCAGGTATTTTTAAAAGAAAGCGAGAGAAAGATGAATAATTCAAATTGACATCTAACTTTTTTTAGTTTCTAAGTATTTTCTAATAAAATAAATAGTACTGCGGAAATTAACGATTAATTTCTCGATAAATCGTTAAATATTTTTAACAATTAAAAATTATTTTAACGATTAATCGACCCACTACTTATAAATGTACTGGAAGTTAAAAAGAAAATATTTCGGCCGATAAATATAAACTAATTTCCGGGCAATTACATGAACATTTTGGTTTTAAACTATTGACTGACGCGGCTGTTCAAAATAATGATAAAGGTTATCTGGCCATTGAGAGAAATCGTTTGCCTACCATGCAATGTTCACACTAAGTCTAAGCTTAGCTGGCCCGTACGCAAAGTTTAAAAAAAAACAAATCGTATGCAAAGTTGAACAACGTCCATTTTTTTTTCTCAATATTTTACAAAATTTGCTGCATGGTGATTCTCAACTCCTTCGTGGCGTCGGTCAAATATCTGCGCAGCCACGCTGCTTAAAGGGAACATTGCTACAATGGTTCTAACATTTCGCTTACATATCACCTGCACACCAAACATCCACTACAGAATAAGAAACTTCCGCTGAGACAATCTAAAGCTATGCTAACGACCGTTCGGTACGACTGGTTATATTGTCAATAAGACCCGTTCTTCATTTCAACCAACTTATGTCAACACACTTGTCTGTTTGCGTTGTTGATTAAAAGATGTCATACAAAGAAGACATTCCAGATTTATTTCGATTTTCGACAAGTACGTTTAATAATTGTTACTTATGACACGATAAAATTCAAGTATTCGCTTTAATTGAAATTGACGATAAATTAATCGTTAATTTTTCAAAAAATAACGATTAAATTTAAAATAATCGTTAACAGATCTAAAAATAAAGCTATTAATTACAAACATCTGGAAACTGATTTAAGAAAAGTAAAAGAATAAGAAAAAAACAACAAAATTATATAAATAACAATATATTATTATTTCTATACTTAATTTTTTACGGCTGCTTTTAATGCATTTAAAATCAATTTAATTTCAAATGTATATACTCGCCCATAACTTCAGCGACTTGAGTTAAATTATTTAAACCCTTTGATGTCCTCACTGTGCATGTGTACTTCTCATTTCTTCCAACGCTATTTACCTGAAAGAGGTGGACACATAATATAATGTTTTGTTTTGCAATTCAATTTTTTTGGATTTACATTTCCACGAATTTTACTTTGGTAGATGAGTTTGACTCATTAGATGCAATTACACAAAACAGCCATGTAAAAGCAAGTAAATATATATTTTTAACTTTAAAAAAAAATTGTTTAGATATCTTTTAAAAGTGTATATAATAAAAAGTGTAATTTTCATGATGGGGCTTTCTTTTTTTTTAAACTTAAAATTGATTATAACACTTTTCAAGAAAAGATTGAAAAAAAATGTGGAAGCTAGAAAATAGGTCTAATATTCTGAATGCATTAAGTGTTTTAATTTAAACATTAATGACGTGTTTTGTTTTTAATTCAGTACTGTGCAACATTTCTTCCTATAGCAATGCCTTTAAAATTGATTATAATTACATTGTCAGGCCAAAATAGTTATTTGAAACTTACAAAGAATGTTTTTGTTCTTGTATTATTACACAAATCCTTAAGGGTTGACGACATAAAAGATATGTTCTTCCCTGGAGGTGCGAGTAACTGAATGTCTTCCGGTTCAGGCGGTGGGTCTGACTTGACAGTACATGAAAATTCCGCGCCATGACCTGGGAAGACTAAGCTGTTCTCAAAACGAACAATATTTGGCTTGCTTGCTTTATAGGAGAAAAGAGGAAACACAAAAACGATCAACTAATTTTAATCATTTTACTGAGTTTAGAATATATAAGTCTGCTTCGATTTTGAATTTACTGCCTGGTTATAAGAGCTGTAAATGTTATTGTAATTATTTTATTTCAAAGTTAAAGAAATTGACTAATTCAATTTTGAATTTAAAAAAACAAAAACAAAAACAACCACTGCACAATTATTTGATAATATTTTAGCTAACTGCGTTTAGCACCAAGACATTTAATAATCTATACGTGACTTAATTTTTTTTAAAAGAAACCCCTATAAACTAATTACGTGAACATTGAAATGTTGGTCCAAGAAATCGGTCACAATGGCTCGAATTATCACAAAGGCATCTGTTTTCACAGTTCCAACCATGCAAATATGGTTCACATGGAATAGCTGGATAAAGTAAATAATATAACATTTAAAAATGTTAAATCAATGATAAACTTTTTTCAGATTAAGCTGAACCAATTGTAATGGCTATCTTTGGTCTCAAAATATCAAAGAAACATAGATGTCATGACTATATGTAACGAAACAGCGTAATAAGAATTGTAAAAAAAAATACATTAACATAAATAAAAATTGTTTTTGTAATTTTTTTTTACATTTCTTTTGTTATACACATTTCAAAAATGAATGCAAATTTATTTTTAAATTTAAAACGTAAAATTTGTTGTTAGATTGTATGTGGTATCAACAAGAAAATATACGCAAATATACATACCTAAGTATAGACTCATACATAACAACATGCATACATACATTTACACCTAGATTCATAGATACGTATATACATTCATAATTAAAAAAAGATACATACATATATGCATTTATAAATAAATATATACATGAAAACATCCATACATAAATATATAAATCCATACATATATACATACATACATACTAACATAATAAATACTTACATACGTACACACATGCATACAAAGATGTATACTTACATACATACTTTTATACATAACTGATATCATACATGCATACGTGCAATTGCACATACAGAATTAAAACAAAAACGTACATACTAACATACTTATTATTCATACTTCCTATTGAGTAGTTTATAATAAATGTAAAGTTTAAATAAATACCTAATAAAAACAACAGACAACTCCCATGTCAGAAGGCAGAGTAACAGGTAGTGAGCCTACACATAAGAGATATAAAAAACAACACAAATATGCCTAGTATTTGATCTTAGCCGCTGTCCAACGTTCTATCCGCCTGCTACAGTTACTGTTTACCTAAAGTCTCTGACAGATCGGTACTATAGCTTTGTGGCTCTTGCACTTATTTATTATAAAAATTCTAATGTCATAATACTTGCTAATGCTTGCTGTAACTACCATTACTGACAGTTACTGGCTGAGAGACAAAGTGAACAAAACAACAGTAATTCGCTCTGTTACAAACGTGCTCAAACGTTAAATATATTTTTGGTCAAAGACAGAGTGTCTATACATTTTTTTTCTGTTTATTACACTTATCCCAAGCTAAGGTCCTGACCTTGCTTTGCTATCGGATCCCGCTATTGGACAAGGTCCAAATTATACTTCTCGAAATAGAGAACTAAACACATGTTGCGTCTGTCTGGGTGCGTGATCAATTAAAGTGCGTATCTCAACATATGAAACCCAAAAGATCTAAACACAATCATACTAACCTATATATGTAAACATACATACATTTATACACACATACGCATACGTAATTTCATTTAGGACTTAAAACATACTTTTATGCATACACACTTGTATAAATACATAAAATATACATTTAATTTAAATATGAACGAAAATAGTACCTGTCTGACAGTCATTTCCTGCCCAGCCGGTAGCACATCCAGACCTACACTCTCCAGTTTCTTCATGACACTGTTCATTATCATCCATACAGTGGCAATCTTTACTACAGAAAATACCATATCTACCTCGAGGACACACTATGATAAAGGACGAATAAGTTATAACACTTTTTATTTTTAATAATGTTTAAAAATATATAAATTATTTATGTTTTGGGAAATAAATATGCTATAGTTTTGTGAAGTTAAAAGAAAAGTATGATTTATATCTAGTTTTTGTACTTTATGTCTTCTAATTTTATGTTTACCGGGAAAGCTTACGATGAAAAGTCTAACGTAACATGGATTCATATTAGAAATCGCGTGGGAATGCAATTTGCAGGTACAACCTAGTAAGTACAGCTAATGGTGCTTTTGCATACAGTTTATTTTTGAAACCCACAAAATTGAACTAATCAATCGACAGAGTCCTATTCCGCCATAAGCTTGTAACATTACACACTGATTGTTTAGGAAAAGTTTCGTCAGTATGCTATAAATTGTAAAACTTTAGATCAATTAAAAAAGGAAATCATTTTTTGTCCTCCTTTTTTGTAGCTTTTTTTTTCAATTTGCTCCCCCCCTCCCACCACCCCCCCAAACATTTTTTATCTTGTGTGCCTGTGAGCATTTTCTTTTGCCAGAATACGTTGCATATGATGTGGTGAACGGATTGTCGTTAGTTATCTCTGTTTTTTCTATTAAAAAATATACGTTAGATTTAGAAAAAAGAATGTTTTTCACACATTTTCTAGACTTGAAATGCGTTAAAACCGTTGAGATGGAGACGTTGAAAATATTGTTGACACTGCAATCAGTCTTAAAGGTGTCAGTAATTAGATATATGTCAAGCAAATAGGGTATGAATGAGCCTGACAAGATGGAGACGTTGCGGTTCAATAAAAATAGTTATACTTTATAACAAGATTAGCAATGATATACAGGGCCTGTATCCCTGATCGGATCCCATATTTTGGTTTGATTTATTTACCCCCGCATGATTCCATTGCATTATGGAATCCTGTTCCTTTAGAAATCCCAGTTTGGATTATCTCACTCTCTCTCTCGCTCGATCCCGTTCGACCCATTTCGTCCTCTAAGTATACATTTTGTTAAAGTATATTTGTTAAAGTTATTACCACACGATGTAACATTGCAAAATGTCCATCTTGTAGAACGAAATGTCGTGTAACACCAAGCTCTGGGTTCGTCGTCTGTATCCCTACAGTAGTTATTTGGCCATCTTCGGTCAGGGAAACTTCCAACAGTGTATGTATGATTGTGTGGATTAAAGGCGTTCCATACCATACATGGAAGGTTATTTTCAGTAGTGCTCAACGATCCCATGTAGGATTTAGGTCGTTTATTGTAGTAGCAGTTGTCATCTGAAAATAAAAACGAACTATTTTTTTCCCCAAATATTACTTCGTTCAAATTATTTTTACCCTTTAAATAATTTTTTAATATACTTTTTTCTTTATGTGTTCTCTAATGATAAAGAGAAATTAAAAATAGAAATTTTTTAAAATATTGTTACTGTTATGAGAGAATTTTAAATTTCAATGAAACATAATAAAGACAGAACGATAATATATTAAAATAATTGCTCATTTTTTCATTAATTTATTAGAATTTGATAGCCTACAATGTATTTCTTGTTTAATGGAACTTTATGTCAAACTATTTTTAAAACAAGATCTTACCTTACTAAGACAAATAGAAACAGGGTATATACCTTATTAAAATATGGATTTACATTTTTCCTAAATTCCTTTAAAAAATAGCGAATGAAAATTCTATTAATGGTTGATTATGAATATTAAAAAGAAAAAGGTTAAACATAGAACACGAAAACGTCATTTGCAAACATTAAATTATAAGGAAAAAATGCCTAAATTACAAACGGTTTGTAATGTTAACAGAATGACTCTAATCAATATGAATAAACAGACTATTTTATTATCTATACAGAGCTGGGTGACTAAGGGACACCCTAGGCCCCGGGAACAGATCCTTGCTTTCACATGGATTCGATCCCATGACCATCAATACGCCAGTCAAGCACGCTGCCACTCGATCACCGCGCCCCCTGATATTCGTTATATAAGTCCAACTTTTATTTAATATCACATAAAAATTATAAATCCCTTCCTAACTATATGCCATAGAATATGACTATAATTTTATTGCAAAGTGATTTCAAAAATTTAGCTTATGCATTAAACCTAATGCGATATACATATGTTATAAAGAATATGTATATTATAATTAAAAATGTCCAAATAAAAAGTTCAAAATATATTATTAATCTAATGACCTCTTTAAATAAAAAGTGTAGCTACACTTTTTTGAATAACTACATGGTTTTGACTTTGCTGCATGCATGTAGGGTTTGTTTTGTATTGATAAGAAAGCACTAACCTAACTGACATCCAGGTCCCCAAAAGCCAGTTTCACAAATGCCCGTACTGCACAAGCCTGTGATCTTGTCACATGGTTTATCGTTAGGGCATTGACACATGTATCTGCATTTGTAGCCAAATTTACCATCTGGGCAGCTTCTTAACAATTGATACATTGGAGGCGCTAAAAAATGTAAAATAGTATTATTCCTTCATATCTATATATTTATATATATATATATATATATATATATATATATATATACATATTTAGTCTTCAAATAATTTTCTTTCTTCATTGTTAACAATGAATTATCATGTATTACAACTTCTAAATAAATATCACGCTATAGCAAAATGATAAATAAATATATAGATATTTCTTTATTTATTGCAAAATGACTTTCAAGTGTATGTGGTTCTTTTTACAAAATACTATTTCACATTAGAATTTATTAATAAGAGTAAATCTATGCTAGGGGCTTCATTCACACCTTTTAAGGCTATTGATTGCCAAGCAATGGCAAGTTATTGTACGTTACATTATTTTCATTTAAAAAACATGCACAAAAAACAAACAAATGAATGCAATAGTTTTTATAATATACATATTCGACTAATTGTATCATATATGTATATATAATGGATATAATTGAAACGGTTAATTTAATAAAATGTAATGAAACTTAACCAAAAAACAAGTTTGACTTAGCGCAATATACCTAATATCTTTAAGTGCATAGAAATTTAAAAATAAAATAATTAATCTATTCCTTAAACTTACTTTTCGTTATATCCATACAAATATATGAATATCTTGCGGTGCATGAAGAGTCACTTAACGCCATTTTGTTCAATAAGCTAACACAATCTTCATCTTGTAGTCCATTGTTTTTATTATTCGGCTCTTTAAAATCCCATAAATTGGATATCTTGCCATTTGCAAGCTGGTTATCTTGTATCCAGATATAGTTTCCTTCAATCACCAAGTCAGTTGCACCAATCCATGCTATATTCAAGTTATATAATTAGACTTATATATATATATATATATATATATATATATATATATATATATATATATATTGCTAAACTTGTTGCATCATAATCACTTTCATGCGTAGCTAATAATATTTTTAAAAAAATTATTACGTTTTCATGAAAGCCAAGTATCCTACATTTATCATTGAGAATACATATATTAACAACGAAATGCTAGTTACATTTATTAAACAATTTTCACGTAAATTAAGCAGCTTTTCAAGCAGTACAAATCTCGAGGCTATGTAAAAAACAATTGAACTCCAGCGACCAGTTGTACATATTTTATTTTTATTTTCGATTTAAATTTTGCTTTTATCAAATCAACTCAATAAAATATTATTGAATTTCTCAAGACTATATATGTGATGCATTGTTAGTTTTATTTGACAAAAAATGTCTTACAGTTCGCATATGTTAAAAGTCAAATATATTTTCAATAAAGTAGTTTAAAATTTGTTGTTAAATGACAACAAAAGCCCATTTATGAATTTTATTTATTTCCTCTATTTTCTATTCAAACTTAATCGTTAACTTTTGAAAAAATTGATAATTAATTAATCGTTAATTTAGATTAAAGCCAAACATTAAAATTCATGATGTCATAAGTAACACGTATTAAACGTTTTTGTTGAAAATTTAAATATCACTGGAATGTCTTCTTTATATGTCATCTTTAAACAAACTACGCAAAAGGACAAATTTGTTTACATTATTTAAAAGACAATATAACCAGCCAAGATGAACAATCATTCACATGGAACTGAGATAACTAGAATGCGCAAAGCGGTCTTGGCAAGGACTGACATTATGGGATATCGGTGGTCATTAAGTTTTCACCATTGCCGAGGGTTAATTGATTAAGGAACATTCATCTCTATTATGTAACGCAGTGATTCATCAGAAGATATGTCGTCATTTTCTGTCTCTAATTCAGACTCAATTACTGCCATTAGCTTAATACACTTTTCATTTTGTTTCATAAGTAGGCGAAGTGTAAGAACCGTTGTAGGCAAAATTTATTAAGATTTTGACCATTCTCGTCAGTCAATTGTTTAAAAGCAAAATGTTCGTGCAATCTTCAGGAAATTTATTATTTATCGGCCACTATATATATATATTCATAAAGATATATATATATATATATATATATATATATATATATATATATATATATATATATATATATATATATATGTATATATATATATTTACTTTTTGAATTAAAATTTTGAGCGACTAATCGAAAAATTAATGTTTATTTTCCGCAACCCTAATATATATATGTATATATATATATATATATATATATTAGGGCTTTTATCGATTAATTTAAATTTAATCGTTAACGTTTGAAAAATTAACGATTAATTAATCGTTAATTTTGATTAAAGCCAAAAATAGAAATGTATGATGTCGGTAAACTGAACATTTTAAGGGAAGTAAATAAAACAGGTAATTGATTTTTAAATTTTTTTTTAATTGAGTTATTTCCCCTGTCTGACAGAAAATTAAGAATATTTTAGACTACATTTTATGACAATGTGTTGATACTTGATCGGTTGTTTGTGCTGAAGGTGGTACGTCAGCGATGTATTTGATCCTTTAAAAGAGAATTGTTTATGGCAGTGAACATAGTAAACATTTTCACCATCTTCGACTTTGCCATCCGCAGTTAGCTTAAAAACAAAATGTTTGCACAACTTTCTAGTTATATGTTTAAATTTAACTGCGCTGATGTTGTCAACCATTTGTCAGTTAAAGTCTGCCTGTCCCTATAAATAAATAAAATAAATTATAATATTAGGCGGGAGAAGTTTGTATGTAAAAAATATATAAATTATTATTAATTAATTATTTATTAATACAATATTTTTAAAATATTATAAATATTTTCTTTAATTTTAATCGAAATGTTATCGATTAAAATAATTTAAATCGATAAAAAAATTGAACTATTAATCGAGAAATTAATCATTAAATTCCGCAGCACTAATATATATATATATATATATATATATATATATATATATATAAATATATATATAAACTTATCATATTTATATTTCGATTTTGCAGCTTCTCCTGTTGTTAAATGGAGATTACGTTACTCGATCAAATTCAAATATGAGCCAATCGAATGTCCTGCAGTAAACTTTAATAGGGGTTGTCAAAATCCTCATTGTTAATTAACTCCTATAAATGAAAACCGTTAAAATAAAGTTAATTGCAAATATAGACAATATTATAGAACTAAATAATGCGCTTGCAAAGTACGATCCAGTGTTCCATGAACATCACATAAAACGGTATAGTCTTAGGATATACAGTTCTCCAGCAATGATCTTTAACGTATAGGAAACCAAATTTTATTCATTTTTGTTGGATAGTTTTCATGATTTTTCACATAAAGATCAAACACGCACAAGTTGTGTGATATGTAAATATTGTCATTCAGAAAGTAGATGCCAAAACCTACATGTGTTTAAATAAGGGATTCGTAAATTAACGATTAATTAATAGATTAATCATTAAAAATTTTAATCGATTAAAATTAATTTGATCTATTAAAATTTGATTTAAATTTAAGTAAATATTTCTAGTACTTTTTTGCCTATTTATTAATTATTTACATTTTTGTTACTTAACGTACATACTTTTCCCTCATATTATTAATATTTATTTAGACGTGCATACTTGAAGGAAAAGTTTTTTATGTCTTATTTCTTGCAGAGCAGAACGAATTTCTTGAGTTACGTCACAAAATTTGGAAGCCATGGAATTACCGCAACCTAACCGATTCGTGAAATAATGAATCGCAACTTAACGGGATCTATGTAGGCTATGCTTTATAAAAATATAAGTAATCGAAATTAATTGATTAATCGATTCATTTATTTTTCCCGATTAATCAAAAAAAATAAAAAATTTCTAATCAGTACCAGCCCTAGTTTAATTTTTTTTTCATAAATGATGGTTTAAAAAAATGGACTGCAGGTTCATAACTTGTGTTGGTCTTGCTTTATGACCTGAAAGCATTCAGGAGTTCACGATATTCTCAAAACGGTCTTCTCTGTAAAACTTAATATTTTGCTTACATAGCTCAGTAAATATGCATATTTAGGATAAAAAATATACGTGAACTCTTCATCGAATCCTGTTTTACATAAGTAATTTTTAAATAAGAAAAACCCGTAAAAAACCAAGTTTTTTACTATAAATCCTTTATGTACGAGAAGTAACTAAAAGAATGTTCATTATAATACGCAGCGCCAGACCATCCAGAAATACAAAATTGAAGTTGTGTCGTAAAACATGTTTAATATAATACGCACCGATCAGGAATATGTTTATAAAAAGAGCTGTCAATAAAATACGCACCTTATTGCGCGACAGAAAGGTTGTTCAATATAATACGCACCGCGACGCTCTATCTAAAAAAATAGCATGATACATAGGAATAAAAAAAATAATCTAAAAAATCAATAATTTAATTACGGTACATGCGATCGATCTGAAATTTTGATACATTGTTTTTATCATCGGTACGAAACTGCCTGCAAAATTTCAGCTCGCTATCTTGCGAGCAAGTGGGTTAAAAATCGATCAAAAGTTTTGGCGACAAGCAAGCAAGCAAGCAAGCAAGCAAGGTCCGCCGCAGACACCACGAGTTAATATAAAGGATTTAAAAAGGCAAACAAAATACATTTTTTCTGTTTTTTTTCTTCAAAGAATATTTAGCGAACCATAAAAACTATACAATTAAAATGCTACAATCTTTCGAGACCTCTACAATAACATGTGTTTATTGGTTGCTAACCATCCACGAAAGGAAACTTAGATAAACTGGAAAAAACTCAAAAAGAGCTGCCGAACTTAATACCAGGGGCGGATTAAGACTGCACGGGGCCCCTTGATGCAATTCAAACTGGTGCCCTGTCCAGTGAGCGTCTATTGAAATAAAATGAATCTTACCTTATCAAAAAGCTAAATCTTCTCCAAAATTAATTAAATGGAACATTAATTACAATTAAAAAAATGAATAGACAAAATTTTACTCATCTAAGGCTATTAAGCATGACATGGCTGACAATATCGATTCATCAAATGTTGTGAAAGTTGAAAATTTCAATTTTATCTGAAGCATTACGAATTGAGAACTTTTCTATTTATTTCTAATGTAAAGATGTACCGTTTCATTTCATTAAAAAATATTTGCTTTATAGTATCAACATATTTTACCGGCGGGAAGTTTGGGGGCGGCACACCGTGTTTTTGCAAGAGGGGAACACATCGATGTTACGCTGCTGATGTATGTCCATTAAAAGAAAAGTTTAAGATAAAATGTATTGTTTGAATCACATCATTCATATTTGCTTATCGTATTTTAAAAAAAAAGTTTTAGGGTCACAAAATTATGTATGTCTGGAGCAAGGTATCTTTGCCACTCGTTGTCGAGTAGTTTATCTTTAGTATTCGGATTTCTTAGCGCTGGTTATAAATGAAATCATTTAAGCAGACTTGTCAAATATCATATGGAAAAGAGCTAGACATAGATGACACTGCCATAAAAAATTCAAAACATTACACAATTAAATAGCATATTATATATGAATGCAAAAAAAAATTAGCAATCCACCAGGAAGATCAAAGGACTTATTTGCCGTTGGACTAATATTTTGCACGTTTTGTATATTGTTAAATTTAAATTATTTTGTGTTTTAATTTTTAAATTAAGGTAAAAATGTTCACGTGGTTATTGATAAGTATCATTTACTTTCTAAACTAGTGCAACTGGCTACATTATTAGAAATACATTTACATTACCTTGTGAGATGTTCGTTTGTCTCGTCAAAAGTTTCTGAATCTGTTCTCTCGATTTAACGGAAGCCAAGACAAATCCTCGCGCCTCACAAAGGAGCTAAGAAACAAGTGATTAGTTTGTACATTCCTGATAAATCTATGCACATCCTCTTTAAACATTATTATTATTTTTAAAATTGAAATGTTTTCTTATACTAAGTATTAGATCTCATGTTTTTTTAAAGCTTTAGTCACATAAAAATGTGTGAACACTATACACATTTATTGATTAAAAGATTGACATTTAGTTTTGAAATGTTCAAATATCTTTGCAAAATATATTTCAAATACAAAGGGAAAAAAAGCATACTTTTTAACGTACTTTTGAAAAACATACTGCCGTATATACCCGTTAAAGAGACAGTTTGTTCATAAGCCAGCCTCCCCAGCCCCCCACTCCGTATTTTGGAAGAGAATAATAAGAGAAGTGTGTAACACGCTCGTTGCCGACCAAATCAAATAATAAGACAGCGTAAACAAAATGGTACACGATTTTTTAAAACAACAAGCTAAATCATTCTTTATGATTGTTTAATTTTGTTTAGGTTGAAGAACAAGGGGATTTGAATAACAGTGAAGATGGATGTCATTTTTTAAATCCCTTATATTAACTTCGCGGCCGTCTCATCATCTCATCATCTCTGTCTTGGGCGGGCGGGCGGAAAAAGAAAAGTCGCAAATGACCCACTTCCAGTAATCCGATCGAGCTGAAATTTGGCACACGGACCCGACTCACCTAACAATACATTATATCAAAATTTCAGATCGATCGATGGTACCGTAATTAAATTAATGCATTTTTAGTTTATCCTTATATCAGGTATGTAATTCAAATTTACGGTTTGTTATTGTTTTTTTTCCACGTGAAAGTTTGAGTAGATGCGTTGAGGCGGCCCATCGAAGCACCGCGGCGCTTTTGTTTACATTTTACGAGTCACTCTGAGCTCGGTCAAGCGAATCGGTGACCATACTTTCCCCCCCCCCACCCACCCCTCCCCCCACTAGGGTTATGATGCAAATTTGAGTTAAGACAGATTCAGTCTGTAAATGTTTGAAAATAATCAATACTGTTAGTTATGTCTCATATATAAGGGATTTATAGTCAAAAACTTTGTTTTTACGGGTTTGTTTTATTAAATCCCTTATATTAACTTCGCGGCCGTCTCATCATCTCATCATCTCATCAATTCATCATCTCTGTC
This sequence comes from Ampullaceana balthica, assembly GCA_944989445.1. Classification (NCBI taxonomy): domain Eukaryota; kingdom Metazoa; phylum Mollusca; class Gastropoda; family Lymnaeidae; genus Ampullaceana; species Ampullaceana balthica. The sequence goes on from CALYLW010000083.1 coordinate 1,350,890, forward strand.
TTGGGCTGGGCGGGCGGAAAAAGAAAAGTCGAAAATGACACACTTCCCGTGATTCGATCGAGCTGAAATTTGGCACACTGACCCGTCTGACCTAACAATGCATCGTATCACAATTTCAGATCGATCAAACGTACCGTAATTAAATTAATACATTTTTAGTTTATCTATATAAACTATATGTAGAGGTCACTATCGTTTACATTTTACGGGTCACTTGACTTCAGGCCAGCCACCGGTGTGAACACGTCTCGTGCTTAAACCAGGTAAAGCGGCGTGTTTTTGTTTACATTTGGCATTTCACGGTGAACTTTCCCCAGCGATCGGTGACAAGACCTTACCCCTCTCTTACCCCCACCCCCACCCCACCCTTTTTGGGTTAAAAGCAAAGGGGAGTAAAGACAGATTCAGTCTATAGATATTTGTAAATACTTTAAGTTCTGTCTCAAATATAAGGGATTTATAGTCAAAAACTTTGTTTTTACTGGGTTTGTTTTATTAAATCCCTTATATTAACTTCGCGGCCGTCTCATCATCTCTCTCATGGGCTGGGCGGGCGGAAAAACAGAAGTCAAAAATGACCCACTTCCATGATCCGATCGAACTGAAATTTGGCACACGGACCCGTCTAACCTAACAATGCATCGTATCAAAATTTCAGATCGATCGAACGTACCGTAATTAAATTAATGCATTTTTAGTTTATCCTTATATGAGGTATGTAATTTAAATTCACGGTTTGTTATTGTTTTTTTCCCACGTGAAATTTTGAGCTGACGCATTGAGGCGACCCAACGAAGCGACGGGCGCTTTTGTTTACATTTTACGTGTCACTCTGAGCTCGGTCAAGCGAATCGGTGACCAGACTTTCCCCCTCCCCCCACCCACCCCTCCCCCCCACTAGGGTTATGATGCAAAGTTGAGTTAAGACAGATTCAGTCTGTAAATGTTTGAAAATAATCAATACTGTTAGTTATGTCTCATATATAAGGGATTTATAGTCAAAAACTTTGTTTTTACGGGTTTGTTTTATTAAATCCCGTTATATTAACTTCGCGGCCGTCTCTCATCATCTCTGTCTTGGGCTGGGCGGGCGGAAAAAGAAAAGTCTAAAATGACCCACTTCCAGTGATCCGATCGAGCTGAAATTTGGCACACGGACCCGACTCACCTAACAATGCATCGTATCAAAATTTCAGATCGATCGATCGTACCGTAATTAAATTAATGCATTTTTAGTTTATCCTTATATGAGGTATGTAATTCAAAATTCACGGTTTGTTATTGTTTTTTTCTTCCACTTCCACGTGAGTTTGAGTTGACGCCGGCCGTCGTGCCGACACCCCCATCACGTCCCACCCCCATTTATTAAAGACAAGGGACATCACTCGGTGTCAGTCTGTCAATGTTTGTAGCGTTTGAAAATAATCAATACTGTTTGTTTTGTCTCATATAAAAGAACTTTGTTTTTACGGGTTTGTTTTATTAAATCCCTTATATTAACTTCGCGGCCGTCTCATCATCTCTGTCTTGGGCGGGCGGAAAAACAGAAGTCAAAAATGACCCACTTCCCATGATCCGATCGAACTGAAATTTGGCACACGGACCCGTCTAAACCTAACAATGCATTGTATCTAAATTTCAGATCGATCGAACGTACCGTAATTAAAATTAATGCATTTTTAGTTTATCCTTATATGAGGTATGTAATTTAAATTCACGGTTTGTCATTGTTTTTTTGCCACGTGAAATTTTGAGCTGACGCATTGAGGCGACCCAACGAAGCGACGGGGCTCTTTTGTTTACATTTTACGTGTCACTCTGAGCTCGGTCAAGCGAATCGGTGACCAGACTTTTCCCCTCTCCCCCTCCCAGCCACCCCTCCTCCCAGCCACCCCTCCCCCCAGCCACCCCTCCTCCCACCCACCCCTCCCCCCTACTCACCCCTCCCCCCCACTAGGGTTATGATGCAAAGTTGAGTTAAGACAGATTCAGTCTGTAAATGTTTGAAAATAATCAATACTGTTAGTTATGTCGCATATATAAGGGATTTTATAGTCAAAAACTTTGTTTTTACGGGTTTGTTTTATTATAGCATTCGCTTGAGGGCTTTTTTTATGTATTAAAAAGGAAGAGACCTTCATGATCTACAATAACAACCCCGATATTCAATGTAAATGTAGAAATCACATATAACCCGCTCATATCCCAACCTTTTCTCCTATATACTGTCCAAAAAAGTAGGCCTTAGAACGAATATATACGATACGTGTTTGAAATCGAATACACCGGGATTCGGATGGGGTAGAAAATCGTAAAGGAGAATGTAATCATACCTGGAAAAGGAATTCCTTACTGATAGTGATTCCATTATACGGGGTCGTGATGGCCGGGATACAAAGTGGCACACATATAGCATACCCATGAAGGTTTAACCACTAGTGTATGTATATATATACTTATATATATGTATGTATATCATCAACTGTTTCTTTTTAAACTTTAAAAAAATAGTGTATACCTTAGCCTCAAACCACGAGACAGGTCCAGGAAAAAATTGATAACACGTTCCATCAACATATCTTTCACCATCTCCTGAACAAGTCACTGCTGATGATGCCTCTGTTTTCAAAATTAAATAATTGTAATAATTATAACAATATATTATGTAGTAATTTTTAATAATGATTGCAAGCACAAATATAAATACGATCCCCCCCCCCAAAAAAAAATTAATCAAAAATAAATAAATTAAAAATTCTTTCCTTGAGAAATGGTCTTTATTATTTTTAAAATGATAACAAAAATTTACTCAATTAGAAAAAGAAGAACACCATTACATCAATGTATTAAATTTTATTACTTACTTATTAATCTTGCAATACCAACAAAGAACAACATCCACAATATGTCAACATCATTGAAGCCTATTTTCCAGATATTCATTTCTATATTTTTAATATGAAGAAGAAAAAAATTAGATTTTTTATATGTTAATTAATGTTTTAAGACACAAAAATTAAGCAATAAATGTATCACATTCAAGTAACATTGTTAGTGGAAGTAGTTTATGTGTCAATATTGATAGCATTGATAGAACAATATAGAAAGCGTGAAATGGTTTTTACTTCGCTAAATCCGATGCTGATATTATATTTTGTGCCGTATAAGACAATCCAGATTATTAGGGTTATGGGGAAGAAAAAGTAGGTGCTATACGACGAAAAATACAGTAATTCATCAGACATCATCTTAAAAAATGTTAACGACAAGGGAATTTTTTTTAAAAAATGCATATTTTATATATATATTAAGACTGTTAAAAATTATATTAAATTTAATCGTTAACTTTTGAAAAATTAACGATAGATTAATCGTTAATTTCGATTAAAGCCGAAAATTTAAATTTACGGTGTTATAAGTAACATTTATTAAAATACTTATCGAAAATCGAAATAACTCTGGAATGTCTTCTTTAAATGACAACTTTTAACAAACAACGCAAACAAACAAGTGTTTTGACATTATTTGGTTCAAGTGATGAGCGGGTCTTATTGACAATATAACCAGCTGAGCTGAACAATCGTTTACATAGCTTTAGATTTTCTCAGCTGAAGTTTCCGACACTGCAGTACTGTAGTGGATGTTTTGTGTTCAGGTGATATGTAAGCAAAGTGTTAGAACCATGGTAACAATGTTTCCTTTAAGCAGCGTGGCTGCACAGTTATTTTACTGACGCCAAACAGGAGTTCAGAATCACCGCGCAGCAAATTTAAAAAAAAATAAAAGATTGCATACAAAAATGGACGTTGTGCTAATTTGGACACAAGTTTTTTTAAAAACTCTGCACAAGGACCAACGAAGGACTTAGAGCGAGCATTGCATGGTAGGCAAACGATTTCTCTCAATGAACAGAATAATCTTTATCAACATATTGAACATTCATATAAGTCAATGGTTAAAAACCAAAATGTTCGTGAAATCGTCCGCGAATTAGTTTATATTTATCGGCCGAAATATTTTACTTTTTGACTTCCAGTACATTTATAAGTGGTGGGTCAATTAACCGTTAATTTTCTTTAATCGATACAATTTTTAATGATTAATCGAGAAATTAATCTTTCATTTCCGCAGCCGAATGGTGGAGGCAATATTGTTTTTAATTTTATTTTTAACCAGCGCCCTGATGTCAAATGTAGCTGCAAATTTAAACATATACGACATCCCACTGGCAAAAATCTTATCTGATGATCATTAAGTGACTAACTACCTGAATGCTTCACTCTTTTCCTTCTTATAGTTTGTCAACTTCATGATGTTCTATAAAGCTACAATTTTCACCCACACATATCAGTAATTTATTAACATCAGATTACCAATCACCTCGTCTCACTTTTGAAATACATTTATATTGTTACTCATTTTTAAAATACTTTTTCAGGATCAACTATGATGAAATATGTATACATATAAAATCACCTAAGTTAACTGGAAATGATACAATTATATTAAGACATTTGTGAACTTTACTCGAATTAAAGTTGCATCCCAGTTTCAAAAGTTATAATGAGCCGAAACTTTGCTTTATAACTAAGAGAATACAAATTAACATAAAAAACGCACATTTAGACTCAGCCTACTCTTCAAAGACATCTTAAATATTAATTGTTTATCCTTTTTTCCGAAAGTCTAAATAAAATACATTAACGAGACTTACTCTTCATTAACATTAATAAACACATTTTATATGGAGGAATAACAGCAATATAAATTGTATACAGTTCCGAATGTCCGTCATTTTTAAATGTATATATATATATATATATATATATATATATATATATATTTATATATATATATATATAAATGGTTTTTTAAAATCTATTGGGAAATACACAGTCCATAATACATAATACCTCATCGGTAGAAAACTGAGAAATGGGTTTACCTTCAAATGTGAAAGCAGTTGTATCAATGCCAAGAGTAAACGAGTTGCTCCTAACAAAATTGTGTTAGACCTGAAACAACAGAGCACTGTGAAAACAAAGTAGTTTTTGGCGTATTTTTCAAAACTGTTAAGAATTTTTTTATTTTTTTTTAAATAAACAATTAATATCATAATAGTCAAAAATGATTTGCAACTTATTTTTCAAATAAAAAAATATATAAAAAAAGACAAGATAAAAAAGGATAAAAAGAGGAAACAAACAATAAAAATTCATAATTTTTAACATGCAATTAAAAAATACTAATGTATATGTATATATATATATATATATATATATATATATATATATATATATTATATATATATATATATATTATATATATATATATATATATTTCAAAGACGCGTGCTGAGATTATTTTAAAAATATATATTGTGATAGTTAAAGCTTATTTATTTATTTTAAATTACATACAGCATTTTTAAGACAAATAAAGTTTACTTATAAAAATAAATATATATGAAAACAGGACGATGAATAAAGGCAAAAGAAAAGAACTAAAATAGTGCAAGTTAGTATGTTTTTATCGTTAATCAACACAAATAGAATGTACAGGTAAGAAAATAACATCATGAAGTATTAAATACTTTATTTTAAAGTAGAGAACATTTGATAAAACTATAGCGAATATCAAATTAAACAGAATGTAAAATATTGTTCTAAGCTATCAGTATTTAAAGGCTCAACGGGACTATTTTTTTTTAAAAAAAAGTCTTATAACCTCGTGGTCGTAAGGGGTACTAATTTGTCCATTATATTTTTTTCGGCGCTTGTTAGACTTGGTGGCACCCATCTCCACTCCAAGTCAGCGGATGACTTTTTTTATAGCAATAGTCATTCATCAAAACGTATTTTTTATTGTGGCTTAACTTTGGCTGGATCCCACGCACCTCAGCTTGAGAGGCGAGCTCACTATGGACTTCGCTATCAAGCCACTGGAAAACAGGCATTATATTTTTTAATTGTTTCCCACACAATTTTTAACAATTCTATCGCACCATCAGGATGTGGCAACCCTGTTTCAGGAAACTTGTCTCAATTCCATTCTATATGTATATCTGACGCATTTTTAAATAAGTGGATACAATTTTATTTATCTGAAAATCTTTCTATTAGACCAGGAAGAATGGTTAGTGTGTGAAACGTTGAGTTGTTCTAACTTACGTCTCATCTAAAAATAATGGTTTTGAGCATGGTATTTGAATTTCGTCAAGTACGCACAATAAAACTATGTTTTTTAGTATATGCAATTCAGAATGGCTACTGTGAAGTTTCATTTAGTAATACTAAAATGTCATTAAAAACAAATTTTAATGGGTAATACATATTGTTTGTTGCAACTGTAATTTTAAATAGCTATGTATGAATTACAATTCCAGCATTTAAATGTTAATTCAAAAAAATATATATGAATGTAATCTAACACATCAATGTTATTTCCTCTAAAAACTAAAAATGCATAGTGAGTTATTGTCACGATTTTTTAAAAAAAAATAAGTAAAAAAATAAAAAGTATTAGAATATATAATGTTGGAAGAAAAAGCTATTGTTTTATTTCTTTGTTGTTTTTTTTTGTTATATGTTTTTTGTAAACTTATATTTTTTAAGAAAAAAAAATACAATTTCAATTTTATGATGGTGATTCGTTTTAAATACTCTACGTTGCATTGTTTCATAATATATTCACGTTTTTTTAATTTTTAATTCATAGAAAAATAGTTTTTTAAAAAAAGGATATAGAAATATAAAATAGAAAATCTTATATTATTATTTTTTCAATAGTTTAAGAAGACATTCATTTTTATTGTTTAATTTAGAAAAAGAAGTACTTAAAATGTATTGCTGAAATAACACTACAAGACTAAAAGTGTTATACAAAATTTTTAGTATATTAATAATACGCACGCAATGATTTAAAAAACGATACCATCAAACGTAAAAACATTTATGAAGTTAAGCTTTTTTTAAGAATTTAATTGTTTTTAAAATTTTTGAAAAGTAAATTTAAATGCTTTTAAAAAATACATAACTTTCTACTTGTGTGTATATATTTTTTTTAAAAAATTAAATACGCATGTAAAGAATATTTTATGGATAGGATTTTGTTTTTTTAATAGAACATACTTATATCTGTATTGATATATTTCTTTTACTGTTTTTGTTTTGAAGTACATTTTCTTACAGCAAAGTATCAAACAAAAAAACCAAAAAAAAATAAAGTTTTACAAATTTAAACAAATACAGTACAAATATAATATTCAGATTTTTCAATAAACATTTAATTTTTATATTTTTTTCAGTGTATGAAAAACTACTACATTTGAAAGAAAAATTAAATTTGAAAAAAAACGACACAAAAATATTTTAAGTGATAAAAAGGAAAAAAGAAAAAACTTTGAAGAATTATCAAAATCCTCTGGTCCCAAATGGGCTGCCCCCAAATTCATTAAGTCGTTTCATAAGCCTTTTCTAAAACCAGGTTTAAGTTGCACAATATTTTGATATAAGCTAACGTTTACTAAACTATTTATAACAAAAAGGGAAATTAAACTGATCCAGTTTATATATATACACGATATTAATCACTAGCATTACTGGCAAACAACTGGAAGTCATAATTTTCATAAAAATGGTTATAAAACTAGAGAAAAATAATGACATGTGATCTTATCAGCATGACATTAGGAAAGAAGAAGACAATTTTGGAACCTAATTAATTGATCTAATACATTATTTTTGCAAAAATGAGTAGAAAAATAATAATCAACTAGATACAGTTTATACTTGACTATTCTAAGGCGTTTTAAAAAAAAGTGTACCCATCTAGTTTTAATCAATACATTTTACATACAGTGATAGTGGTAGCGGGTCGTAGTAAGGCAATTCCCACCCCTCCTTGTGAGGTCAACTTAGTGGGAGGCATCCTCGACTTTTCTGTCTTAGATGCCCCAGGTTTGCCGCTTCAGAAGCGACCGCTCCGGGGGGGGGGTTTCCCAGCTGTCAACGTCCTTTTTCTAGGGGAGGGGGGCCAGATAGCTGGGAGGGTCTTCCAGGAAGACCCATGAAGAGCACTAGCCTCGGGGCTTCTGATTTTTTCTTCCACGTGTAGGATCAACATACAGTGATACCTCAGTATATGTCTGCTTTTTGTGTAAGTCCAACTTGGTATACGTCCTGTTTTTGGACGCGACACATTTGTGCCTGGTTTAACGATCTTTGTTTGAAATACGACCTTTTTTTTATTTGGAATAAAAAACCCGCGTGCTAGAACTTGTGTGTGGGGTCGTCCATTAATGACATCACGAGATTTTGGCCGATCCCCCCCACCCCTTTTTTTTCGTCCACACGTCGTCCCCAAAAAATTTTAGCCACCCCCCCCCTCAAAATATGACTTTTACAAAGTTTTTGCGCCCCCCCCCCGCCTCAATAAAATGCCGTATTTCTTGTTTTGAAAATGAGCATGTTTGAAAATTACTTTTATTGTCCTTTAAGTATGTATTTAGTTAAGTGTAAGGCTGAAGTCCAATATCGTAAACACGTGTGAAGCCATTTACAACGTCATTAAGTAAAATTGTAAGCAATCTAATATTGTAAGTAGAAAACTTTTATTTAAAGTCGCGCCCGTTGGTTTTTTTTAATTTAAAAAAAACGTCTCTCTTGTCACGCATCATCACAAATATGTGACTACTATCCTCCCTAGGGGCTTTACTTCATTTATGGATATCCCCTATGAGCCGAAATGACACAGCACGCGATACTCAAGTGTGTGAGTATGACAGTTGCTACCATACAATGAACGATTTTCTTAATAACTCGAAACTGTCACGTGATTTTGTGTTTTTTCTATTATTTTTTTGGTAGTAAATTCACTTATCATGAGTTATAAGAAAGTTAATGAGAGGAGCCAAGCAACGAAAAACAAAGACTCTCTTAAATGGGATGAGATCGATTACAAAACAAAGATCAGGTACATAAGAGAATGTTGAAAAATTGCTTTTGATCTGGATGACAAGTAAACAAAAAACAAATATGTTTAAATTCTTTTTATTTATGTATTTACTATATAATATTGATTAAATTATTGTATACAACAACGTCAATAAATTTATACAATTTTTTAATAAAACTATGTTTTTTTACCCCATTCTGTAAAAAAAAAGTTTGGTATATGTCCTTTTTGGTATACGTCCAAGGGTCTGGAACGGATTAAGGAAGTTTACCCACGTTTCACTGTATTTTTTGGCATCTCTCGTCCCTAACACATGTTTATTCAAGATATGCTTTTATCATATAGCTAACTTTTCTAATTAACTCATCGAAATCATCACTGATAACATAAATCTCAGGAGTTTAACAAGGATTTCTCTTAGTTCCCCCACCCACTCTTCATATTTCATTTACATAAAGCTAATGATTAAATAATTCTAAAAAAAACAAACAAAGTCTGAAATAACAGCATAGGTCTTTTAAAAAATAATAAAATGAGTTACAAATATATATTTTTAATTTTTTTTTGGGGGGGGGATTTAATTGTCTTGATAGAAATGCATACCCCAATTAGTTTGACCACGACAATGACCGAAATATAGATAACAGAGATAAATACAAACTTTTTCGTTCATGAAAAAGTTTGCATTTATTTATTTCTTTGCCAAACCAAATATGCCTACTACATGAGCAGTTTTAGTTTTAGTATTATGAAAACAATTATAATAATACAAATAATTTTATTAGTAATTATAAATATATATTTTTCTTATGTCATTTTAAATATAATAAAAACATGAAACTAAAATGCTACCTTAAATTGATCTGTCCTACAAAATAAATTAAATTTAAGAATTTGTATAGAAAATTTACACAAACAAAAATGTTTCAGGTGCTGTTTAAATAAATTCCAATATTACATATATCAGTTCTTTCTTTCGCAGTTGTAATTGCTGTTCTAAGTAAATTCCTTTTTCAAGGTATCATATTGATGATATGTTGAATCTGTGATGTTAAAAAGAAAGTAGGCAGAAATTATTTGTGTAAAAAAAATTATATATATTTGGAACTATTTTAATGTTAAACGATTAAAAAAAGCTCAATTGGTATTTAAATGCAATTTTCAACAAAGAATTTCCGATCAATTTATTCAAGGGAACTTTTTCTAGATTACATTAACAGTCTTTTCAAACAAAACAAAACAATCGCTATCAATTGCTCACTATGGCAAAACTTCTCATTGACGTCATATCCCCTCACACTCCGTCACATCAAGAATGTGTCAATATAATGCGCACGCACCGCAAACCAGTCTAACATTAACATTCACAAAGCGGGAAAACGACGTTAACTATATTTCTAGATTATATTAAAAGTCTTGATACCTCCTTAACATATTTTCAAAAGACCCGAACCCTCTATCTGGTATGGTTCATGAGGAGTTGCTTGTGCAAGCTCAAACAGACAGCACAGACATTTCAAATATATAAACGCAATTTCTTCCATGGAAGAAATTGCGTTAAAAAGCATCTCTTTATACACAAATTATTCACACATTTTAAATTTAATAATATTTTTCTGTAATATTTTATCTTACCTGTTTTTTACAATTAAAATAATAAAACGAATACCATCGTATAATAACTTTTTTAAAATGTATTCTATTTGAAAGATTCCATACATTTATTGATTTGGTATTTAATTATTATTTATCAGGAAGATTTATATAGTGGAAATAATTTAAATCTTTACAAAAACACGATGATATCACAATACAATTGCAGTAAGCGTAAATCTTTCATAAAAAGAAAAAAAAATTATACCTACCTCTTTCAGTAATTTCCATATCATTGAAATTAGTTTTATGTGCTCTGTGAATTGCAATTTTAATAAATTGAATTATAAAAATGATACTGTGTTTTATTTGCTAAATTAAAAAAATATATATTTTTTTTAAAAAAGCTAAAATCATTTAATCATTTTTAAAATACCCGTTTCGGAATTTACCTTATTTTTTGTTGCCTTGTTTTACCTGTAAATAAAGAAGTTATCAGTGTTTAACAAAGAGTTATTAAAACGAATGTTTAAGTTTTGTAAAGTATTATAGCTGATTGCATATGAAGTTTAAACTTTTTCATTAGTAAAATGTATTTTTATTAGCATATGGTCATCGCTTATCAATGTGTATCTCTCAGGAATTATGTGCCTCTTTAATTTATCTACCTTTCTTGAAGCAAATTATAAAACCAATTATAATGAACACTAGTAGCGTAGCCCCAGAACAAGTCAAGATTGCTATATTCTGTGTCGACCAAAAACTTTGTTCATCTGAAAACACAAAAATACACTTTAATATCAATGTTAACATGCAAACATGGTTTAAAGAAATAATATACACCCTGGTTTTACACTTCATTCCTATTATTCCATCTTTCTTCTACATCTTTTAACAAATTTGTAAAAGATATATACTGTAAAGAAAAAAGGCATAATTATCCTTCATTCTAAATGTTTATTAAATTTTAAATCGTTTCATTTAATTATGCTAGGCTTTTCAGTAAATACATAAGCACGAATCGATGTTTAGCTGCTTAAAAGTATGCATTTCTCCACGAACTAATGCATCTTTTTAAAAAAAACAAAACAAAACAAAAACAAACAATAAAATAATAGTAATATTATAAATTTTCATATTAAAATTATAATGAATAAACTGTTCTTATATTATGTATATGTAGACAAATTTAATAAATACACATTACATGAAGTCTCAAAAATAGTGAAAGTCCATAGTCAATATACTCGTTGTTGAAGTAATTAAAGTAAATGAGTAATTTAATTATAAATAATTCACATTTTAATAAAATCAGAGCTAATGAATGTTATTTTTGGAAAATAGCATCTTCGACTTATACGATTTATAATACATACATGTAAATGATTTTTAAAAATATATAAAATATTAATTATTATCAAATTATTTACGTGAACATTGAAGTGATGGACCAAGAAATCGATCGCAATGGCTTGAATTCTCACATGAGCATTGGTTTTCACAATCCCAACCATACAAATTTGGTCCACATGGAATAGCTGATTAAAAATAAAAATAATTTTTTTAAAATATTCTTTTGATAAACTGTGTTTAGATTAAGCTGACTCATTGTTAATGATGATCTTTGGTCACTAAAATAAATATAAAAATACGTAAAAAAAAACAATTTTTTTACTATAAATCCTTTATGTACGAGACATAACTAGAAGAATGTTTATTATAATACGCAGCGCACGACAATCCAAAAATCCAAAATTTTAGTTTTGTCTCGTAAAGCATGTTTAATAGAATGCGCACCAATCGGGAATATATTTTTTAAAAAATTATCGTCCATATAATACGCACCGAATCGCGCAACAGGAAAGTATTAAAAACGTCGCACCGCGACACTCTATTATAAAAAATAACATGATACATAGAGATAAATAAAATTATCTAAAAAATCAATAATTTAATTACAGTACATGCGATCGATATGAAATTTTGATACATCATTTGTATTATCGGCACAAAACTACCTGCAAAATTTCAGCTCACTAGCTTACGAGGAACTGGGTTAAAAATCGATCGACGTCTTTTTCGAAAAACAAGCAAGCAATCAAACAGACACCACGAGTTAATATAAAGGATTTTAAAAAATAGATGAAACACAATGGTAATGATTAACGAAATAACATAAATATGAATTTTTAAAATAATGCATTGAAAAAAAAATCAACAACAAATGTTTCACATTGCATAGTGTTCAATAAATACCTAACAAGCAATGCCAATTGTTTTTTTTTAAATTTAAAGTGCACAATTAAGTATCATATATAAGAAAAGGCAATTTTCTGTCCGGTCATCGATAGCGATTGGTCCCTCAAACACAAATGACTCCTACAGCCAATCATATTGAACACGTTTACTCGGACGTTCAAAACGAGTTATTCTTGGTGCAGTATTTCTTCGAAGACTTTATTTTGAGTTATGCGCGTTGGGATTTATAGTAAAAAGCTCTTATTTAACGAGTTATTTATTTTAACTATAATGATTTGTATTTTTGACGTGATGCACATGTAATGCTGGTCAATACAGCTGTTGTGGGGGAGTTACAACATGCCAACAAACGGTGGCGGAACGTCCTTGGACGGGATTTGGTGCTCGTTAGATTATAAATGGTATCAATAAGACAGAAAAATAACATGTAGATAGTTTCATATGACAGAGATTAATGCTAACATATATGTGTACGTTTGATAAAAACACATTCATACACAAATACATACATAAAAAAATACAAATGTAAATTCATAAAAATAAGGTACACACATAAAGGCACACACACATGTTTACACACATACATACATGCATACATACATAAATACCAACATCCATACATAAATAAAAATGTACATTCATAAAATATGTACATAAACAAATGCATTCATACATATATACATACATACAAACACGCACACATACTTAAATACCTACATACACACTTACACACATACATACACACATGCATATATATATATACAACCATACATAGATATATACATACATAAATACATGCATGCTTATGTAAATAAAATTCATACTTACATACAAATTTACATTCATACAAATATGTACACACAAACATACATAAACTCATACACACCTACACACATACATGCATGCACACATACATACATACATGAATACATACACACGTACATACATACATACATACATACATAAATACATACATGCATACATGCATACATACATACATACATACATACATACATACATATATACATACATACATACATACGTACGTACATACATACATTCATACATGCATACATACATACATACATACATACATACATACATACATACATACATACATACATACATACATACATACATACATACATACATACATACATACATACATACATACATACATACATACTTACATACAAACATTCTGGCGTACATGCATACATATGTGCAGGGACGGATTTAGGCTGCACGGGTGACCTGGTTGCATTTCTAACTGGGGCCCGATCCAGCCAGCGCTAATTTAAATAAATTTATTGCTAGCAGCTAATATAAGACTGAAATGTGTAAGGCAGAGTGTATTAAGAAGACAATTTAATTAACATTAAGTTACATAAATCCATATCTCATTAAACTATTTATTATTATATAATTCATTTAACCTACACCTTTCGTTTGCGAACTTTTCTCATGGCTAAGTTATCAATCAAGTCAGTAAAGCAAAGTGAGCTTACACGTTCCTTTTAAATGCTCATTAGAGAGAGCAGACTCAGCATTTGTTGTCCCATGCAACTTCTAACTTCATTTTTATTCTTATCAACTTTCAAAATGATCACTCTTCGATGTAGTTTGCCTCTATCATTGAGAGATAGATGCGAAGTGCGATGTGTACATTTGTAAAGGACTGTGTAAAATTTTGCTCATTAAAAAACAGCAACATTCTTAGCTCTGAGCATGCGTTTTTTTTTAGTTTCTCATTGTCTTACTTCCTGTTCCTGACCACAAGACCAGAGCTCCAAATTAACTTTTTTGAAGAGTTCAGAAAATTGGACTAATTCTAAATGAATGATGTCTTCAATATCAATTGAATATTCATCCATTAACTTGGCTGCTACCCATCGGATAGCGTCATTGCTGAGCTCAGTTAGGTTTGTAAAAAAGCCACATTTCTCATGGATGTCTTCATGGATGTCTAACCGATGATGTAGGGTTAAAGTAAGTTTGTTAATGATTACAAGAAATGCATTAAACTTGAATTTTTGTCTCGTAGAAAATACTGTTTCGGCTGATGGCCTTTGATTAAACTTATACTTTCTTTTTTCTGATGGAATTGCACATTGTTTATAATCTTTCTCCACGGACTTGTTCTTCCCTTTTTCTTCTTAGGAATCAAATTAACAAGCTACCTTTTTAACAACATCAATTAAATAATTCAACAAATGCATGGCTGAATTCAAAGATAGTCCACGCTCTTGAAGGGATACATTTGTTTTATGAAATATTTAAAAAAATTGTGTCCCAAATTTCAAGAAAACTAGCGACTTCAAGTTGTTCAAGTTTCTTCCGAAATTCTTCTGCTTCAAGTCGACTGTCCCTCGGCTAATTCTTGTCATTTGCCAGTTCTTCCAGTGTTGCAATATTCTCATGCTATGATTTTTTAACAGACATTACAACATCATGTCAGGCTGACCATCGAGTGTCATACAAGGCTTTGTTTGCTGATAACCCTTTCAGGTGAGTTGTTTTTAAATTGCCTGCTAACGACTAGTCGATGCAACAAGCCAGGTATAAATATTTTGAAGACGAAAAAATAAAATATGGCTGCAGCAGGAAAAACTTATGTTGTACTTATCTTGCCAAGTAAAGAAAATGCCCTGTGCACTGCACATACTGAGCAACATGGCACTTCTCACGAAGGATAGCCTGGACTCCGTTATACTTCTCACTCATATTTGCAGGATTGTCGAATGAATGTCCACGGCAATCTTGAACTTGAATGTCATTTTCATCCAAAAATTTAAAAATAATTTGTGCAATTTCTCATCCAATTTCGGAATACATTGGTATGGATTTGATGAGTCGCTCAACAGGGCCAGATTGTGCAACATGTCGGATGATCAATGTTAACTGGTCCACATGCATAATATCTGGCTTTGAGTCTACAGATATCGAAAAGTACTTTGCAGATTTTATTTCAGCAA
The DNA here is from genome assembly GCA_944989445.1 of Ampullaceana balthica. Lineage (NCBI taxonomy): Eukaryota > Metazoa > Mollusca > Gastropoda > Lymnaeidae > Ampullaceana > Ampullaceana balthica. Next base: position 1,366,672 of record CALYLW010000083.1, read on the forward strand.
TAAACACAGACAATACTTTTTGACCCATCTGTTCAATAAACGCTTCACAGATAGTTCAGAATATGTAAGAGGTGTTCCCACGTCCCTTCTTTCCATGTTGGAAATACAATAATTCAAAATTTACTCGCTTTTTCCCATTGTAGAGATCGTGACAAATATGATGTCTTAATTAACGATATATTAAAGGTCTATTCTTTACTGTTTTACTTAACTTACTATTATTTCCTTAAATATGTATTCGAATATTTACTTCACAATGATTTATGTCTGTAGGTTGAAGCATCGTATCTCGTTCACAGTTTACTAACTTGGTAGTTGGTTGAAAATGCCATTATTGAATTATACAATATTATGTCAAAGTTAAGTATTTGCAATTTTTGCAGACTAATAAGAAAACGATTTTGTTCCTTAGCTAGGTTTACTCTTTTTGCATAATGGTTTTTAGATAATATTTCAAACGATAACGATTTCTGTTATTTCACACTCTTCGTGATAAATAGATGATATTTTATTAATTTATTTATGATCTGTTCATGGATTCGTGCAAACATTTGCCCACCTTTGGTATAAAATATGATACGTTTGGGGGACGTTAAATCATTTTTGGTCCCTTGCTTTAGCCCGTTCAGCCCCCCCCCCACCCTTTTGATCCGCCATATTATGCGTGCATTCCTACAAATGAACCTACATACATATTTTTTATGAATACATGAATTCTAATAAGCATTGTATAAATAATGTTATGATTAAATTAACTCCTAATACAAGTAACATACACATTTGCTATCATATGGCAGACAATAAGATGTAATAAGCAAAGAAATATAGTTATCCATAACAAAACAAATATTCCAACAACAATATTCCCCCGTTTGTCCTTTTTTTCTAAGCCTCTAGTGGACGTTCTTGCTACCTGGTACTGTTTTCTTACAGTCTCTGATGGATCACTATTATAGCTTATGTGTTCATACAATTACTTACTATACTAATGCTGTGTACTTACTAATACTGGCCGTAACTGCTTTTGCTAACTGTTACTAGCTGATGTAAACAACTGTGCTCTAACGCTAACTATTTTTTGGGGGGGATTGACAGAGAGCCTATTAACTTCATTATTTATAGGGTTTCCCATAGGACGCTTACCCCAAGTTCATGTCCCTGACCGTGCTTTGCGATTGGATCATAGTATGGGCCAAAATACATGCTATAGTTCTCGAATTAGGACCATGAACACGTAATATGTCTGTCAAGGAGCGTGATCCCTTAGAGTCCCTTCTTATCATCCATACATTAATATAAACACATACACATATATTCAAACATACATACATACATACTTTCATCAGAGACAAACATGCATATATACATTCATGGTTACATTAACACAAAACTTATATTCCTACACACATACTTGCTTACATATTTTCTAACACATATAAAATCATACATTTAATTTAAAAGAAAAAAAATACCTTTCTGGCAATCATTTCCTGACCAGCCAGTAGCACAGCCAGACAAACACTTTCCGGAAACTATATTACACTCATCATTTGCCTCCTTGCAGTGGCAATCGTTATTGCAGTTTATATCATATCTACCTCGAGGGCACTCTAAAAAAAGTACAATTTATTTTAATATTGTAAATAAAAACAAGTAGTCAAAACAAATGTTTTGACTATAAATCCCTTAGACTTACCGAAAAGTATTGATTATGTTCAATTCAATACGCAACGCACGGCAGACTAGCATAAACATGTACATGCTACATAGAGATACAGAGAGCTAAACTAAAAATGCATCAATTTAATTATAGTAAATTCGATTGTTCTGAAATTTTTGACAGAATGCATTGTCAGTTGACAAAAGTCTATGTGCTAAAATTCAGCTCAATGGGATGCCGGGAAATGAGATATTTTTTTTTAACGTTTGTTTTTTCCGTGAAACCACGACATACAGACAAGACTGTGAATTTAATACAGGGGATTTAGAAATAATTTATTTCTGTTTTGGGTTATCTCAAGTTAAATTAGATTCGCAATGCACTTTATTTCTAAAAATTGTTCTTTTAATCTTCTAATTTTAGGGTTGCAGGCAAAACATGCGAGGAAAAATCTACAATAAGAAGGAACCATATTAGACAATGCGTGGGAAGCTAATACAAACAAATATGTATACACCCAATCGAGTTTTCTTCTTCTTCTGACCATGTTTTTTTAAAAAAAAAGTATAACACAGAAACGAATCAATCGTCAGGGTCTGATTTCCACATACGTATGTGATATAAGAAACTGATTGCTTATGACTATTTTTGTTAGTAGGCTTTTATCCCAAAAACTGTAAAATTATTATTATTGTTTTCCTATTAGTATTAGTAATGTTTTTATGCAACCCCCATCCCCCTTTTTTGTTGTTGTTGTGAGCTTTTAAGAAAGTTATATTGCCATTTAACGTTGTGTTTTTGAAAAAAAAATTAAATTAATACATATATTTTTTGTATTTTTAGCAGAAAAGCCGTACAATTATTTTTCCAATAGTATCTATTTTATACTCCTCCCATTTTTTAAATGTTGTGAACAATAAAGAAATTAATATTGCCAGATAACTTTGAGTATATATTTGTTTTTTTTTGTTTTTTTAAAATCGGATTATTGCCTTCGTTTTAAATCCCTTATATTAACTTCGCGGCCCGTCTCTCTGTTTTGTGCGGGCGGGCAGAAAAACAAAAGTAAAAAATGACCCACTTTCCGTTATCCGATCAAGCTGAAATTTGACACACGGAGCCGTCTCACCTAACAATGCATTGTATCAATATTTCAGATCGATCGAACGTATCGTAATTAAATTAATGCATGTTTAGTTTATCTATATAAACTATATGTAGAGGTCGCTATCGTTTACATTTTACGGGTCACTTGACTTCAGGCCAGCCACCGGTGTGAACACATCTCGTGCTTAAACCAGGTAAACAGGCGTGCTTTTATTTACATTTGGCGTGTCACGGTGAGCTCGGCCCAGGGATCGGTGACAAGACCTTTCCCCTCTCCCACCCCCACCCCCCCTTTTTTGGTTAAAAGCAAAGGGGATTAAAGACAAATTCAGTCTGTAGATATTTGTAAATACTTTAAGTTCTGTCTCATATATAAGGGATTTATAATCAAAAACTTTGTTTTTACGGCTTTGTTTTATTAAATCCCTTATATTAACTTCGAAATCTAGTCTGTCGTCATCTCTCTCTTCGTACGTCAGTCGGGCGGAAAAAACAAAAGTAAATAAAAAAAAACCGTAAAAACAAAGTGTTTGACTATAAATCCCTTAAATATAAGACATAAATAACATTATTTTTTATTTTCAAACTCTTAACTCAACTTTGCTTCATAACCCTGTGGGGACTGAGCTCAGCATGACACGTAAAATGTAAACAAAAGCACGCGGTATTTCGATGGGTCGCCTCAACGCGTCAACTCAAACTTTCACGTGGAAAAAAACAATAACAAACAGTGAAATTGAATTACATACCTCATATAAGGATAAACTAAAAATGCATTAATTTAATTACGGTACGTTCGATCGATCTCAATCGGATCACGACAATGTGGTCATTTTCGACTTTTGTTTTTTCCGCCCGCCCCGCCCGCCCAAGACAGACAGAGATGACGACAGACAGAGACGGCGGTGAAGTTAATAGAAGGGATTTAAAAATCACCCACTTGCCGTGATCCGATCAAGTTGAAATTTGGCACATGGACCCGTCTCACCTAACAATGCATCGTATCAAAATTTCAGATCGATCGATTGTACGGTAATTAAATTAAAGTAATTCATTTTTAGTTTATCCTTATATAACGTATGTAATTGAAATTCACTGTTTGTTATTGTTTTTTTTTCACGTGATTGTTCAGTCAGGCGTTGATGCGACCCATCGAAGTACCGGCGTGCTTTTGTTTACATTTTATGTGTAACGCTGAGCTCGGTCCAGCGATCGGTGACCAGATCTTATCTTATCTTATCTGTTTACAGACGCTCCTTCTATACAGAAGATTATTGCGTTCTACGCTTATCTATGGTTTGTGTTTAGTCCAGATCTTTCCCCTCTCCCACCCGCCCCCCCAGGGGTTATAAAGCAAATGAAAGTTAAGACAGATTCAGGCTGTAAATTTTTGTCGCGTTGGAACATAATCAATACTTTCAGTTCTGTCTCATATATAAGGGATTTATAGTCAAAAACTTTGTTTTTACGAGTTTGTTTTATTACTATTTCCGGTTTGTCGAAATAAAAAAAAACATTGTCTTTTTCATAATATATGTTAAAGATGCACTAATTATTTTTAATTACAATTTTCACAAGTTTAAGTGGCGTGCATACAGGAAAATGTATATGTGTAGAGATAGTTTCGGAGACAATGCGGTTTTATTTTAAAACTTAATATATTTTATTTATAAAATCTCTTATATTAACTTCGAAATCTTGTCTCTCTCTCTCTCTCTCTGTCTGTCGTCATCTCTTTGTACATTGGGCGGAAAAACAAAAGTAAAAAATTACCCATTTACCGTGATGCCATCCAGCTGAAATTTGACATATGTGCTCGTGTCACCTAACAATGCATCGTATCAAAAATTCAGATCGATCAAACGGACAGTTTTTAAATTAATGCATTTTTAGTTTGTCTATATAAAATATATGTAGCGGTCGCTATTGTTTACATTTTACGGGTCACTTGACATTATGCAAGCCATCGGTCAACACATTTCGTGTTTTAACCACGTGGTTTACACCAGGAGTTGAGTTAACGCGTTGATGCCACCCGTCCATGGATACACCCCCCTTCCCCCTTCCCCAAGTTTTAAGGCCAGGAGAGATAATTTCGGTTTCAGTCTGTAAATGTTTGTCGCGTTTGAACATAATCAATACTTTTAGTTATGTCTCATATATAAGGGATTTATAGTCAAAACGTTTGCTTTTACAGGGTTGTTTTATTTTATTATTTATTTCTTTCCCCTCCCATTTTGATCTCGTTGCGTAGCTCGATCCCATTTAAGGTGCAACCACTTTTCCGGAAATAATTCCATACTTTGATGGGATCGCGTAGCGCAATATCCCGTTGCATAAGGTGATGACATTGTTGACGATGTCATACTACATTCAGTTTTTAACATCTCATTGTTATCATGTTGCATGATTTATGGTTTATTTTATTAATCTCTATACTGTAAGTAACTTTTTTATAATTTCAGATGATTGCCTTTGGCATAAGGCAAACTAATGGTCAACTGCTCAAGAAGAGTCTGAGCCTCAGCTATGTGACATTACTTGGCTAAAGTTGTGGGATTAAAATATATTATTTTAAAAAAACGGGGGGGGGGCAGAAAAAAAAACACCGTTGACATATTTTCACTCCCTATATAAAGGAATATTTTTCTTCCTATTAAAAGATGTAAAGAAGTATCTCTCTTGCTGTTAAGGGTGGATTCTTTTCTAGCTGAATTATGAAGTTTTAAATTAAGTAAAATTACTTGTTTGAACCGTTAACAAACCCTCTTTAATTATTCATTTATGTGTTTGGCATTCTGGCTTTTTTAGTCCCTATAATAGGCAATTAAAAAACAAAACTACTTATCTTTGTAAATATTTATTTGTATCTATATGTAACTCGGAGCGATCAAATGAAATTTAATTATATTTTTAAATACTTTGTAAAATATTTTGTTCAAATTAATAATTGTAAGTGCCAAAATTTATTGTAAATGATAATAAATACAAAATTATAATTTTACACTGATAACACTTTTAGAGATTCAATTTTATAACCCTCTAAAAGTTTTAATTATAACTAAACCAATTAACACTATTATAAGGACCATGCTTTACAAATAATAATTGGAAACAACAATCGAAACATTTACAAACAAGTATATTTTTCCTCAAAACATCGCCACTAAATTTATCTATATTTTATCAAATTCATGTTTATCCAATTACCAAGATCCCTTAAATACATTGACTATTCAAATACTAAAATATTGGTAGCAAATCAGTATTCATTACGGAAAGACACATGTATTTCTTAGAAAACTTATTTTTCTAAATATATAATTTTAACTTATTACCACACGATTCAACATTGCAAAATTTCCATCTTGTAGAAGGAGATGTCGTGTAACACCAAGCTCTGGGTTCGTCGAATGTCTCCCTACAGTAGTTATTTGGCCATCTCCGGTCTGGGAAATGTTCAACAGTGTAGGAATGATTGTGTGGATCGAAGGAGTTCCATACCATACATGGAAGGTTATTTTCAGTAGTGCTCAGTGTTCCCATGTAGGATTTAGGTTGATCATTGTAGTAGCATTTGTCCTCTTAAAAGAAGTTTATATATATTATACATTTTTAAAAATTTTCCTGGAAAATGATGTGTTTAATTCGTAATTAAGTGTTAAAGTTTTATAAAACAAGGAATATCCTATATAATAATCCTATTAAATAAAAGTCAATGTACTGTGCAGTCATCGATAGCGATTGGTCCCTCAAACTCCTATAGCTCCCACTGGCGGAGAACAATGATGTCTCTTCTACATATTGAACGACGTTCAAAACGAGTTATTTTTGGTGCATTTTATTCCGAAGAGTTTATTTTTAGCGTTGTGCGATGGGATTTGTAATTTTAAAAAAACTTTGTATTTACAGGTTATTTATTATAACTCTGGACACCGTGGTGTGGGGGGGGAGAGGTAGGGTCTCTGGAAAGACCGCGGTGTGGGTGGGGAGGTAGGGTCTCTGAGGTGGGTAATGTTGTTTTAACTATAATGTAACATATTCTTGATGTGATACACATGTATGGCCAGTCGAGACTGCGGGTGTCTCGACAAACTGGGGTGGAGTGGATGTAGGGTATCGCGACATGCCGCGGTGTTTTGAGGTAGGGTCTCTTGAAAGACCGCAGTGTGGGGGGAAGGTAGGCTGTCTTGATAGACTGCAGTGTGGGGGGTACGGTCTCTGGACAGACCGCGCGGGGTGGGGGAGGTAAGGTCTCTTGACAGACGGGGGTAGGTAATATAGACATAACATTTCATTAACTTCCCTGGTCACCCTATACTTATTCCCGTCCTTGGACGGGCTTTGTTTCTAGTCTATACATATTACATATGTGTCTATGTATAGGCATATAACTATTGCATTTATAAAAATATTTATCTTTTTTACATTATATGTTATCATATGTGTTAGATGATCACACAAAAAAAAATACTTACTAACATAAGTGAGGAGAGCATTTGAAAATTGAATGAAGGATAACAACGACGTGTCTTTGAAATATATAACATATATACTGATTTTTTATAGCGTATCAACCATTTGTTAGCGCGAATATATTTTGATGTTTGATGGTACTTCATGTCAACTTTCTTTTAAAATAATATTTTATTGACCCTATCTGAAAGACGTACATCTTTGATTAAAATAAGGATTTGCATTTAAAAGAAGTTAACTAAAGAAATAAATTATTGAAAATGAAAATCTTATTATTGGTTGAATATAAACTTTGTTTAACCTATATCACATGATAACGTCGCTTGCATCGATTAATAATAAAAACAAACAGCTGATTTTTATCAGAATTACTCTATTAAACATGTATTAAGACACATTTGCTACAAAACTCAAAATGTTGCTTAATATAATTTTATGGATATGTAATTTTTTAAAAAAAATAATTGCAAAACAATGATGCAATATACACAATTTATAACAAATACACATATCTCAAAAATGTCGAAGACAAAACACAAAATACATAACAAAATTGAATTTTATTTTTCTAAAAGAAAAAGCAATTTTCCCTTGATAACTACATGGTTTTAATTTTATGTATACTTATAGAAAGTGTTATGTATATATATAAAATCACTTACCTAACTGACATCCAGGTCCCCAATAGCCAGCCTTACAATCTCCCGTACTGCACAAGCCAGTAATCTTGTCACATGGTTTACTGTCAGGACATTGACACGTGTATCTGCATTTGTAGCCAAATTTACCATCTGGGCAGTTTCTTAACAAGGGATATATTCCAGCCGCTTTAAATGTAAAAAAAAATAATTATTATATATGTGCATATATATATGCGTGTGTGTGTTTGTGTGTGTGTGTGTGTGTGTGTGTGTGAATTTGTGATGTTTAATTTACAACCATTCATATTAGAAAGTTAAATATGCGCAAAATACGAAATATTTTAAGCGTATAGAAATGTTGAACACATGTAATTAATATTTTCGAAACTTACTTTTCGTTATATCCATACAGATATATGAATATCTTGAGGTGCATGAAGCGTCATTTAACGTCATTGTGTTCATTAAACTAAGGCAATCCTCATCTTCTTCTGCATTGTTTTGATTATCCGGCTCGTTCAAATCCCATGACTTCGATATGTGGCCATTTGCAAGCTGGTTATCTTGTATCCAAATGTAGTTTCCTTCAATCGCCAAATCAGTTGCACCAATCCATGCTTAGATGTTTAATTATATAACTTGAATAATACACAGTTCACAAATTATTGCATGAAATTCGCTTGCATGCGTAGCTTATTGTGCTTATGTTTGTAGTCATCATGTTTTCATAAATGCAAAGGCATTGAGAGTAGATCAATTAACAAAGAAATACTAGATACATTTATTAAACCATTTTCACGTGATTTAAGTAGCATTTAAAACAGCAAAAAAACTCGAAGGTCATTTACAAAATAATAGAGCTCCAACGGCGAGCTATTTAGATATGAAATTTTATTCGTTTGAAATTTGTCGAGGGTTCCATTTTTATTACTAGGATTTTTTAGTACTGTTTATAAATGAAATATTTTAAGGAGAAATATAAAAATCATACAGAAAAGAGCGAGACATTAATGGCACTGCAATAAATATTTAAAAATGCTACACATTTGAAGGCAAGTAAAATTAGCAATGACAATTTAGACGTTTTACTTACATTTTACTCGTTTTGTACATTTTTTATTAAAATTATTGTGTGTTTTGAATAAAATAAATGCTAAAATATCTATGAGGTTATTACTAAGTTCATTACATTCTAAAGTAGTATCACGGACAACGTTATTAAGAAAAATAATACATAAATTACGTTACCTTGTGAAATATTCATCTGGCTACTCAAAAGTTTTTGAATCTGTATTTTAGATTTAAAGGAAGCCAAAACAAATCCTTGCGCCTCACAAAGAAGCTTACAACAACATAAAAATAAAATTAAAAATTAATTAAATTATAGAGAAAAACTAAAAACTAACAATGCATTAATTTAATTACGGTACATTCGATCGATCTGAAATTTTGAAACAATGCATTGTCATCCAAGATCTATCTGTGGAAAAAAATTTGAGATCTCTAGGACCATCAGAAGTGGTTTAATTTTACATTAAAAGATTTGACGAATACAACATACTACATAATTCATACACCATACAACATACAAACAGTGTGATTTAAATAAAAGCGTGCAAAAACATGTTTTTAAAAATATTATCTATTGTGAAATTTGACTTTTTTTGCCATAAGCATTAAATACTACAATATATTAAATATATTTTTTAGCAAAAAGAGTGAGTATTCGCTAAATTTATTTATAAGAATTGAAGTAATTAACAAGGATTACTTTAATCTTTATTCCCCATTTATTTATATTTTAGTTTAGTTCAGATAATGTGTAATTTTTAATTTTTTTTTGAAAATGAAATTGGTTCAAGTAAATTAAGTGCCTGGATAATTTTATCGCATTGTAAAATATTGATCCCTTATTATATTGCACTATGTTTAAAATATAAGTATTATTCTTTTTTAAGTAACATCGGCTAATGTATTAAATATTTTGTAAACTCCAAATCAATTTGTCAAATATCAAGAAAGAAACATATATTTATGTAACTATTTACTATAAAGGAAAGAATACGTACGGTAAAAATATTTACTTTTCAAATAAGTTATTTAAAGCAGTGCTTGTAACACAATTATCGAGATAAAGCTAAAAAAAATAGAGTTAGCGGCACAAATTCATGAACTGATAGTATTTTATAGTTTAAAAATACTAGCTAAATGAAACTACAAAAAAAAACACTCTAAATACCACCATACATATTGTAATTGCTTGTAAGCCTTTTGAGCGGTTGCAAGTGAATGGTGCGTAGAAAAATAAAATTATTTAAATGTATTTTTACGATGAAGGTTGTGTCAATCACAGGCTTTTGATATTCTTGAATTGTGCTTAATTTTTAATTTGATTTTGATTAATGTCAACAAAATTATCAATTTTATATTGCTGAAAACTTCCCCTATATTCCCTAATGCGTCACAATATGAATATCCGGGCTTCCTAATTGTCCTACAGCATCATTCATTCTTGTTCTTTATATATTTCCAAAACGTACTCTGCAGACCAGAATTTAACAGCATTTCCCCCATTAAAACCTAAACCTACGAATTTCATATTTTATAAAGCAATTGTCCAAACAATGGTAATAAAACAAAAAGACATGTCAAGTAATTTTAACAATTTACTTTAACCGGTGAATTCTATCAAACAGTCATATGCCTCATTTTTCAAAACGGTTCCATGACAAAACGACAAGTGGCGAAACGACATTGTGACAAAACTACAAGATGACAAAACGACACTGTCTCATAGAAACAATGTAGATTTTTGTAGAACCCCCCTCCCCCCCCCCAAAATGAAGTCCCCGCGACTAGGTCCCTTTGAACATAGACTAAGGGTGTCAGACTCAATAATTCTGCGGCCAAAACTAAAAATTATCATCTGTCAAAAGCACTGCCTTTTTTCCGTTGTTCTTTTTGGAACTATTTTTGTCATCTTGTCGTTTTGTCACCATGTCGTTTTGTCAGTTGACGTTTTGTGGTTTAGTTACTTGTCGTTTTGTCACCTTGTCATTTTGTTGCTTTTTCAGTTGTCGTATTATCACCTTGTCATTTTGTCCCCTTATCGTTTTGTTGCTTTGTCAGTTGTCGTATTATCACCTTGTCATTTTGTCATTTTGTCACCTTGTCGTTTTGTCACTTGTCGTTTTGTCTGGTTACCGTTAAAAAAAATACACGACTGTTAATGAAACAACCTAATTCCACAAAGCTCAACCGACATTATCCCACAGTCACCAATGTCAGCAATACTTTATAAAATATTCCTTAATATTGGAATCTTGAATCTGACATGGTTCCCACTTGATTGACATCGCCATATACTAATAGTTCTATCCTTTTTTATTAATGAAATTTATGGTTGTCGTGGTTTGTTTGTTTGATTTTTTTTTGTAGTTTTTTTTTAGCCAAGTGGTGGTGGCTATGAATTGTTTAGTTTGGTTGTTGTTAATTACTTCACAATTAACACAAACAAGTAAATGAAATTCAGGTAGGTCTCGAGGACTATATTTCATATAATATGTATTAGAATATTTTCTAAGGTTAGCACAGTAACTGATGTCTAAGTATTTTAACAATGGAAACACAGTGTACAGTTCTACTACAGCCTATACTCCACTACTATTCCTGCAAAGCTAGCTAAGCACTGATCTCCGATATCGTTCTACGGTGTTATTCTCCGGTTTTGTTCTCTAAACACTCTAAACTCCCGCCTTATATCCTCGGTTTCCCTCGAGGTGTCAAAGTTTAATCTGTTAACCTTCGACCATTAATTTTCACCCCACGAATTCTTTCCCGGGTTTATCCATGACTTTCTTTACAAGTCACAATGATAAATAACTGTTGTCTTCCTTACAAACAACGCCCATTAATAGCTGACCCATTGACCAGAAGTGAGGTGTTAGGTGTGTTCCTCACGTTCCGTGGTCCATTCAGAGTTGATTGATACAACGGCGTGGCCGCCGAGCGTGAGCGCATAGGCGTTTTCCCACGTCCTAAGTCCGACTCAGAATTCATTGATAAGCTGTTTGCGCATCTGACCACCCAACGTCGGCGTGGCCACAACTGAGCATGAAGTCAAGCACGTGACTTTCCGCACAAGCAACAATGATGTATATACACCAATTAATAGCTCACCCCTCGACAAGACGTGCGGTTTAAGCACGTACTGTGGTCCATTCGGATTGCATTGATACAAGGGCATGCCTGCTTGATAGATTTATGAGCCTCTGACAATTTAGCATCGGCTTGGGCTTACTGTAACATGCTAAACTATTGAGCATCTTATTTACTGTAGGCACCATAAAATTCTGAGCAAACTGCCACATTTTTTTAATAACATTCTTATGTTTAAAAATAATAATTACATCTGAAAATTTTCGCTCGTATTATTTATGACTTATTGTGATTGATTTTGCGTTGACCAAAATTTCGAGGGCGAGTGTAGATGTCATACACTATGCCCCTACCCCACCGGGATGAAACTGACCTTAGCTGCACAACTGCTGAATACAATACACTTCTCCATCAATATTAATAATAATAATTTTTTTAAACAGATATTTAAAAGTAACTTGTGTACCTTAGCTTCAAACCAAGAGACAGGGCCAGGAAAGAAATGATAACATGTTCCATCAACAAGTCTTTCACCATCTCCTGAACATGTGGTAGACAGTGTTTCTATCAAAAGAAAAATCCAATGAAAATAATAGCAATACATAGCAAACACAAACACAAAAACTATTAAAATGATTAATAATACAAGAACTAGTTTAAAAAAACAAACATTTTTAGTATTTATATTTACTGTATTTACTAAAAGCCTTTAAAAAAAATTAACATTTTTTCATGCAATGAGAGATTTAAGAAGAAGAAAGGGAACACATTTAAACTAACAGTAACAGCGATTGATAAATACGAGTCATAAATGATTTTTTTTAAAAAATCTTGGTTTTATTTCCTTACCTATGGATTCGATGTTACTAAACCAAATCAAAATTAAAAATAAAATATAAGCATAATGGAGACTAATTTTTACTGGATCCATGGCTAAAATAATAAACACTCCTTCTCCGGTTACTTTATATGCAATTAACGGTTTTGCGACTTAATATTTACGGAATCTTTGATAACATTTAAACTAAAAAAATATTCCTACTCATATTAAACCAACAAAATACACATAAATATGGAGTTTACCTACCACAGGGCTTCTCAAATATTGTAGTGCGGCAGACCGGTAGGAATTTGTCCATTGCACCAGGTTCCGGTTCACTATGTTCCTTGTACTGACGTGGTAGCTGCATGTAACTAGTTTGATTGTATCTGTTTCATTTTATGAGCTTATTGAAAAAATTACATATTTTTTAGGGTTAATATTATTTGTTTTGCTAATGGATGTTTACAACTATATTTTGCAGTCATTTCTTGATATCTTCGGCAAACCGGCTGCGGATTACCCTCGGACCTACAACGGTCCTCGGACTACCACTTTGAGCAGCACTGGCCACGAAAACTAACTTGAAGTTAGAACGGATCTTACCAAACTCTTAAGGCCACTTCACTCATTTAAATATACACACGTCCACACACAAACGCTCACACAAACACAGGACTCGCCCCACACACACGCACATACACACAAACATCGTTACAACAAAGTATATTTGAATTTCATATCAGACAATTTCAGTGGTTAACAAGGTTCAGAAAAGTGTTGGCCTCTTCGTGGCTCGGAACACTAGTCAGGATACGGAGCTGGCCGTTAACTGAGCACGACAGTACCCTTGCGGGCAACGCGAAAGTTGTGTTAAGACGAGTAATATTATATATGATAACAGTCACTGTACAGATGTTGGTCAGAGCATAAGAAACAAAAGTCAAAGATGATGACCAAAGTAAAAGTTGAGGGTCCCCCTCACAAGCTATTTTTTTTTAAAAGTGGTACTGTTTAGGGCCAGGAGTGCCAGCACAGATTAGCAAAAGTTACCGCGAAGACCTAAGCGGACTTTAGTTCTGATTAAACCTTCCGACAGGGTTACACTCTTAGGTTGGTCTCTTTGATGAATAGTCGTCTAACGACAGTGTTTGAATAATATACTCTTTTAACATGCCATTAAACTAGAACAATAATTTGTTTTTAAAAAACTAAATTTAAATTGCTTTTTTGTCCATTTCTTAATTTTCAATTTTTTAAAATTTATTTTTTATTATTTTTTTATTTAATGTTTGCGCTGATACATCACATTATATATATATTTTTGTTTATTATCTTTAACGCTAATTTTTTTGAAAACAAATTGTAGCGTTTTAAAAATATTTTTTTTTGTGTTTACTTTTTTAAAACTTTCAGGGATTAAGGGACACCCTTCCCCAGGGGAACAAATCCTTGCCTTCACAGAGATCCGTGCCTGTAACCCTTGGTATGCCTGGTGATAGCGCATGCCGCTGGAGCACCTCATCACTGTACTTGGTAAAACGTAGCCTACGACCCAGACTTGCACATGGATATTTCAAAGAATTGGGGAAAATTAAACAACCCCGTAAAAACAAAGTCTTTCTACTATAAATCAATTATATATAAGACAGAACTAAAAGTATAGTTTATGTTCAAACACGTCAAATATTTACAGACTGAAACCGACTGATTTCCCCTAGCTTTAAAACCGGTGGAATGGGGGTTCGTGGTGTGGACATAGATGGGTGGCGTGAACGCGTACTCAACTGGCACGTGGAAGACAAACAATAACAAACTGTGAAACTGAAATACATATGTTGTATAGAGATAAACTAAAAATGCATTTATTTAGTTACGGTACATTAAATCGATCTGAAATTTTGATACAATGCATTGTTATTTGACACGAGTCTATGTGCAAAATTTCAGCTCAATGGCATCAAAGAAATTTTGTCATTTTTGACTTTTGTTTTTCCGCTTGCCCGACGACGAACGACAAACAGAGAGAGAGAGAGAGAGAGAGAGAGAGAGAGAGAGAGAGAGAGAGAGAGAGAGAGAGAGAGAGAATATTTCGAAGTTAATATAAAGGATTTAAAAAATACCCGTAAAAGCAAAGTTTTTGACTATAAATCTCTTATATATGAGACATAACTAAAAGTAATGATTATGTTCAAACGCGACAAACATTTACAGACTGACACCGCGTGATATCCCCTGGCTTTACAAATGGGGGAAGGGACGGGAGGGAGTGTGGGCCAGACGGGTGCGTCAAAGCGTGACTGAACCGTCACGTGAAAAAAACAAAAACAAACAGTGATATTCAATTACATATGTTGTATAGAGAAAAACTAAACAAAAATTAATTTAATAACTGTACAATTGATCGATCTGAAATTTTGATGCGATGCATTATCACGTGACACGTGCCTATGTGCCAAATTTCAGCTCGATGGCATCACGGGAAGTGGGTAATTTTTTACATTAGTTTTTCCGCCCTCCCGACCGACTGACCGCGAGCCCAAGACAGAGACGGCGATGAAGTTAATATAAATGATTTAAAAACACTGCAACGAAGAAATTAAAACAACGCGAGTGAACGTCGGAGGGGGGGGGTGAACCACCAACTTATTGTTTGCCTCTCGACATTTGAACTGCGGTTGTACCCCCAAACTTGTTGACAACCATAACCTGTGTTATGTCGACCCTAGTGAGTTTATTTCGTCAAGTTTATTTGCCCGCGTTTTGTGCTTGTCCTAATTTCTGGTGAATTATATCTATAAATCTATTAAACAATATAATTTGCAATGTCAGGTCTGTAGTGTCTGTCCGTGACGCTACTAATTTTAGAAAGCAGCGCACCAAATTACTGCAACAATGCATCAAAGGTGTGCAAATTAAAGATGTACTGTAAAAAATTATTATATGACGTCATTGTCTTAGCTCATATTTTAATTTTGGAAAAGTGAACAATGTAAAAAGAGGATTTGATGATGGTTAATTATAAAATACAAAGAAAACAATAAGGGGCGCCGTAGGCTCCATATAACCCCTATTATAAAATACTTTGTATACATTTCAGAAAGTTTAGTATTTCGTATTGATCAAAAAAGGACAAGTTAGTTGGGCTTTTGAAAAAGGTCGGCGCCGTAGGCGACCTAAAAAAGTGCATTTTTTCAAAATAAATAGATTTCAGCTGAAAACTTCCGTAATTTTTGACGGGTGATACGCTAGTATATATATAAAAATGAAAGTATGTATGTATGTATGTCCTTTATAGCTGACTAAACCATTCATCCGATCGCCATGAAACTTTTGGAGATTCCTGGGATGGTAACTGGCAACTTTTTTTTGCAAAAATTAACACTCATTGGGCGCTGAGGGCTCATTATATGTTTTTTTTTATATGAGCTATAAAAATATTAGTTTTAACGTTAGCTATTAGGAAAATTGATGGATCTTAACCAAACTTTGTATATAAAAATTTGGTAGCCAACATTGAAATATTATTTGGCACTAATTTCCTAATGTCAATCTCTTCATTGCTGGGGGCCCAAAATGTTTTTTTCATGAAAGTTTAAGATTTTATTCCCAACTCAAATATTAAAGATCTTGAGAAATATAGTTAAATATATCCACTATGAAATTGATTGAAATAAACAGGTGTTTTGATCTTGACAGCTTGCACTAAATGGGCCCTAGGGCCCTTTATGTCTTTATTTGCTTATAGCTATACGAAAATTTATGTGTTAAATAATGAGTAAATGAATGGATCTTAACTTTGCATATAATAAAACTTGGTAGCCAATATTAAAATAACATAGGGCACTGCACTTCTAATTTACAATTGTTCAGGGCCGGGGGCCCAAAATGTCTTTTTTTCTTATATGTGTGAGATAGTATTTGTCATTCTCTTTTTAACGATCTTGAGAAATATATCCATTATTAAACTGAATTAAAATGAACAGCATTTTGAAATTTACATCTTACTTCGAATGAGCCAGGGGCCCCTAATGTATTTTTTGTGTACTATAAGATATTATTTCCCACTCGGTTTTTAACGACCTTGAGAAATATATCCAAGATGAAACTGAATTTAAATGAACTGGTTTTCAAAATGTACATCTTGAAACGAATGGGCCCAGGGGCCCCTTAATGTAATTTTTCTTTATATATAAAAAGAGTTTAAGTGTAAGATGATGAGAAAATGGCTGGGTTTTGACCAAACTTGGTATATAAAAACTTAAGAGTCTATATTAAATTACTATAGGGCACTAACTCCTAATGTCAATTTCCTCGGGGCTGGGGGCCCTAAATGTATTTCTACTAAACTATTAGCATTGTATTCCCTATTCAATTATACACGATATTAAAAAATATAGCTTCAGTACAATGGCAAGAATGAAATTAAATGATCACCAATTTCGGGGCGGGGCCCTTAATATCGTTTCATCTTTAGTAAGCTTTTTAAGTATTTATTTATTTATGCGTTTGCTAAGAAACTTGCACCTTTTTTGAAAACTTCCGCGATGGTTTCTGGCATAATTGTTTTTAAACATACCACTCATCGGTTTCTTTAATTGTATTCATTTTTACTGAGATCGTTGCAACGCGCGACGGGTCTGCTAGTTATTAAATTAAAAAAAAATTGTCATTTTTTTGAAATTTAAATTTTAAATTATTTATATATATATAAACATATATATATATATATATATATATATATATATATATAACATTACTATGTACACGTGATCGAAATATGTGATAGAAATCATGCTCATAAGACTAAATGCATAGTAAATAAACTGCTTGTTTAAAATTAAGAAACTAGTATTTATTGATATACTAGCAAAATACCCGTGATCACATAGGACAATAATGATTATGTTAGAGTTGGAATATCGCATAACAAATATCCTTTTGATGAGACCAAAAGTAAGTAAGACCAGTAAGAAAAGATCAATATGGCAACTGGCATTTGCGTCATACCAATGAAATGAGTACATTTGTCAGTGTCGATTAGAGCAAGGAAAGCGCCCAACCAAACTTAGTGAAAATGGGGCCATTAAATAGGAACGTTTTAGATGGCGAACGATTTCGAGAGTTTTGGCCGAAATGCGTAGAATTTTGAATTTAAAAACTACTTAACTTTTGGTTATCAAGGTTTGAGACCCCCTGCATTTTCTAAATATGAGTCAAGGACAACGTATCTACCAAGTTTAATCAAGAAACACCCATTGTACTCAGAAACCCTCATGGGAGTGTAATCAACAACTGTTTCACGGCGACCAGTTCATAAAATAATATTTCTACAGATTCTAAAAGTTACAAAAAGTTATTTATCAAGTTTGTTTGGAATTTAATTTGAAATAAAACTTTAACAGTTTACGAATGAAAATCATTTTTAAAACAAATGATATACCCACCCTTACCCCCGAAAGAGTTTATTTAAGAGTTTAATACCATTTAGAAAAATCAAATGGGCCATCACGTTTTATATACCACGTTTGGTAAAGATACATCCAATTACCTAGTAAACTTGTTTAAAATAACATTTGATTTCCCAGCCACAACTAATAAGTGGTATTTTAAAATGTTTTATGCTTGAAAATTTGTTGGGAACGTAGTCAAAAACTTTTTTAAAATTGTCAATGCGATCGGATGAAAACAATAATATTTATATAGCTTACATTGGAAAACAAAAACAATGCCAAAAGCCCTAATTAGCGTACGTTGTACCTTTCGAAAGCATGAAAAAATTCAATCTAGATCATGATGGAGATACGTGTCAATATGTGTCAAGATTTTTTTTAAAATCTAGTGGGAAATGAATCTATAAAATGTACGAAATTAATAAATGCCCCCCCCCATTATGTGACCTTTGGGTCCTATTGATGTAAAATGTAAAATACAAAACTACTATTGATTTTAATCTGGATCATGATTGATATACTTGGCAACATTGGTCAGCTCTTGTAAAATGCAATAAAGAATAAATAATTAAATGTTTACTAAAAAAATATTTTGGCCCCCGCCCAAAAGGCATTGTTATTAGGAGTTTATTGCCCTATAGTATTTTCAAATGAGTCACCTAGTTTTATGTACCAGGTTTCGTCAAGATCCATCCATTTGATCAGCCAAATTTTAAAAACATGTTTGTATAGCTGATATTATTAGGGAAAAAAAAATTATGTTATAGTCGAGCCTCTTACCACCATGAGTGGTAATTTTAAAAATATGTTTCCCCAATTATTATCATGAGAGCGTACTCAAAAACTTACAACATTTTCATGATTCTACCTACACAGGAATTTAAAAAAAAATTAGTGATGAGTCAGTCAGGGCGTTTTCTTTTTTTTTGTGGTATACAACAAGATGTAGCTATTTCAGCGAACATCGGCGCCTCTTAACATAATATCTTAGTTGATATCTCTTTGACGTTGATTGTTACTGTTGCTAACGATAAGTGTGTGTCATTTGGTGCAGGATATTTTTTAACAGGTGTTTATTGGTTAAAGAGAATTGAATTATTAGAAACTTGATAGCCTAATTTGTTTATTAAAATGAACACAAAAGTAAGGTTATATCATTGGATTTATTGTTCGTACCATGTAAGGACTGTCGAAAACACTTGTCATTTAACTAGTTATGTAATGCGTATAATTGTGGCTTACGACATTGAAGTGGTGGCTGCGTACAGTCGTGTTTAAAGGCACTTGAAAAGTGATTGCGTATTCTCGTGTTTAATGTCCATCATTGCATTTGCTAAACATTTAAAGTAAAGTTAATAGATAGTTTAAATACCATGAGTTTAAAAATTAACGTTTTTTATATTAAAAAAATACAAAACAAACTGTTCATATCTTACGTTTTAAATGAAATCAGAAATGCATTATTGGCATGTTAATGTTTAAATTATGTTTTATATACAGACCAATTTTAACACATTTTTAAAATTGTTTCAATTGATTCCAAAGGATAAACCTATTGAAAATGTCTTAATTGAAACTTGGGTAAGAAGGGAAGACTAAATGTTTCAAAAATGAAAATCTTGATCCTTGGGTGAAGAACAAAGTTAACAATAAAGTCGGGTGAGAATAATATAAGTTTAATGGATGATTTGTAAAAATGCTTCGTCAATAATAATCAAATAGATAAAATATTACTAGACTTCTCAAAAGCATATGACTAATTTCACATTTTTAGTTTACTCAAAAACTTAACTACTTTGTAATCTCAGGTCCCTTACATCATTGGATCCAAGGCTTCCTTTTGGGTTGGTAGCAAACTGCAATAATTAATTAATCTAAATCAGCACCAATAACAGTTAACTCGTAAGTTCCACAAGGAACTGTGTTAGGGCCCCTACTCTTTAAATGTAAATAAATGATTTATCTATTTATATAGTACGGTAATATCACAGTCTCTTGAGCAAAATTTATTACGCTTGCTTGTGGGTTATCTCATCGTATTTAACTCAAAAGTTGTTTGATTTAGCATAAAGACAGCATCGTTAGTTATCAAATTGACCGATTCTTAATTAGAATACCACAGGATCCTGCCTCTCAAAACTGCCACTTGAATGCACTGGAGATCGTGAAGCACCATGACCTTTCAGTGTCTGACGTCATTTAGCAGTAGCTATCTGGGGGCCTCTGGTACGGGAATAGTTCGACACAGTATGAGTCGACAAGGGTCAAATCCAACACGGATATTTTTTGTTTTGTTTTAAGTAGAGATGTAGGATCCCATGTACGCTATAGATCCTTTTATTGTAGTAACAATTTTCTTATTCAAAGAATTAAAACAATCATAATTTAATAATCTGTTCTATGCAGCAGTGGGAAAAATAATCTTGACCATGGCTGCATCAATGAGTCAGGAATAGTCAAAAGGTAACATCAAAAAAAAAGAAACAAATGTTAGGAGTATTTGAGAATACCTGCTAAATCGATTTTCGGGGGCGAGATAAGTGAGTAGTAATAATATAATTGCTCATTCAAAAACTACTAAAAGCGCGTCATTTTATAATAAATTATATAACACTTGCAAAACTGTCTAATTCGCTAAAACATTCAATAACAAACCCTTCTAAGTTACCAGTCAAAAAAGTGGTATTTACCAAAAGAGCTATGAATAAAACTCAATTTAGTTAACTAGCACTTGACCTTTGTTTGCATAGCAATCAATATAACACAATGCTAGTTTTATCGAAATCAGTGAAAATGACAACATAAACATCAAATAGAAAATATCTTCATAAACGAAGTTAATTTTATTTAATTACAAAAAATATGTTGTTTCTGTTTAGATTACACATATTAGGACTACGACTAATCATAGAATTAAGAACTTATTGACCTATCCAAATGTAATTTTGTTTAAATTGACAAGCACTTGTCGCAACGAGGACCAGTACTAGTGTGAAAATATTGCTTTTGGTAATTATTGTTGTCGCTCATTTTTTTATATATTTCAGCAAATATATGATATATACTTTTAATACGTGTAATAAACGCATTAAATTTTGTATATATCTGTTTACTATCATTACCGGTGTTAGTTTTATTTCCTATTACATTTACTCAAACATATATAAATGCTTATAGCACTTTACTATGAGAAAACTATCACTAACATTATCTATGTGATATGACAATAGAAATAGGAAGTCGTAACGAAAACGCCTAATCATCGAATTGACCCTCTATTACGCACTCTTATGTTTTCATGGGCAAAAATCGATAGGATATTATATGTGTATTGGACATATATAAATATAAATGGAAGAAAAATATACTATAGTTTTATATAAAATTGTGATTTTAATCGTATGTTTACCATATGGCAACAGTGCGTCTAAAAGGTAAATAAGAAAATACTTTTAAAAAAATGTTTTTGTTTTTTTTAAACACGCTTTTATTTTCTTCTCTTTAATCCACTTACAATTACAGACTGAAACGCGCTGAACTCCCTTTATATAACACGGGAATTTTGTAATTGAGGGCTGGAGTGAAACCAGTGAGCCGTGGAGGTCAACTTTAGCAGACGACTAAACATTCTAAATAGAGATAAACTAATAAAACAAACCCGTAAAAACAAAGTTTTTGACTATAAATCCCTTATGTATGAGACATAACTAACAGTATTGATTATTTTCAAACATTTACAGACTGAATCTGTCTTAACTCAAGTTTGCTTCATAACCCTAGGGGGAGGGGTGGGTGGGGGGGTGGGGGGGGAGGGGTGGGTGGGGGAGAGGGGAAAAGTCTGGTCACCGATTCGCTTGACCGAGCTCAGAGTGACACGTAAAATGTAAACAAAAGCGCCCGTCGCTTCGTTGGGTCGCCTCAATGCGTCAGCTCAAAATTTCACGTGGCAAAAAACAATAACAAATCGTGAATTTAAATTACATACCTCATATAAGGATAAACTAAAAATGCATTAATTTAATTACGGTACGATCGATCGATCTGAAATTTTGATACGATGCATTGTTAGGTCAGACGGGTCCGTGTGCCAAATTTCAGTTCGATCGGATCATGGGAAGTGGGTCATTTTTGACTTCTGTTTTTCCACCCGCCGAGCCCAAGACAGAGAGAGACGGCCGCGAAGTTAATATAAGGGATTTAAAAATTGAATAATTTAATTACGGCGCATTCGATCGATCTGAAATTTTAATACAATGCATCGTCATCCAAGATCTATCTGTGGTAAAATTTTGAGATCTCTAGGACCATCAAAAATCGGTTTAATTTTACGTTACAAGATTTGACGGAAGGATGGATGGATGGATAATACAACATACAAACACTGTGAGTTAAATAACTTAATATTTAAAAAATCTTTTTTTAAAAAAGGACACGCTTTTAAAATAATCACTACTTTTAGTTATGTCTCATATATAAGGGATTTATAGTCAAAAACTTTGTTTTTACAGCTATTTTTTAAAACTTATATTAAAAACTCTTTAAAATTCACGTCTGAAGCCCACACATCTTTTGTACCACTATTTTTTTTATACCAAACACCTCATAAGCGCCCGCCCAACGTTTTATACCACGGTGATTTTTCCACGTGGTGAACTCATGGATGTCAACAAAGCAGACGGGTACCGTTGCTTATATATAGACTATAGATAAACTAAAAATTCAATAATTTCAATACGGTACATTCGATCTATCTGAAATTTTGATACAATGCATTGTCATCCAAGATCTATCTGTGGTAAAATTTTGAGATCTCTAGGACCATCAAAAATTGGTTTAATTTTACGTTACAAGATTTGACGGAAGGATGGATGGATGGATAATACAACATACAAACACTGTGAGTTAAATAACTTAATATTTAAAAAATCTTTTTTTAAAAAAGGACACGCTTTTAAAATAATCACTACTTTTAGTTATGTCTCATATATAAGGGATTTATAGTCAAAAACTTTGTTTTTACAGCTATTTTTTAAAACTTATATTAAAAACTCTTTAAAATTCACGTCTGAAGCCCACACATCTTTTGTACCACTATTTTTTTTATACCAAACACCTCATAAGCGCCCGCCCAACGTTTTATACCACGGTGATTTTTCCACGTGGTGAACTCATGGATGTCAACAAAGCAGACGGGTACCGTTGCTTATATATAGACTATAGATAAACTAAAAATTCAATAATTTCAATACGGTACATTCGATCTATCTGAAATTTTGATACAATGCATTGTCATCCAAGATCTATCTGTGGTAAAATTTTGAGATCTCTAGGACCATCAGAAGTGGTTTAATTTTACGTTACAAGATTTGAAGGAAGGATACAACATATAAACATTGTGACTTTAATAAAAGCGTGTAATAAAAGCGTGTAACTTGTAATAATAAAATGTAAAACAATAAAAAAGAACATTGCAACTATAATACTTTTAAGAGATGATGATTTAATCGTGAACACATGTAGAAGTAAAAATTAATTTGATTACAATTAAATTATTATATGTTGAATATACTGCTTTTTATATCTTGAAATGATAGTAAGGATAATAAGGATAATTACTTTACAACATATAAAGAAAGGAAAACCAAATAATATTTTTTTGAGGCTAGTGAAACTGTTTAACTTTGTGTCTTGCAAAGTCGAATATTAATTCTTACTAATTTTTACACATTTAATTCCATACACAAAATCCCCTTCAGTATGGTCTCTTTCATTTTTATTTTTGTTTTATAAATTGGCTCAGGAAAATGCCCAACATAGACAGGTCTTACTGGTATGGGTGGAACAGCTGCAGTAGGACCTGTCATTTCTTTGGGTCTATATCAAGTTAAGGATGCCTCCGTTTTCTAAACCCTACTTTACCTTTTTTCATTAGGCATATTGCAATCTGAGTCTTAAAATCAAGTATTACTACAGGCATCCCCTTAGATCAGCCATGCCTGAACTACTGCCATATTTATATCCACTTGAAAACAATGGTAGCTTGTTGTTTATTTCTTACTTGTAACATTGCTAACAAGACGGAGCACAATTTTTTCCAAAAGCTCCTATGACCAATTCTATTGTACAGCAGTATAATTCAAAGTTATGAATCACTCCAGTAACAGAACAACAGACACATTTTTGTTTAACTTTTGGGGTTATATAGATATATATATATAATTTTATTAGCCACCTTGTAATAACGAGTATCAGTTCCCCAGTAAAACCTGCTTTTGGCATTTGAACTATGATTCTCATCATACATAAACTCCAGTAAACTGCTCCAGTTTGTTAGCATCCAAATGCAATGGTTGGTTCATATTTGTCTGAGCTCTGTACCTGTTTAATTGTATTACATAATTATGCATTATTTATTCATCAATAATTTCCCTAAAGTAGTCTATAGTGTTTTGAGGCTCTATTGCAACAGCCACATGTCCAGATAAAAAGAAAAACAGGATCGTGACGTAGGTTTGTCTGCCGCAAGTAAAAAAATAATTATATTTGATACTTTTGCCTGTGGTTGGACTGCAGTATCTAAAAAAATACCAGGTTTTTCATTCATTTCACTCTCAGAGACTAGTGTTGTTGAGTCTGAATAGGACAAATTGAAATATTATTTTTTTTAGTGTTTACGTCAACAATTGTATTAAACGATATTTAATTATTCTTTCATAATATAAAAGACATACTATTTTATTTTTAAAAAGTGTGTAAATTTAACCGAATTTCTGTCCTGCGCTGATTCTGGATTAAAAGTTTCAACTACGTCATCGCCATCTTCCTAAGATAGTTCATTATCATCTGGGTCTGCAGAAATGGCACAAACATGTACATCTTTATTTTTTCCATGAAACCTTGATGCATACATGACTTTGGTATTTGAATTCTTGAGTGGAAAAAAAAACAAACATAAAAAATGTACAAAATATATATGTTGTATATAATTGATTATCATCCATACTTCTAATTCTATTTATAAAAATAATTTTAAATTATATTTAATTTAACGTTAAATGTTGTAAAACTTGCTAATTTTATAAAAGTATTAAGGGCTAACATAAATATTAGATATTTATTAATATTCTATATATAAAATATTATTTATATTGCTTATAAAAAATGTTAGCTTTACTATGTTGTCATTTTCCAACAAGAAAAACCACCACACAAAAAAATGCCACATAGATGCACTGTTACCAAATGGTCACATACCATTTTTTCCAATTTTATCAAACGTTAAAGAGAAATATGAAACATAAGCTCACATAATTATCACATAAACATTAATGTTACCATTTACTTTTTTTTAACAGAAATTTTCCTTATGCGATAAAAAAACAAAAACATATACTTACTAGATTCGGTAGACAAAAGTGTAGACCACTGTGACCATCTAAAAGTTGCTCTTACAAAAATACAAAATGGTCTAAATGAAGAGTTCTCCGGAAAAAAGTTCAAAACATGATACAATAAAAGGGGAATCAGTCTGAACAATTAAAAACTAATCCAGCTGTAGTGAAATAATAATTATTTCGCTTTGTTACCAAATGATCACATTGTGTAATAGAGGCATATATATATATATATATATATATATATATATATATATATATATATATATATATATATACTAGGGGCAAGTACCCGGCTTCTTCCCGGGTTTAAAATAAGGTTTTCTGTAGAAGCGTACAAACTGTTTATTTGTAAGCAATAAAAGGGTACATATATTTTAAAGCAATGTGATAGACAACATCTCTGGCAGTTCCATATGGAGTGTGTACAAAAAGATTTTCCTCTTTGCCCACTTTGGAGAAGGCCAAATACAAATACCCATAAGAAAAGCATGGTGTCTGCAAGTCTATACCAGCAATCCAACGAGACGGACCCCGTGACTTGTTGATTGTCATGGCAAAGCACAGTTTCAGTTATGAGGGAACGAATGCCTTCTGAGCTTGCTAAACATTTTTTGTTTAGCAAACGTTTGACCAAAATGCCTCCATGTGGATGCAGAGGGACACCTTGGACCCCATGCTAGCGGATGCCAAGGGGGCGTCGGAGCACCTTGTAACCTTGATCCTCCGCCCCTCCTCACCCAGTTAGTGATATTTTTTTTCGACTGCTACCGTCGAGGGAGGGTACTCAACAACTTTCCAAAGTTCATGTTTCTACCTACAAAGAAAGATGAGGAATTAGTGTTGATTCAGTTTTATGTACGGAAAAAACGGTTTTTGGCCCCCGACCGCCCATGAGTGAAAATTTGTAACATATTTTTCGCCATTTATCGTCATAAGAGTGTATTCAGCAAGTTCATGCTTCTACCTTCACGGGAAGTTGAAGAATTAGTGTTGATCAGTTTTGAATATAAGAAAAAAAAACTTTATTAGCGCCCCGAGTAGGTGATGATTTATATAATTGTTTTATACCTGTTACCATTGCCAAATAATGCTTAACAACCACCGAAAGTTTCATGCTTCAAGCTATACGGGAAATACGATATTTTTATTTTTTTATTTTTTATAGAGCTCATATAAGGAAAAACTACACTTTGGGCCCCCGGCCCCCAGTATCTTCTTTATATGGAACGAAACCTAATTAAGAACTTGTCCCATGTTATTTTGTGTATGTGTAACAAATTTCACGTTATTTGGTTGTCTGGATCTTGAGTTATAAGGGAGCAAACAGACGACAGACAGACAGACAACAAATGCGTCTTTTATGTATGTATATATATATATATATATATATATATATATTATTTATATATATATATAGATATATATATATATTATATATATATATATATATACATATATATATATATATATATATATATATATATATATATATATATATATATATATATATATATATTTCTTTGTTAAAATAATTGCTTTCTGATATTAGAAAAAGTTTGAATTCAATTAAACAAGATAAGAAAATTAGTTCCAAATGAATATAAATATAAAATACTTGTATTTGTTCCTCACAGATTAATAAATAGTCATTTTTTCTATTTAAAAAAAAATGTATTGTAATTCATAATTATGAATTCAGTGGTCGTCCATAAATGCTGTCACGTACCTAGGGGGTGGGTCAAGCATTTTTGACAATGTGTGACGATGGGGAGGGGGGTTAAAGAAATGCGACGTCACATCATAAAATCGCGCAACGTTAAATAAATGTCCCCTTAACTAATCCATTGCTTGTAATTTATTTAATGACGTTTTAAATAGCTTCACGTGTCTTACGATATTTACGGCTCGCGAAAGTTTATCAAATTAAAAATTATCTTTTGAAATATTACCGTGAAACACTTTTAACACCAAAATGCTTGAGAAGTATATGTCAAAGGGAAATAAAATAAAGTGCCAACAATCTACAACCGTGATTCACAAAGTGGGCGCCACCGCCCCCTTGTGGGCGCTGAAGCGATCCAGAGGAGCGGTGAAGGCCACCGGTCATTTTGGGGGGCGGTGAATGACTGTAAGGGGTGGTGAAAGGATAAAAAATCAAGAGAAGATTTAGAAAAAAATGATTTATATATTACGTTCATAAGGTTTATTTTTTCTTTAAATAATGTTTATGACGTTGATTTGGTTACTGCATACTTCCTCACTTGCATTTCATCTTTTTTTATATCTGCAATTGCGCAATTCCAGACTGTAAGAACATTTCAAATAATTTTAAGTGGGATAAAAAAAAAGAATTTATCTAATTTTCAAACACTATATTACTAATTTATCAAACAACTGACTTTGACAAAACTCTTTTCAAAAGCAACCACACAATATTTATTTTTTAAAATTGCGGAAATATTGTTCATTTTTTTTGTTTGTTCAAATTAAAGAAACTGTTCGTGAAATTGAATATTGTGTAACGGGAGACAATCAAAATGACATATTAAAAATGTCACTAAAACTTTAAATATCAATAACATAAAATTGGATATAAGTAAATAATATCAACCTATAGAATTGCACGGCTAATTTTGTTTTTCATATTTAAATATGAATGGTCTATTGACGTATGATAAAAGTTTCATAATATTTGTTTTAAACTTTCCGATAAGTGTACGATTTTACTAAAATGTATTTTTAAAAAATATTAATGTAAAGTTGTCAAAACAATTAACATTTTAAAGTAAAGGGAATTAAGCAATATAATATATTAAATGAGAGTGTGGTATATTACTTCAGTCTCAACTGCACTTATTTGTACACAGTAAATTCTATTCACTCATTATAATGACACGAAAACCCTTTCTAGCTAAGACAATTGGAAAGTTAGTATATGATATACTAGACAAATACCCGCACTTTGTAGCGGGAGTGTGCTAACTTTTTATCCGAGTATTAGGTGATGGTTATTACAATTTTTATTTGCCAAGTTAAATTTCAGATTCCACTATTTATTTAAAATCTTATGAGAAACAGAGATATGCCATTTTACCGCGTGAGTTGTTTTCACTTAATGCAGTGCCTTTTAAATTAACCTTACTATTCAAAAGATATGATTTATTAAATAATGATTGTTACCCACCATAATAACTAAATTTACAATTTCATTCCCACTTGTACAAAAATTAACATAACTTACATGTTTCTCCGAAAGTGCTCTACCACCCTCGTCACTCAAAAATTTAATATATAAATACGAAACTGCATCGTATCACAATTGTAAGTTATATAATATTTGTAACCACGTCTATGAGATAAACAATATGTGGCACTATCCCTTTAAAAGGCAAAAGCTAAGTGACTTATAGCGCAAATAAACAAAATTATAAATGTACTTTCTAAAATACTATTTTAAAAAAAAACGGTCGTATTAAAATGATATAAAAATGTGCACACCATATTTAGACATATAGAAAGCTGGCCGCATAAAATAAAGTCTTGTTATAAAGTAAATGTACTGGACCAAAATAACTCTTTCATTTTGACGTATTCATAATTGTCTAAACAGGGAAATAATATTTGTAACATTTTTATGTCTCTATATTTTA
This sequence comes from Ampullaceana balthica, assembly GCA_944989445.1. Classification (NCBI taxonomy): domain Eukaryota; kingdom Metazoa; phylum Mollusca; class Gastropoda; family Lymnaeidae; genus Ampullaceana; species Ampullaceana balthica. Next base: position 1,396,034 of record CALYLW010000083.1, read on the forward strand.
CGATTTATATTTACGGTTTATAAGCAATGTGTATAATCTCAAAAAGGAATCTTAATTTTTATGTGTCCTATTTCGGATAAGGCATCATATTTTGTAAATTATATTCAATGCACACACACACACACAAGATTTTATATCTGAAAAATAAAATAAATTAAAAAAAAAGATTCAATCGTCTGTTAATAAGCGCATCTTAAAAATGATTAAAAGGCAATTTTAGAAATGGCCTATGCTATTCTGAATACAAAGGAATGAACATAAAAACATATTCAATTCGCAATTCATATTAATTAAGCGTTTTCAGGATCACTTCATTAAATTTAGTCAACTTTTGTTAATACGTTCGGTAGCGAAAGTTTATAATGTATAGTGTATATAAAGCTTAAGTAAACAGTTTTAAAGTGTAAGTTTATTTGACATAGGCCATCACTTTCAACATAAAATAAACTCGCTACATCTATGGTTTTTAATTAAATGTCGAGTTATGAATTACATTTTTAAAAATCCCAATTTTATTCATTGCATGTAAAATATTAATACAATGCATCGTGAAAATAATTGAAATAAAATAATTTAAACGCATATGTAATATATAAAGCTCAGTTGATATTTTTATGTTTGTTTGTTTGTATCCATTAAAAAAGGCCACTGCTTTGTTGACATTTTTCCAAAAGATCTCTGCCACTGTCGTCACTAAAAAAGCTCTTATATATTTACGACACTGCAATGTAACACAATTGTAATTAATACATATTTGCAACAGCGTCTATGAGATAAAGATAATAAAGATAAATAAAAAAATTAGGCTATATTCCTAATTAAAAAAACAACAAACAAAACAAATCAATTTTATGTTAAAAATGCATGTGAAACCATTACAATAATCGATTTTAAAAATGGCCTATGTTAATCCATCATCAAAGGAATGAACATAACATATTCAATTCGCAATACAAAATAATTAAGCGTTTTCAGGATCACTTTATTTAGTTTAATCTACTTATGTTAATAGGTCCGGTAGCCTAAGTTTAAATAGTATAAGTGTATAGGTTATGTAAAAGACAATAGCTTATGTAAAAGACAAACAAAATATAAATGTTATATTAATAGGACACAGCTAAATTTAAGATGCGTACACGAAAATGTGCGCACAGTAAACAGGCGATAAAAGATTTTAAAACGTGCACCGCTAAAAATGAAGCCTTGAAAAAAATACTGACACAATTATTACATAAATAGGTTTTTCATTAAATGTCGAGTTATGGAACAGAAAATAATTAAAACAAATTCGCAATTAAATTTAAACGTGTAAACAATTAAATCTAATGCATCGTGTGGCAGTTGTAATTAAATATGTTTACGTGTCTATCTAATATATAGAAAGTAACAGTAAAGAAAATGACAATTCTTTGTACTACACAGCTCAAATTATGAAGCGTACACGAAAATGTGCGCACCGTAATTAGACATTATAATATTTTTTCAAATGAGCACGGCTGAAAATAAAGTATTGGCATTGGGGAAAAAAAACGTCACCAAAAGTAACTCGCTTTGAACGGCATTTGAACGTCCGCGTAAATTTGTTCAATACAGAAATGAGGTTACATTTTTTATTCTTTGTCTCTGCATTTTCTGATTATTTAATTTACGGCATTCGGGCAAAAGGGACAATTACAAAAACTAACTTAAAACCACCTTCAGGGTAAAAGGAACCGTCCTGCCAAATTTGGTCCCCGTCCGTCATTTGGTTTTTCCGTGATTGTCTAACAGAAAGTCGAAAAGTGAAACATACAAACATACAAACATACAAACATAAAAACATACAAAGATACAAACACCAACTGAGCTTTATATATTAGACTAGCTGACCCGCGGCGTAGCATACGCCGCTAATGATTTAGTGACGGATGATGACTTCCTGAAAGACACAGTTGTCAGAATGGGGTTGGTTTGGGTAAACGACTGTGAGTGAATGAAACAAAGGAACTCGGGAGAGACCCGTGGCGTAGCATACGCCGCAGACTTTCTCATCATAGACAGTGCAAAGAACGGTTGGGGGGGGGGATTACAGACACAAAAAGCAGCCCTAAGTAAATAAAAAATATCGAGTAAACGTAAAGACATGCACACTGAGGTTGTTGTTACCCGCCTCCAATTTATTAACCGACATTCACTCGCATTGTTTTGATTTCTACGCGCTGTAGTTTGTGTCCGTTCTTTCTCAATTTCTTTGCACTCTCCATGAGCAAGTCTGGGGCGTCTAGTTTATAGTATTCTTTCTCTGTGCCCTCTCTCTCTCTCTCTCTCTTTCTTTCTCTCTCTCTCTCTCTATATATATATATATCTTTCTCTCTCGCTTTAAATGTATATATATACTAGAAAAATACCCGCACTTTGTAGCGGGAGTGTGCTGACCCTTTATCCAATTATAAGTTGCTGGTTATTACAATTTTTATTTGCCAAGTTAAATTTCAGATTCATCTATTTAGTTAAAATCTTATGAGGAACAGAGATATGCCATTTAACCGCGTGAGTTGTTTTCACTTAATGTAGTGCCTTTTAACATAACCTTACTATTTAAAAGATATGATTTATTAAATAATGATTCTTGCCGACCATAATAACTAAATTTACAATTTCATTCCCACTTGTACAAAATTAACATAACTTATAGGTTTTCCGAAAGAGCTCTACCACCCTCGTCACTCAAAAATTTAATATATAATTACGAAACTGCATCGTATCACAATTGTAAGTTATATAATATTTGTAACCACGTCTATGAGATAAAGAACTTGTGGCACTATCCCTTTAAAAGGCAAAAGCTAAGTGACTCATAGCGCAAATAAACAAAATTATAAATGTACTTCCTAAAATAGTATTTTAAAAAAAAACGGTCGTATTAAAATGATATAAAAAAATGTGCACACCATATTTAGACATATAGAAAGCTGGCTGCATAAAATAAAGTCTTGTTATAAAGTAAATGTGCTGGACCAAAATAACTCCTTCTTTTGACGTATTCATATATGTTTGAACATGGAATTAATCTTTAACATTTTTTATGTCTCTACATTTTACTATTTATATTTACGGTTTATAAGCAATGTGTATAATTTCAAAAAGGAATCTTTTTTGTTCCCTATTTCTGATAAGGCATCATATTTTGTAAATTATATTCAATGCAAACACACACACCAGATTTTATATCTGAAAAATAAAATAAAAATGAAAAAAAAAGATTCAACCGTCTGTTAATAAGCGCATATTAAAAATGATTAAAAGGCAATTTTAGAAATGGCCTATGCTATTCTGAATACAAAGGAATGAACATTAAAACATATTCAATTCGCAATACAAAATAATTAAGATTTTTCAGGATCACTTTATTTTAATTTAATCTACTTATGTTAATAGGTCCGGTAGCCTAAGTTTAAATGGTCTAAGTGTATAGGTTATATAAAAGACAATACCTTATGTAAAAGACAAACAAAATATAATGTTATATTAATAGGACACAGCTAAATTTAAGTTGCGTACACCAAAATGTGCGCACAGTAATCAGGCGATAAAAGATTTTAAAACGCGCACCGCTAAAAATGAAGCTTTGAAAAAAATACTGACACAATCATATATAATTATATTTACGCTCAATTATGTAGCCTAACGCTAAGGGACATCACTCTGCTTTTTTTTTAATTGGATAATCATTTTGGTTTCCAGATTAACATTAAACACCCTCCACACTATTTATTAATAATTGAACAATTTCATGCGGACGTTCGATAAGAGTTATTTTTGGTGCAGTTAATTGGTGCACTGCTTTCTAAAATTACTTTAAAAATTTTGTGGTGATTAGCACTGTAAAAAATATTATATACATACCTTGTGTACATTTCAGGAATATTTGGTATTTATCATACCAGGATAACTTACTTCGGCTTTTGACCAAAAAAACAAACCCTATTATAAAATACTTTGCGTACATTTAAGAAAGTTTAATATTACGTATTTAACATACAAGGACAACTTAGGTGGGCTTTTGAAAAAGGTGGGCGCCTTAGGCGCCCTTAAAAAAAGAGGTCACCGCAGGCGCAATGGCGCAGCAGCACAAACTAGTTATTACATAAATAGTTTTTTTTTATTAAATGTCGAGTTATGGAACAGAAAATAATTAAAACAAATTCGCAATTAAATTTAAACGTGTAAACAATTAAATCTAATGTATCGTGTGGCAGTTGTAACTAAATATGTTTACGTGTCTATCTAATATATAGAAAGTAACAGTAAAGAAAATGACAATTCTTTGTACTACACAGCTCAAATTATGAAGCGTACACGAAAATGTGCGCACGGTAATTAGAGATTATAATATTTTTTTAATGCGCACGGCTGAAAATAAAGTATTGGGGAAAAAAACGTCCCCAAAAGTAAATCGCTTTGAACGGCATTTGAACGTCCGCGTAAATTTGTTCAATACAGAAATGAGGTTAAATTTTTTATTCTTTGTCTCTACATTTTCTGATTATTTAATTTACGGCATTCGGGCAAAAGGGACACCTACAAAAAGTAACTTAAAACCATCTTCAGGGTAAAAGGAACCGTCCTGCCAAATTTGGTCCCCGTCCGTCATTTGATTTTCCGTGATTGTCTAACAGAAAATCGAAAAGTAAAACATACAAACATACAAAGATACAAACACCAACTGAGCTTTATATATTAGAATATATATATATATATATATATATATATATATATATATATATATATATATACACAAGAAAAATACCCGCACTTTGTAGCGGGAGTGTGATGACCCTTTATCCAAGTATTAGTTGCTGGTTATTACAATTTTTATTTGCCAAGTTAAATTTCAGATTCATCTATTTAGTTAAAATCTTATGAGAAACACAGATATGGCATTTTACCGGGTGAGTTTTTTTCACGTAATGCAGTGCCTTTTAACAAAACCTTACTATTTAAAAGATATGATTGATTAAATAATGATTCTTGACGACCATAATAACTAAATTTACAATTTCATTCCCACTTGTACAAAATTAACATAACTTACAGGTTTTCCGAAAGAGCTCTACCACCCTCGTCACTCAAAAATTTAATATATAATTACGAAACTGCATCGTATCACAATTATAAGTTATATAATATTTGTAACCACGTCTATGAGATAAAGAACATGTGGCACTATCCCTTTAAAAGGCAAAAGCTAAGTGACTCAAAGCGCAAATAAAAAAAAATTATAAATGTACTATCTAAAATTTAAAAAAAAATTTAAACCGGTCTTATTAAAATGATATAAAAAAAAATGTGCACACCATATTTAGACAATATAGAAAGCTGGCCGCATATAGTAAAGTCTTGTTATAAATTAAATGTACTGGACCAAAATAACTCCTCCTTTTGATGTATTCACAGTTGCATTCGCAGGGAAATAATATTTAACATTTTTTATGTCTCTATATTTTACGATTTATATTTACGGTTTATAAGCAATGTGTATAATTTCAAAAAGAATCATTTTTTTTGGTTCCCTATTTCGGATAAGGCATCATATTTTGTAAATTGTATTCAATGCACACACACACACACCAGATTTTATATCTGAAAAATAAAATAAATTAAAAAAAAAGATTCAATCGTCTGTTAATAAGCGCATCTTAAAAATGATTAAAAGGCAATTTTAGAAATGGCCTAAGCTATTCTGAATACAAAGGAATGAACATAAAAACATATTCAATTCGCAATTCATATTAATTAAGCGTTTTCAGGATCACTTCATTAAATTTAGTCAACTTTTGTTAATACGTTCGGTAGCGAAAGTTTATAATGTATAGTGTATATAAAGCTTAAGTAAACAGTTTTAAAGTGTAAGTTTATTTGACATAAGCCATCAATTTCAACATAAAATAAACTCGCTACATCTATGGTTTTTAATTAAATGTCGAGTTATGAATTACATTTTTAAAAATCCCAATTTTATTCATTGCATGTGAAATATTAATGCAATGCATCGTGAAAATAATTGAAATAAAATAATTTAAAAGCATACGTAATATATAAAGCTCAGTAGATATTTTTATGTTTGTTTGTTTGTATCTATTAAAAAAAGGCCACTGATTTTATGACATTTTTCCAAAAGATCTCTGCCACTGTCGTCTCTAAAAAAGCTCTTACATATTTACGACACTGCATAGTAACACAATTATTGTAATTAATACAATATTTGCTACAGCGTCTATGAGATAAAGATAATAAAGATAAATAAAGAAATTAGGCTATATTCCTAATTTTTAAAAAACAAACAAAACAAATCAATTTTTTTGTAAAAACGCATGTGAAACCATGACAATAATTGATTTTAAAAATGACCTATGTTAATCCATCATCAAAGGAATGAACATAACATATTAAATTCGCAATACCAAATAATTAAGCGTTTTCAGGATCACTTTATTTAGTTTAATCTACTTATGTTAATAGGTACGGTAGCCTAAATTTAAATAGTTTGAAAAAAAACACTGACACAATTATTACATAAATAGGTTTTTATTAAATGTCGAATTATGGAACAGAAAATAATTAAAACAAATTCGCAATTAAATTTAAACGTGTAAACAATTAAATCTAATGCATCGTGTGGCAGTTGTAATTAAATATGTTTACGTGTCTATCTAATATATAGAAAGTAACAGTAAAGAAAATGACAATTCTTTGTACTACACAGCTCAAATTATGAAGCGTACACGAAAATCTGCGCATCGTAATTAGACATTATAATATTTTTTGAATGCGCACCGCTGAAAATAAAGTATTGGGGAAAAAAACGTCACCAAAAGTAACTCGCTTTGAACGGCATTTGAACGTCCGCGTAAATTTGTTTAATACAGAAATGAGGTTAAATTTTTTATTCTTTGTCTCTGCATTTTCTGATTATTTTATTTAAGGCATCTTGGCAAAAGGGACAATTACAAAAACTAAATTAAAACCACCTTTAGTGTAAAAGGAACCGTCCTGCCAAATTTGGACCCCGTCCGTCATTTGGTTTTTCCGTGATTGTCTAACAGAAAGTCAAAAAGTGAAACATACAAACATACAAACATACAAAGATACAAACACCAACTGAGCTTTCTATATATATATATATACTAGTAGACCCGTCGTGCGTTGCAACGATCAAAGTAAAAGGAATAAATTTAGAGAAACCAATGAGTGGTATGTTTAAAAATAATTCAGAAGAAATCTTCGTGGAAGTGTGAAAAAAAAATCCAAGTTTCATAGCAAACGGATAAATAAATTAATAATTAAATAGCGTACAAAAGAAGAAACGATATTAAGGGCCCCGGCCCCAAAATGAGTGATATTATAGGTTTTTTTAAATTGCCATTGTACTCATTTCTTAAACGTTTAAGATTTTATTCACTATTCAGTCATTAACAATCTTGACAAATAATGACACAGGTATCCATTATTATACAAATTGAAATTAACAGGTGTTTTGAACTTTATATCTTGCCCAGAATGGGCCCTGGGGCCCTTAATGTTGTTTTTATCTATTGTACTCAATATAAATTCCTCAATATCGTGTAAAATTGAATAGGGAATACAATGATTAAAGTTCAGTAAAAAGACTTTTTCGAAGGAATGGAAATTAAGAGTTCAGTCCCCTATAGTAATATAGGCTCTTAAGTTTTTATATTCTAAGTTTTGTCAAAATCCAGTTTTTTCTCAATATCTAACTCTTAAACTACTTTTTATATACCTACAATAGGGGGAAAATAGCATTAAGGGGCCCTGGCCCATTCGGTGCAAGAGGTCCATTTCAAAAACCTGTTCATTTTAGTTCAGTTTTATTGTGGCTATATTTCTCAAGCTCTTTAAAAAGTAAATAGGAAAAATATCTTAAACATATACGAAAAAAGATATTTGGGGCCCCGGCCACGAAGATATTGGCATTAGAAGTGCAGTGTCTATAGTATTTTAATACAAGCTACCAAGTTTTTGTGTGCAAAGTTTGGTGAAGATCTATTCATTTACTAAGTAGCTAACGTAGAAACTATGTTTTATATAGCTCATATAAGATAAAAACGACATTAAGGGTCCCAGGGCCCATTCTGGGCAAGATATAAAGTTCAAAACATCTTTTCATTTCAATTAGTATAATAATTGATACATGTGTCATAATTTGTCAAGATTGTTAATGACTGAATGGTGAATAAAATCTTAAACGCTTAAAAATTGTGAATTTTTGGGCCCCAAGCGCATTTGAAAAAATATTATAATGTCTAATTACGGTGCGCACATTTTCGTGTACGCTTCATAATTTGAGCTGTGTAGTACAAAGAATTGTCATTTTCTTTACTGTTACTTTCTATATATTAGATAGACACGTAAACATATTTAATTACAACTGCCACACGATGCATTTGATTTAATTGTTTACACGTTTAAATTTAATTGCGAATTTGTTTTAATTATTTTCTGTTTACATAACTCGACATTTAATGAAAAACCTATTTATGTAATAATTGTGTCAGTATTTTTTTCAAGGCTTCATTTTTTAGCGGTGCACGTTTAAAAATCTTTTATCGCCTGATTACTGTGCGCACATTTTCGTGTACGCATCTTAAATTTAGCTGTGTCATATTAATATAACATTTATATTTTGTTTGTCTTTTACATAAGCTGTTGTCTTTTACATAACCTATACACTTATACTATTTAAACTTAGGCTACCGGACTTATTAACATAAGTAGATTAAACTAAATAAAGTGATCCTGAAAACGCTTAATTATTTTGTATTGCGAATTGAATATGTTATGTTCATTCGTTTGATGATGGATTAACATAGGCCATTTTTAAAATCAATTATTGTCATGCTTTCACATGCGTTTTTAACATAAAATTGATTAGTTTTGTTTGTTTGTTTTTTTAAAATTAGGAATATAGCCTAATTTCTTTATTTATCTGTATTATCTTTATCTCATAGACGCTGTTGCAAATATTGCATTAATTACAATTGTGTATCATTGCAGTGTCGTAAATATAAAAGAGATTTTTTAGTGACGACAGTGGCAGAGATCTTTTGGAAAAATGTCAACAAAGCAGTGGCCTTTTTTTAATGGATACAAACAAACAAACATAAAAATATCAACTGAGCTTTATATATTAGATATGCGTTTAAATTATTTTATTTCAATTATTTTCACGATGCATTGTATTAATATTTTTCATGCAATGGATAAAATCGGGATTTTTTAAACTTTAATTCATAACTCGACATTTAATTAAAAACCATAGATGTAGCGAGTTTATTTTATGTTGAAAGTGATGGCCTATGTCAAATAAACTTACACTTTAAAACAGTTTACTTAAGCTTTATATACACTATACATTATACACTTTCGATACCAAATTTATTAACAAAACTTGACTAAATTTAATGAAGTGATCCTGAAAACGCTTAATATGAATTGCGAATTGAATATGTTTGTATGTTCATTCCTTTGTATTCAGAATAGCTTAGGCCATTTCTAAAATTGCCTTTTAATCATTTTTAAGATGCACTTATGAACAGACGGTTGAATCTTTTTTTTTCATGTTTTATTTTAATTTACAGATATAAAATCGGGTGTGTGTGTGTGTGCATTGAATATAATTTACAAAATATGATGCCTTATCCGAAATAGGGAACAAAAAAAAAGATTCCTTTTTGAAATTATACACATTGCTTATAAACCGTAAATATAAATCGTAAAATATAGAGACATAAAAATGTTTATTATCATTTCCCTGTATAGACGATTATGAATACGTCAAAATGAAGAGTTATTTTGGTCCAGTGCATTTACTTTATAACAAGACTTTATTTTATGCGGCCAGCTTTCTATATGTCTAAATATGGTGTGCACATTTTTTATATCATTTTTATACGACCGTTTTTTTGTGTTAAATAGTATTTTAGAAAGTACATTTATAATTTTGTTTATTTGCGCTATGAGTCACTTAGCTTTTGCCTTTTAAAGGAATAGTGCCACATGTTCTTTATCTCATAGACGTGGTTACAAATATTATATAACTTATAATTGTGATACGATGCAGTTTCGTAATTATATATTAAATTTTTGAGTGACGAGGGTGGTAGAGCTCTTTCGGAAAACATATAAGTTATGTTAATTTTTTACAAGTGGGAATGAAATTGTAAATTTAGTTATTATGGTCGGCAAGAATCATTATTTAATAAGTCATATCTTTTGAATAGTAAGGTTATGTTAAAAGGCACTGCATTAAGTGAAAACAACTCACGCGGTAAAATGGCATATCTCTGTTTCTCATAAGATTTTAACTAAATAGTTGAATCTGAAATTTAACTTGGCAAATAAAAATTGTAATAACCATCACCTAATACTTGGATAAAGGGTCAGCACACTCCCGCTACGAGTGCGGGTATTTTTCAAGTATATATATATATATATAAATATTTAAATATGTTTGTGTGTGTATGAATGTCCTTTATAGCTGTCTAAACCATTCACCCGATCGTCATGAAACTTTTCAAGACTGTTGAGTATGCTCCCGGGATGGTAACTATCACTTTTTTCAAAATTTAACACTCATGGGGCACCGGGCGCCCATATCGTAATGTTTTGCTTATACGAGCTATATAAAAATTAGTTTAAGCTTTAGCTACTGTGTAAATTATTGGATCTTAACCAAAATGTGTATATGACAACTTGATAGCCAATATTAAAATACTATAGGGCACTTAACTGCTAATATTCATTCCTTTGGGGCTGGGGGCCCAAAAATTCACATTTTCAAGCGTTTAAGATTTTATTCCCCATTCAGTCATTAACAATCTTGACAAATTATGACACATGTATCAATTATTATACTAATTGAAATGAACAGATGTTTTGAACTTTATATCTTGCCCAGAATGGGCCCTTGGACCCTTAATGTCGTTTTTATCTTATATGAGCTATATAAAAAATAGTTTCTACGTTAGCTACTTAGTAAATGAATAGATCTTCACCAAACTTTGCACACAAAAACTTGGTAGCCTATATTAAAATACTATAGACACTGCACTTCTAATGCCAATATCTTCGTGGCCGGGGCCCCAAATATCTTTTTTCGTATATGTTTAAGATATTTTTCCTATTTACTTTTTAAAGAGCTTGAGAAATATAGCCACAATAAAAATGAACTAAAATGAACAGGTTTTTGAAACTGACCTCTTGCACCGAATGGGCCAGGGCCCCTTAATGCTATTTTCCCCCTATTGTAGGTATATAAAATGTAGTTTAAGAGTTAGATATTGAGAAAAAAACTGGATTTTGACAAAACTTAGAATATAAAAACTTAAGAGCCTATAATATTACTATAGGGCTCTGAACTCTTAATTTCCATTCCTTCGAAAAAGTCTTTTTACTGAACTTTTATCATTGTATTCCCTATTCAATTTTACACGATATTGAAGAATATTTATTGAGTACAATAGATAAAAACAACATTAAGGGCCCCAGGGCCCATTCTGGGCAAGATATAAAGTTCAAAACACCTGTTAATTTCAATTTGTATAATAATGGATACATGTGTCATTATTTGTCAAGATTGTTAATGACTGAATAGTGAAAAAAATATTAAACGTTTAATAAATGAGTACATTGGCAATAAAAAAAACTATAATATCACTCATTTTGGGGCCGGGGCCCATAATATCGTTTCTTCTTTTGTACGCTATTTAATTATTAATTTATTTATCCGTTTGCTATGAAACTTGGATTTTTTTTTCACACTTCCACGAAGATTTCTTCAGAATTATTTTTAAACATACCACTTATAGGTTTCTTTAAATTTATTCCTTTTTACTTTGATCGTTGCAACGCACGACGGGTCTACTAGTATTAGATAAAGGAAAACATGCCTTAATGCTGCGATTAAAAAAAAATACATTAAATGTATACAACTGAACACACTGTACAATAAATGAAATACATTTTAAAAAAAAAGAAAAAAAAATATTGTTTACTATACATCATTTATAAATGAGACATAACTAAAAGAATGTTCATTATAATACGTAGCGCAAGACAATCCAAAAATCCAAAATATAAGTTATATCTCATAAAACATGTTTATATAATGCGCACCTATCGGGAATATATTTTTAAAAAAATTATTGTCAATATAATACGCACCGAATCGCGCAACAGGAAAGTATTAAAAAAGGTCGTACAATTTAATACCCACCGCGACACTATGTCAAAAATAATCATGATACATAGAGATAAATAAAATAATCTAAAAATTCAATAATTTAATTACAGTACACGCGATCGATCTGAAATTTTGAAACTTAATTTTTATCATCGGCACAAAACTGCCTGCAAAATTTCAGCTCACTAGCTTACGAGGAAGTGGGTTGAAAAACGATCCAAAATTCAAAGATTTAATAAGAACTATTTTCACAAAAGTAAAAAAAAATATTTAAAAAAATAGGTGATATCTGTGAGGAATAGTACCGCACATTATGCTTTCACATGAATACAAATATGTGCAGAGACATATAAAATATTGACGGATCTTGGCACTGTGTTTGTGTTGCCTCAAATCAGAACAGGTATGTTAAATTACTTTGATCTAAACATCATAAAAGCACGCAGTGTTTTGACTAATCCATAAATTACTGTGACCTAAGTAGACCACTAGCAAATTCAACACAAATAAAATAAATAAAAGAATAACATAAGTCGAAACAAGCATAATAAACAATATAGGCATTTAATATGTTAATATTATTTAAACATCAACTATTAATTTCCATTGTGTAAATTATTTTTTTATTTTAACATATATGAAACATAACTATAAGCCGAAGAAACAGACTTATTTTCGGCTAAAACATACTATTTATATAAAAAAAATATATACAGCAATTGTACACAGTTTAGAAAAAACAACAGAACCGATAATCGTGAAGGGATCATGAATCTTTCTAGGTGTAAAATCAACCTTTGTAAACAGAAAAGAATCAGTTGTGTAATTATTTACAGTCAAATGTGTTTTAAAAAGAGTGCCTCTAATTAAGCAACCCTAATTTTAGGCAGTGTATTATACATGTCCTTTAAAACTTACTTAAAGGAAATGAAAGATCATGCAAATTAATTAGCACGTACACAAAAGAAAAAATAAGAACTATCTAATTTAGAAAATGGGAGACTGTAATCTGTATGACACATCGAAATATTAAGATACGAATGAGCTTTTTATAACTAGGAAACACAACATACATGGCTTAAAGAGTTGTCAAGGAAAAGAAAATAGATTGATTCACTTTTAACAAACGAACCATTACTAGTTGTAGACTATGAAATAATCCCTAGACTCTCTGATCATGATATTGTCAGTTTAACAAGAGAGTAACAACGCGAATATGGGAAAAGAATATAAAAAAACAAATAATTTCTCTGTCAAATAACAAATGTACACCAAAGCACAACGGACATCTAAAATATTTTCTAAGTAAGAACAGAAGAATCGACGACAGACGATGTTTAGAAATCAAATCATCAATCGTAAAGAATTAATAGTCGAAAGTTTACCTACACAACTAAAAATTAATCAGGAATAAACTTACTAAGAGTGGCAAACCAATAAGCCTAAAATAATGATAGAAAAGCTAACATCCATGAATGTTGGCACAATGATATTAAAATAAAATTTAAAAAATAAAAACAAATAATAAAAAAAAATTTAAAAAAGACTTACATAAAATAGATGAAATATGTTGTTGAAAGGCATTAATAAAATTAAGAAATAATATAAGAATACTTTGACAAAAAAACTCTTTGGTCCAGATAAATTAACAGCGAGATTACTGACAGACCTTAACAATGAACTGTCCCAAATACTTGAAGTTCTTTTCCCAGCCTCTTTAAGGGCAGGATAAGGTACCACAGGATTTGAAATAAGATAATGTTACCATCTATTAAAAAGAGATATAAAACAGACTCGGGCCACTGTACACAATTTCACTCCCAAGCATTACTTGTAAATAACGGGAAATAATAATATAAATGTAGGGGTTAATTCTATTAACTAGAAAAAAAATGTCCTGTGTCTTAATCAAGATGACTTTAAGGGAAAAAACCATCATGTGAAATCAAATAAATTGGTATAATACATAAGTTTTTCAAAAAAAATTTTAAACAGATAAAAATTAACTAGATTACTCCAAAGCATTAGATAAAATTTACTATAATAGTTTATTAAACAAAATATTTGTAGGCATATATGTTACTTTACACCTATAGATACAATACATTTTTATAGGTAGAGTACAAACTGTAACAATTAATGGATGTTAATACGAAAAACTGTAATCTCATGTGTTCAAGTAGGATAATATACAGGTCTTACACCCTTCATAATTTACATAAATTATTAACCAAATGCATCTCGAAAGGAAATAATACAACCCCGTAAAAACAAAGTTTTTGACTATAAATCCCTTATATATGAGACATAACTAGAAGTATTGATTATGTTCAATTGAAACAGAAATTATCTCACCTGGCTTTAAAACTGGTGGAATGGGGAGGGGGGAGGGGGTGTGGACATGGACGGGTGGCGTCAACGCGTTAACTCAACTCCTGGTGTAAACCACCTGGTTTAAGCACGAGATCTGTTCACAGGTGGCTAGCCTGAAGTCAAGTGACCCGTAAAATGTAAACAATAGCGACCTCTACATATAGATTCTTTAGATAAACTAAACATGCATTAATTTAATTACGGTACTATCGATCGATCTGAAATTTTGATACGATGCATTGTTAGGTGACACGGGTCCGTGTGCTAAATTTCAGCTTGATGGCTTAACGGGAAGTGGGTCATTTTCGACTTTTCTTTTTCCGCCCGCCGAGCCCAAGACAGAGACGGCGGTGAAGTTAATATAAGGGATTTAATAAAACAACCCCGTAAAAACAAAGTTTTTGACTATAAATCCCTTATATATGAGACATAACTAAAAGTACTGATTATGTGCAAACGCGACAAACATTTACAGACTGACACCGGGTGATATCCCTTGGCTTTAAAACTGGGGGAAGGGATGAGGGGGTGTGGACATGGACGGATGGCGTCAACGCGTTAGCTCAACTCCAGGTAGTTTACCTAGTTTAAACACGAGATGTGTTCACCGGTGGCTGGCCTGAAGTCAAGTGACCCGTAAAATGTAAATAATAGCGACCGCTACATATAGTTTATATAGATAAACTAAAAATGCATTAATTTAATTACGGTACGTTCGATTGATCTGAAATTTTGATACGATGCATTGTTACATGACACGAGTCCGTGTGCCAAATTTCAGCTCGATGGCATCACGGGAAGTGGGTCATTTTCGACTTCTGTTTTTCCGCGGGCAGCCGGGCCCAAGACAGAGACGGCTGTGAAGTTAATATAAGGGATTTAAAAAACAAACCCGTAAAAACAAAGTTTTTGACTATAAATCCCTTATATATGAGACATAACTAACAGTATTGATTATTTTCAAACATTTACAGACTGAATCTGTCTTAACTCAACTTTGCATCATAACCCTAGTGGGGGGGGGGAGGGGTGGGTGGGGGAGAGGGGAAAAGTCTGGTCACCGATTCGCTTGACCGAGCTCAGAGTGACACGTAAAATGTAAACAAAAGCGCCCTTCGCTTCGTTGGGTCGCCTCAATGCGTGAGCTCAAAATTTCACGTGGGAAAATAACAATAACAAACCGGTAATTGAAATTACATACCTCATATAAGGATAAACTAAAAATGCATTAATTTAATTACGGTACGTTCGATCGATCTGAAATTTTGATACGATGCATTGTTAGGTCAGACGGGTCCGTGTGCCAAATTTCAGTTCGATCGGATCATGGCAAGTGGGTCATTTTTGACTTCTGTTTTTCCGCCCGCCCGCCCGCCGAGCCCAAGACAGACAGAGAGAGAGAGACGGCCGCGAAGTTAATATAAGGGATTTAAAAAGGTACGTATTGGCAGAAAAAAGACTTAAATAAATTTTAAAAATGTAAAACTAAATAATTTTTTTCGTTCCAACCAGAAAAAGTTTTAACTGTTAAAAGTAATTTTAAAAACTAAATAATACTATCTTTGAATAAAAAAAAACTAAAGAAAACCAAAGATACAAAATACATAATAGTGCACAAAAAAATTAAAAAACTTCATAGCGTATTTAAAAAAAAACAAAAAAAACAACAAAAAAACAACGTAAGCTCTACCTTACGTAGGTCTTTCCTATTACATACTTTTTATTTAAAACCATGTAAAAACAATGTATAAATGCATGAATGTTAAAAATGGAGATTAAATGTACACGGATAAGGCAAATCAAAGTTCGTTCTTTTTCAATTAAAAATGCTGCTTTAAGTAAAATCTTTTCCAAAGGTTTCATAATGATGATCACTTGAATCTGTGACGGTAAAATGTAAAAAAGTCAGCTTTTATTTGTGTTGAAAATTAAATGTAATATTTGCATGTTTTAAAATGGAATATTTTGTAAAGCAGGGGTGTCCAAAGTCTGGCCCGCGGACCAAACATGGCCCACGAATTAAATGTATATGAGGTTTTATTGTCTTCCAATTACTTAACCTTAAGATCCTTTAAACAAAACAAGGTGAACATAGCTATTTGCTTACGTTTGTTCTGCTGTCACACTACCATGAAAAATATATGTATAATTATTGCTGATGGTGCCCTTGCCATGACTAGTAAGCGCAGTGGACTAGCAAAACTTGCCTGTTACAAATTCAGCGAAAGGGGTGGCATATCTTTTAAATTAAACTGTATCAATCACAAAAATTCTTTGTGCAAACATCTTAAATATGATCATACCAGTGATAAAAGCTATCGATTCTATTTGTTCTAAAAGCTGGTTTTATCTCAAGTTTCAGCAGTTATTTTCTAGATATCTAGTAAGAATACGGTTATGTTGTGTATCACAATGATGTTATAAGTTAGGTCGGTGACAGTACTTCAGCGCTTCGACGCATTTCAAACATATATTGGCTTTTGCATTGAAAATAAGGAACAACCAATTCTAGAATTGTCTAATTTTGGCTGGATTTTGAATTTTTAGTTGATTTGACAAGACATGTAAAAATTATTATCACAATTCTTCAAGGACACAATGCAGTGATAAGCCCATTATATTTACATTTCAAGGCCTTTAGTAACAAGCTGATACTTTTTTCAAAGGCACTGTTTCAAATGCAGCGTAATACCACACATTACCACTCTCTACAGGAAATCATGTCAATATTTCCAGAATAAATGGCCAATGAACAAAGGCAGATGTATGTTGCAGATATCATATCCATCGCTAATGAATTTCAAGAAAACGCTTTCAGCACTTTGCGATTACTGAAAATGAAATCGTGTTTTTGACTTCACCTTTCTCTGTGGATCTTGATGATGTTGAAATCCGTCTGCAACTGGAACTCATTGAGTTACAAAGAGATGCTAAATGTCACAGCAGACAAAAACAGCTTTCTCTCATTGACTTGTACCGTCAGCTGGGTAAAGAAGATTCCAATGTGTTTCGAAAATTTTGCTAAGGAAATGCTCAGCTTGTTTGGCTCGACATATTTGTGTGAGCAGACCTTTTCAGTTATGAATTTTAACAAGAACCGTGCGTGGACGAGGCTAAGTAACTCTCATCTGCATGATGTCATACGTATCAAAACAATTAATACGCCTGTTTACTGAAGGCAATATCCAAGTTTTAACCTTCATATTTAAACTTTGCATTAAAAACTTTTCAACGTATGTCATTTTTGTTCATTATCTTAATCCGGCCTCCACATATGTTAACTTCATGGAATATGTCCCATCATGCAAATGGTTTGGACGGCCCTGTGTAAATTTATTGAATTATCTCTAAAGAAACAAGTTTTAATTTTTTACTTTTAATTTATTATTATATGTAATATTATATCCTACCTGTGTTTATATGTATATAAAATTGATAAAATATAATTATTGCATGCGTTCTGTTTCAGAAATACGATTTGATTTATTTTGCTCATTACAAAGCATTCATCGGGATTATATTAACTGAAAATGATTTCAAACAATAAACTAACGTGATGACAACAACAACAACGCAATACGATGACATGTTTCATTAAAAATATATGTACATACCTGATGCAATAACTTCCATATTATGATAATTTGTTTTTTGTGCTCTGTAAATAGAGTAAAGTGAAAAATATTGGCATTAAATCTTTTCACATTACACCTCATCTTAAAACCAGTTTTATGTGAGAATAAAAAAAAACTCTCTTGCTTTTATGTATTATTTTTTTACTTAAAATTAAAGCCGGAATGATTTTTCAAATACATCACATTCTAAACTTACCTTTCTTTTTGTTGCATTGGTGTAACTGTAAATACATAATTTATTAATAATGAGTAAAAATATTATAATTGATTGCTTTTAAAAGTGTAACAATATTTTTGAAATATATGTATATATATATATATATATATATATATATATATATATATATATATATATGCTATATTCTTTATTGATTGTTTTTGTCGTTTACAATGTGTGTTTAAATTTGCTTAGACTCGTCACTGTCTATCCATCTTACCTTTTTTTAAGCCTACTATAAGACATATTATGATAAAAAGAAGCAACGTTGCCACAGAACAAGTCAGTATTACTATATTTTGAAGAGACCAAAAATGAATTTGCCCTGTAAAAGAAAAACATGCCACATTGATAACAATTTTTAAATGTTAATACAATTTAGATAAATAATATACATCCACGTTTTATTTGCTAACCTTACTATTCCCATTTTTTCACGTCTAAACTAAAGCTTAAAATTTTGTATAGTAATACAACAAATTAATTTTTTATCCCTGATTCTTTTTGTTTATTATTTAGTCGATCTGTTCATTTAATTATTAATGTATTTCATTAAATACATCAACATTACAAGACAAAAATACGGTAAACAAACAAAACGACAAGTGACAAAACGACAAGGTGAACAAAAAACATGTCGTTTTGTCATCTTGTCGTGTTGAATCCTTATCGTTTTGTCGCTTGTCGTTTTGTCATGGAACCCAAAGACTAATGTATAGCTGAGTAAAACTTTGCATTTATATACAAATTTACGAATGTCACTAGAAAAATAAACTAATTGAAATATTTTTTTTTAAACAAACTTATTTACAAAAAAAGTTGAATTAATAAATTAGTGTTTTTTAAAAATTAACTTAAGTAACAAATAATTATCTGTGCAATATACGAAGTGTTTTAATTATTGCTCACAAAATTATGCAGAATAACTTTTTTTTTAAATGTTATAAGTAGACATATGCAACCAAAACCATGCTTTATTACGTCTCGTATTTACCTGCATCTTCTGTTCTATGACTATAGCATTCCGTCGTTCCAAAATCATTGACTGCGAAAATACTGACAACTTGTTGATTTAAGTTAGACAGCCCGCTAGTTTCGTACCAGTATCTTAAAGTTTCTGAGATTGAGGTTTCATTGAAACCAAAACGAGGTAATGTATCAGCAAATGTCATATTATGGGTCGTGTTGTATATAAGGACCTGGTAGTAGGCCGTGTTCTTCTTCGGCTTCAATGAGATGAGGACTCCATCATCAACAGGAAACACTGATATATCTTTAGGACAATCTGGAGGGGATGGCTGTGGATCTAAAAAAATAACAAATATTATATATTTAAATGATATTTATAAGTCAACTAAAATAGGGAAACCAGAATAAAAAATTGTAAGATTGAACGTAAGTCCTTTAAAGAGATACATTAAGCAAACATATTTAACAATAGTTTCTGGTGTTTGCAAATTGATCCTAGAACTCTTTGATCAATAATTTTTTGAAATAAGTGTGCTCAGATTTTTTTTTAAATCTGAAAGACACTCTAGTCTATCCGAAAAACAAATTTTTTTTTGAATTATGAAATAGATTTATAGATTTAAGGACATATTTTTGTAATTATAAATAAGAACTTATAAGAAATAAAGACCAGATTTATTGCTGCTTTACATATATTTGTTTTAAGAATCCGTGGATGTGAATAACTGGGACACCGAAATTGAATGTGGATGCACATCTCAACTACTAAAAGGCAGAGCCGCGACCGAATGACTCATCACCAATTTTCCAACTTCCCGTTCAGGTAAAAGCATTAAACTTTTTGGAGTTTTCCAATACATCCCACGATGATAGTATGCGAAAAAATATATTAAAATTAAAACTCATGGGGGTTGGGAGTCCAGAGTCCCGCCACAAATTTAGTTGTGTGTATAAGCTATATAAATAATGTTTAAACTTTTGCTACTGTTTAAATGGATGGATCTAGACCAAACATGGTACCAAAAACTTGGTGAACTTCTTTCAAATACTATAGGGGAATAAACTCCTTATAATTATTCTGTTTTGGCCCTTGGACCAAACATTTTGTTTCGTCCACATTTAATTATTATGTCCCATTGCAGTTTACAAAATTTGACAATTTTTTTCGAATATATCTATCATGATCAAGATTGAACATTAACATCAATAGGTGGTTTGAACTTTACATGTTACACCAATGCGCCCGCTAGGCCTTTAATTAAATTATTTTAAAATTAAATTAACTCTATAAATGTTATTTTATTTATAAAAATGAACATGAATCTTAAGGAATTTGTTGAGTTCGTCATCATAAAGGTTAATGGCATAAAATTTTGAAAATATCACTTAAAAATTGGCAAAATGACAATTTTTTGTAACATGAGTTTCATAAAAGATTTTAAACGTTTCTATTGGGTAAATGGATAAATCTTGAAAAAAATTGGCACATAAAAATATAATAAGCCATTTATAGCGCTCTAGTGTAATTAAAACCTGAGGTCTATTTTTGGGGGGCTGGGGGCCCCATATATTTATTTCTTAAATTTTAAGGCTTTATTACAATCAACCACATTTTAAAAAATCTTGACAAATATTTACATATATATCCACCATAATCCATATTAAAATTAACATTTTTTTGTTGGAATAATATCTTACACCAGTGAGGCCTTTAATGTAATGTTGTTTTTTTTCTTATTAAGCTGTATAAATATGATTGTATTCATCTTATCAACATTGAAGTTTAGTAAGTTCTCGAGTACGTACCCAAAAAAAGAATAGATGTTGTTAAAATGCGACTTATTAAGGGTTGGGAACCCAAAAAGTTATATTAAACAGAGGGTAATAGGTGAATGGATATATCTTGACCAAATTCAATATATAAAATTTGATGATCTATATTACAGCTATAAACAGTACTAAGCGCATACTTTTAACTCCTTCAAGGGTTGGATGAAATCTTTTATTTGGTCGTTAACTTTGAAAGCTGTATTACAAAAAAACATATTTTAATGACAAATATTAACACATTCGTCCACCATAATCTCCATTGAATTTCTATGTCATTTTGAACTTTAAATATTGCACCGTTTTTGTAGGGGGCCATTAATGTAATTTAATTCCATATTTATTTTACACGTCTTTGACGAATATTAACAAACAAGTATATCCATCATGATTCAAATTAAAATCATCAGGTGTTTTGAAATTTACACCCTGCCACAATTAGGCCAACGGGCCTTTAATGTCGTTTATTTTTATAAGCTGTGTAAATATTAGTTTAGTAACAGATCGCATTATTTTTTTTTAAATGTTGTATACTGTCCCGCGAAAGTTTCTGGCTACAACATATATTTCTTCATCAAACTTAGTAGATACTAGTTTTATTGATTCACTTTTAGAAATAGTCTAGAAGCTTCTATGATTTTATTTTACGTTAGGTCTGTATTAAATTATTTTTTTACAATTGTATAAAATTTAAAGTTTTATCAAATTATTTTCTGATTTTCAATTGAACTAACCTCAATGCATTGAGTATACTAAAATTTTATAGAAAATACTAAATGTATATTTTTACAATATTTCCTTTAATTGTTGATCTCTTTTGTTATGACAAGATTTAACATTTTAGTACAAAAATACCCAGATAATTCTATGATTCATTTAATTAGGTTATAATTTATATTTTCTAGAAATTTTAGGGATACCATTTTTTTATTACGTCACAGTAATTTATATCAAAAATATAAATAGGACACTGTCTTATCCCATTTTTTGTCTTACTTATTTTAGGTTTGAAACCTGAAGGGAATAGAATAGGTTTTCGCTTGGCCACTTAACATTAACTTAAATGAATACTGTTTTTAGTTGTAACCCGAGAGAAAACAGAATGAGATCTCACAGGAAGCGGGATCCAATGATGCATATGGATCATACTTGGGTAAATAAACAAAACCGAATTCTGGGATCCAATATGGAATGGGATTTTTTTTAAAATGGTTATTTTTTAACATGCTTGGCTGTGTTACCAAATCGAAGTATTGGGTTGTCTTGGTGTAAGGAATTAGTCAAACCATGGATTACATTATGCAAAGGGATAAAAAGTGGGCGAAAAAAGCCCTGCACAAAGAAATACAACATAAAATGAGAACCCCAATTCAGCTCTCCGATTCGCTAGCTGGAACATGATGACTATGTCTCGCGGCATCACAGATGATCTTCAGTCTATAAACGACTCATGGAAAACATGAATATCTGCAACTGGAATTCGGTGAGTTACAAAGTGACCTGAATTTCACAGCAGACAACAACATCTTTCTTATGATGTAGCCTAAATCTTAATTTGTTTTGTAATCTTGACTATCCACTAATTTATTTATATTTGAACGCTATACATTAACTGCAACATAAAAGGACCTGACTCCCTTATGTTTAAAAAAAGACAATTGAAGGACTTGATATGTAAAATAAATATATAAATCTATAGAGTGTCTTTCTTTGCACCAGTCATAATGTGGTCTACACCAGTATGTGTAAGCACTGATCTTTGAAGTACATAGGTGAGTCGGGGAGGTTACTTTCGTGCCGTATCGCAGAGCATGTACGTGCAGTTACACAAGACAAACATTGTCCTGTCTCCCGACACTTCAATGGACGTGACCATGGGCGTCGATGACGTGCATGTCACCGCCATTGTCTCTTGCCCATACACACCATGCAGGGTCAGTCTGGAGAATAGACTTATCAAAGACTGTGGTAACATTGCTCCACATGCGATGGGTGTCGTGTTTGCACTGACAAACTAATTGATTTGCGACACCTACTATTTCTTTTCCAATATAAGCTCACACTACTCTTTTCTTTCTATTTCTGTCATTGACTCTTTGGATTTCACCGCAGCTAAATTTTTATTTTTTATTTCTTTCATTTCGTTTTATTTGTGCAATATGTGTTCGTTGAGGAAAGCTCTTAGCCGAAACGTTCACTGTTTTTTTATGTTCTGGCAGGCTTACTCATACCCTGTTTACATGTTATTTCATCTACTAATCTGTACGCCACAATGCAGTCTCACCCACATTTTGTTCCCTAATATGATACAAGGCGTTTGCCGGCATATCCAATAGAAAAAAAACAGAAACACTTTTTTATTTAATATAAAAATAATAGTCCTTTTTTTAAAATGGTATACTTATTTTATAAAATGGAATTTCTAGACAGATGATAAAAAATTAGTTTTATAAAATGTTCCTTTCCTGTAAGAATCCCTTTTTCCAAAATGATCCTTTAAGTTGATGGAACTATATGCATCAGTATGATCCCCTCCAATGTAAGGAAGTTCTGACACCGCAGAACTGGCTGCAGAATGATCTGTCTCTAAATATGCCAACCGATGGCGCATGTTGTAAAAAACGGAAAAAAAGATCCATTCTATTTTAACTATTTGAAGGAATGCTCGGAATCACAAGGTTGTGCTTCAGATATGTTGAGTAGTGATAGGACTCAAAAATTATTGGGTTACATTTGGACCAGAATGTCCAGCTGCACAACAATGTGCGTGAATTGTGTGCTAAAACCACAGCGGAGAACGTCCCTGGAGAAGAAGTTGGCTAGCAACGAGTTTGGATGCATACGCAAAACTACTGAGAGCTCTCTACCTCGGGTCGGGAGTGTGAGGGATGCTGTTGAATCCAGCCTCCCTTTACAGTCTTTCGCGAGCCGTACAGCTCTAGAAGGACTGGATAGAATACAAAATCAAGCTCTGCATTTTGTTTGTAGTGTTACGTACAACATCCACAGTCACCACATAAATCATGTCAAACGAATAACCCCTTACGATAAGGCGAAAAAAAGCAATCGTTACAACGGTAGAGTGATACCGTACTTTGGAGCATAACGAACCCTGTTTTTTTACTACAGGATCTCTAAGTAAAGAGGAAGGATCTGGAGAGACCATCCTTTATGGATACAGTCTAAAAACTAGAAGATTCAGTACCCATAGCCAAATACAGGGAACGTATGCAACTGTACCCCGCAAAGGGGGCAACATACAAATTTTGACCCGCCTGAACTACGTATGACACTGGCAAACGCGGCGATGACCAAAGCCCGTTTAATGTCTTCACACAAAGCTCACGTCTCAAGAATGGAAGAAGCGGGTAGGGTGTCTTAATTTATACCTCTAGACTGGACTGGATATTATCGAACTGTCCGGATCGTATAGAACTGCTGTCAGTAGTCACAATGCCGAACTTAAGGCAATGTACGTGAGTTTTTAGGAGGTTCGCTGACACCGAAAAAAAGCGAAGGTTTTCCCCACCGTAGTTGTCTTCACCGACTCACAGCTTGCGCTCGAAGCATCGAGCCGATACTCTCTGGAAGCAAGCATAATTAGTGTCAATTTGGATACTGTAGGTCATCATAGCACGTGGCAGCAGAATAGTTGTGCAGTTTATCTCTGAGCATTACTGTGTGCCGCTATCGGATAATGCAGATCGGTTGACAAGACAAGTAACAGCTCAGCCCCAACCAAACCACTCTATGACCCAGCTGGCTTAAAGAAATCTTCCATGGAAAGTGGCTCGAGGTCTGAGCTTCTGGCGACACGGCTAGATAAGTTTACATGAACATGCAGCGTCCGAGGTAAAGCGATCCCTTGTGGAGGCTTGAACGTAGCAATCATACTCTCAACACTTATATGATGGCTGAACACAGTCCCACATGAAGCTACTTACACAAGTTCGACACGAGAAGGAATATTGGTGGTCGATTATTTTGCAACTCTGCGGAGTCGGTCGAGCACCTGCTGGTAGAATGTCCTGGTGGAGTCGGTCGAGCACCTGATGGTAGAATGTCCTGGTGGAGTTGGTCGAGAACTTGCTGGTAGAATGTTCGTGTTGACTCGGTCGAGCACCTGCTGGTAGAATGTCCGGGTTGAGTCGGTCGAGAACCTGCTGGTAGAATGTCCGGGTGGAGTCGGTCGAGCACCTGCTGGTGGAATGTCCTGGTGGAGTCGGTCGAGCACCTGCTGGTAGATTATCCGGGTAGAGTCGGTCGAGCACCTGCTGGTAGAATGTCCGGGTGGAGTCGGTCGAGCACCTACTGGTAGAATGTCCGGGCTGACAGGGGATTTCGATGGCGAAAACTCAATACTTGTGGACAGGCTCGTCTTCAATAATATGAGCCCGTTCTAAATAGTGTAGCACACCACCCCACAAGAGAATGTCACGTGATCGCGCATAATGATCACATCGCATTCTTGGGTTAATCTTTTCAATCTATATGATCTAGTTTTATTGTAAAATTCATTACGATCCAATTTAGCATTTTATTAAATTGGAATCTATTCCAAATGGGTGGGAGATCCCGTTTTAAACTCCCATGTTTTCGATGTTCCATACCAGTCCAGTTTGAATTATGAATGTATTCATAAAAAAATGTTTAAGATTAAGTTACTTTTTCTGTTACACTACACCTTTATTTATATTCCGTTAAATAGCTAAGATCATAGGCTTTTCTAGAAAATTATAGATTTATAATAATACCAACCCTATTCCCCCGCTACCTACTGTACAAAACTTTATAACAACTAAAATTTTGCTAAACAAATTTACGAAGACACATAAAAAATATTAATATAAAAATTCACTATCTTTAACAAAGATTCAGTTTAGTTTTAAGAGGGGCACCGAGGGAGTAACTTTGTATAACTTAAGATTTGCTCTAAAAACAGTAGGATAATACTTTAATGTGTTCCATTCAAATTTCATGTATGTATGAGAACATAAATTTTAAAAGAAAAGATCACATACGTTTATAGTTTATTTTATATCCTACCCAAATCAAGTAAATAAAGACAGAGATCATTATTTAATGTGTAGCTCATTGTCAAATAATAGTAAAAAAAATATTTAAATGGACACAACAATGAAAAGTCTTAACATAAAAAAAATGTTTTTAAGCATATGAGGACAAATTATAATACGAAGTCAAAGTTTTGAACTTTCACTTACGTGTAATTAATGTCTAATCGATAATGCTGTTTAAAGTCTCTTGTCAAGATATGGTTTCAAATTATCTAAGGGAACTGTATTGGGGCTTTAAAAGGTACATATCTTCAAAAACCTAACACCCAATATATATCAAGAGGTTACCTGTGAAGTTGAAATTCAAGCTAGAATGGGGTCGGTATTGGCAGCAATAACGAAATAAATCAAAATAAGGACTAGCAAAAATAAACGCCTTCCAATAAAGCTCAGGCTATACAGAGCTCTCGTTAAAACAGTTGTACTGTATGTATGTGAGACCAGGCCAAACATACAACAGATAAAGAGAGAGTCAAATGCATGAGACAAATTCTCATTGAGTATTTCTGGCACAGAATAACCTCCATTTCGTGCCTTCAACAATCCATTATAGAAACATTTAATAGACGCACGCTTGCATGGTTCGTTCAAGTTTTGCCTGTCAAAAAGTATCCTTCAAGACACTGTAGAATGTAGACAGCGAAAAAGCTGCCTTGACAATGTTAGATATTTGACAAGGCTGATATTGAATAAATTACCGGAAGCCGCTCATGATAGGCAATTATGCGATCATTGTCTGTTGATTTGTCCACGCAGTCCCCCCAACGACTACAGTGGTCACGGGACTGATGATGATTACGATGAATAGGCCATCCGCCTCCAGTCCCCACAAAAAAAGTTGATTTAGGAGTTAAATAGTATATCTCATCATAACATGTGTTATCAAGTTGTTATGTACAATGAAATATATATATATATATATATATATATATATATATATATATATATATATATATATATTAAATTTAAGGGAACTTTTATCAAGTAATTACGTGTACATTGAAATGTTGGTCCGAGAAATCGATCACAATGGCTCGAATGCTGACAAAAACATCTCTTTTGACAGTCCCAACCATACAAGTTTGGTCCGCACGGAACAGCTGGTTGAAATTTAAAAAAAATAAAAAAATAAAAAATAAAAATATATATTTTATTATATATTTATGGTAATAGATTGAGCAGCGATTTTTAATGTTGATTTCTAGTCATAAAGTATAAATAAAACATGCATGTAACAATAGGTTTTTAAAGATAATATTATAAATAATTTTAAAAATTCATTAAAAAATGTAAAATTATATTGGTAATATGATTAACATTTCTGATTGTTCAATACCTAGCATTTAATGTCAATTAGTTATTAAATAAAAAAGATACAATATCTTGCACGATTGTATGTGGTGTCAATGTGATAAGATATTTAACATGTATATATTCAAAATGTAATCGTTTATTGTCCTATCACAGAGATTCATTCAAACTTACTTAAGTACGTTTAGACTCGCACGTCACCACATAAATACATACATACATAATTACATACATACAAACATAATTACATACATACATAGTTACATACATAATTACATACATATAAAAAAACACAATTAATTTAAATAGGAATGCAAATGTTACCCTTTTGACAATTGTTTCCCGACCATCCATTAGCACACCCACATCCACACTCTCCGGTAACCTCATGACACTGTTCACTAGAAGCTTTACAGTGACAGTCATAACTGCAGTAAATACCATATCTACCTTGAGGGCACTCTAAAAAAGGCAGGGCAACTTTTTTTTAAAATGTTAATTGTAAATTTAAAAAAAAGGGTGCTAAAATTATCAGAAATTAGATGGGCGATAGATATAAAGAATATGTTTGTTCTTTTTATCAATTTATTTTAGATTTACAGAAAGATAACTCACGAGATAAAATCTAAATAGCATGCAATCAGTGAAAAGAAATTTGCAAACACAATCTCTCTCATATATATATATATATATATATATATATATATATATATATAATATATATATATATATATATATATATATATATATATATATATATATATATATATATTTATATATATATATGTACCGTATATACTCTTTCTAAGGCCGACCTTTTTTGGATAAAATATACGGGAAAAAAATATTTTTTTGGGGGGATCGGCTTACGAGCGGATCATATGTGATTTCTTTATGGACATTGAATATCAGTGGTGTTATTGTAGATCATCAAGGTCCGTTTCTACATTCTACAAGATTTGACTGATCTACCAGAAGCTATAATATATTATTAAATAATTGAACTTACATAATTTAATCATTTTTTGTATTTTTGTGAATGTTTTAATAGATTGTTTTACAAATTTTGTTTTTGACAACAAATAATAAAGTATGCGCTTTTGCCAGTTTAGCAAAGAAAAAAACCACTGTAATTCTTGTCTCACAAAGAACACAAAGACAAAGATACGTAGTACAGAGTAAACAATCATAATGACCGATTTAGCTTGAAGTTTAAAAAAAAAGTGTACCATTTTGTTTAAGGTGTCCTTTTATTTTGGGGGGGGGGTCGGCTTACGTGCGGGTTACACACTTTTAATTATTTTATCTTACAAAAGGAATGGGGTCAGCTTATGAACGAACGGGCTATAGAACGAGTATATACAGTATATATATAGTATAAATAAATATATATATATATATATATATATATATATATATATATATATATATATATATATATATATATATATATATATATTTAGGTAATTTCTTATTTCAGCGCAATTTATTTTTTGAGTAGTTTAAAACCAAAAAATCAACTAAACTTACTATGAAATATATTTTAACATTAAAATATTATATTTTTGTTCAAATTAAACTACTGTTTTATAATTTATACGAAATAAAAAATTGTATATTTCATGCATCTTCTGTGATTTACGGCGCCATTGTTGCATGCCAATGGAGAAATCTTCTTTCTTAAAAAGTTATTATTTTTTGTGTTGCCCAATTGGATAATTTGGCTCAACCAGCTGAGCTGCGAAGGCGGCACTCGCCGGGGTAAATAATTTAAATTAAAAAATATTTATCATAAAATTATGATAAAAAAGATAATCATATAAAAATGATATTTATTTAAATTTTTAAAAAACTGTGGGGGTGTATTTTTGTGATATGTGTTACATTGACATATCCTGGAACAACGTAATATGTCAATGCTAAGTTTCTGCGAAGACGGCACTCCACTTAAAACTACAAACCAATAATATTTGTACAAAATAATAATGAAGCAATAATTTGTTAAAAAGTAAATATTTTTTTTAACTAAAAATTTTTGGTACTTGTTGGTTAATAATATTTGACGATAATGCATGGCATGATATTTTTTACACAAAATTTTTTATTCATCCGAATATTAGTATTAGATAACATAAGTTGCCGTCCACAAATGACGTCAGACACCTAGGGTGAGGGAAGAGGAGGCACATATTTGTTTAGATGTGTTACGAGAGGGGGAGGAGTGGTTTTTAAGAACTTTGACATCACATCTAAATGCTCAACACTTAAACTAAATGTTTCAGCTTTCCTGTGCCTCTTTTTTTATACATGTTTTCAAGTACGATTTTAGAGTGAATCCATACACTAAAATGACGAGAAATTGTTTTGAAACGTGCTCATTCACTAAATGCATACTGAAATGCCCACAATTTTAAAAAAAAATTTGAAACAGACTCATTTTCAAATAGGAAATACGGCTTTTATGGGGGGGGGGCGGAGAGGCTAACTTCTACTGACGTAACTAGTGTAGGAAAGGGAGATTGTCCAAAACCGCGTGACGTCATGTGTCTCATTTTTTAATACACGTTATCTCCTTCGAGTGGTTCCCAAACTTTTTAGGTATACCACCCCGTTCCATAAAAAATATAAAACAGCGCCCCTGGAATTTTTTACATCAGTTTTTTATAAATCTTCTCTTCTTTATTTTATGCTCTCAGTACCTCCTAACAGTTTTTCAAAGCGTTTTCAAGTTAAACGGATAAAACAGCATATATTTCAAATCAAAAGTTTTCTTTGATAAATTGTTCGTGAACTGCAATGTGAACACCGAAGAACTGCATGCCACAGTTGGTATAAACATTTCAGCCCAATTTTAACGGGTACCCGGGCGCAAACGCTTAAGAAAAAAAATACCAATCAAGAGGAAATAAAATACGGTACCCGACAAAGTACAACTTATGTTGATACACATGTATATCTTTTTTTCTCTGAACATGAAACAAAAGTCGCTAACACAATTATGTTTTAATAAATCAAATAAGGAAAACATGAGAGCGCCGCCGAGAATAAGGATTGACTGCATAGAAATGAAAGAGACGGTATTTTTTATATTTATAACATCCCTGCTTTAATTATATGACAGGACACTAGCTTTGCTTTGAAATACACCGACAACATTGAGTTATCGATTGAGAGGAGCCAGTTATGTTTATCTAAACCCCCTTCACTCCCCTATCCACTCCTATAACCCGCATCCTATCTATTTGTTTGTTTCTTGTGTTCGTGAACTCGTGTATGCCTAGCAGAAAAACGATTTTAATAAATTAAATAGTTACTAACAGTGTAAGATGGGTAATACGTCGGCCGTGTGGAATCACGCCAAGCGAGTTGAGAGAGACACGGCAAAATGCAATCTTTCTGATGACATTTTGTTGGCGAAGGGCGAGAACACCAGTGTCATCGAGCGCCATCTGGATGATGATAAACCAACTGCCGCCCCACCCAGTATCGTCAACTTTTTGGTGCATTCAAGTTCATAATACACTATTCCCTCACTTTTTGCGGGGATTTATGTTCTCTACCCCCCCCCCTTTTCCGCGAATGACGAATAACCGCGAATATTGGATGCAGTTTTAAAACGCCCTTGAATGAGATTATATACGGTACTAAATGCTTTTGATACGCATTCAAGGACAGCAGTGATGGAATCTGGTTACACGCCAGAGCTAATGGAGGACTTTTCAACACTGCCCGCCTTCGAGCCAAAATCAAAACGATGTCCTAATTCGTTAGCTACTCTTTGCGGATGATGCGACACTGATAACACACACACAGAAACTGGTTTGCAAAAACTCGTGTCAAGCTTCTCCGACGCCTGAAAAAAATGTGGTCTGCAAATCAGCTTGAAAAAGACAAAAATCATGGCCCAAGACACACGTTCTCCTCCTACCATCAATTTCGACAATGAAAAATTGGAGCTTTTGGACATCTTCACCTACTTGGGGTCCAATACACTGTCCATCGAGGACGAAATAAACAGTAGAATTGGCAAGGCAGCTGCCACAATGGCTAAACTAAATAAACGGTTCTGGAAAAACACCAAGAAAATGGAGAAAACCAAACTGTGTGTCTATCGAGCCTGCGTCATAAGTACGCTGTTAACTGCTATACGGAAGCGAGACATGGATAACCTATACATCCCTTGAGCGCAAGCTTAAAAGCTTCCACTTGAGGTGCCTGCGTCGCATCCTTTGCATTAAATGGCAGGACAAAGTGCCAAATAGTGAGGTCCTGATGCGTGCCAATACCAAAAGCATGTTCTCAATCCTTAGTGAAAGTCGCCTGAGATGGCTGGACATTTAAAAAGAATGATCCCAGGTCGCATCCCCCAAGGACACCCTATATATAGAACTGGCATCGGGAAAGATGAAGACATGTCGCCAACGTCTGCGATTTCAAGATGTCTGTCAAAGGGACACGAAAGCAGCCAGAATACGCACAAGTGACTGGGAGTGTAAGGCAGCAGACTGATCTACGTGGCGCACAGTTGTAAAAGAAGGCATCATAGTAGCCGAGGAGCGAAGGATGGAGGAGGCTACAGACAAAAGAGCTAGGAGAAAGGCCAAAGTATTGGGAAGCACAGAACTCGTGTGCGAAAGCTGCGGTAAAGACTGTCACTCAAGGATAGGACTGCACAGCCAAACGAGGAAATGCAACCCAACACAACGGTGATGATCATCGTCTAGCGAGACGGAAGGATGCCGATTAGTATTAGTAAATGCTTTCCAAACAATACCAGATGCTTCGAAAATGAACCATATAAACATTAAAATTTCTAAATTTTCTTGGGGGCTCACTGACCCCCCAGAATCTGTCGGTCCGGCAAGGGGCGCAGACTTTGTGTTATGCCCCCGGGCGTAGATGACCCTAGCTACGCCACTGCAACCAAAGAACCATGAGCTGGTGAGGAATGAAATCAGCGACCCTTGTGTCAACTAACGAATCTAGCATTCATGTGCAAGAAGTTCAACCACTTGATGACGGCAGCCTTAAAATAATGTTCGAGACAACTCTGCCAGTCATCTGGCTTAATGCCATGGCGAAGTTTCGTATGTTTGCAAATTAACACGTTGTAGTGGGTTAAAAGGTGACCCCTCAAAACGGCCCCAGACAAATTGTTTACATTTTTAACACATTTTTTTTCTTTATTGCATTTTAAGCAATGGTCAACTTTTTCCTCCTTAAACTTAAACAACTGGTACAATTGTATATTATTTCTTGTCAATTTCTTCTTCTTCTTCTTCGTTCTCAATTTGAGTTTTGCGTGCCGACGAGTTTTTGCGCCAATTTGCCCGTGGTCTCCGACTTCAGCCTGCTGTTTTTCAGGATATGCTTCCATAGCCTTTGGTCAGCCAAGACCATCTGCAAGGCAGCAGTTGATTTTGGCAAGTGATGCAGCGTTCACATGCCACGGCTATAAGGGTTCCACGCATTACCCAGCCGCCTTTTATTTCCCTAACTATGTGTTAGGTACCCAATCGAAGCTGGGTGGACTCGGGGACGCTGTGGCGAGAAAGATGTTTATCTAGGTTTGGCAAGTTGTCTAGGGGTGTAATGTTTAAATTAACACCTTCCCCCTCACAACGCATAAACTTTAGTGATCTCTTGCACTCGATAATCAACAGAGCAAAGGGGTAAAAAATGTAACAATAAATTTATTTAGACAATTTATACAATAGTGGAAACTGGTTCCAAATGATAATAGTGATACAACAAATTAACTGTCCCTTCTTTGGCCTAGCCTTATCATCATTAGGGCTATGCCTTGTAACCTTATGCTTATAGTGCAGGTACTTAATTGCAATGGGGTCGTCGCGCCCCGCTCCGTGTGGCGGTTGGTTCTGCACGATCCCCTGGTCAGTGTGTGCGATGAAGCGTTCAGCTGGGTAGCGCTGCCCTACACAAGGCTCCGTCCATGCTGGAGTGTGTAGTTGGTTCTGCAAGGTCCCTCTAGATGAATCGTTCGATTCCTTGAGCTCGGTAGACTCTCACCTATGGTTCCAGGTGACATCGGTGATCACGGAAGTGTGAATGACCGGCTTCTGTACGTGTAGTGCGTGCACACGTATAGGCTTCGACATACGCAGTGTACGTTAGTCGGCGTCAGTTTACGTTAAACGTAACTGCTGAGTTGTCCTCCTCAGGGTCCTGTCGATAGGTGCAGGGATGAGGTAGGGTGTCAGTCCAAGTCGCTTGGTCCTGAGTATTAACGACACTTCTGTCCCGGTACTGGCGGGTGCCCAGAAGCCAGAATGGATTAGCAAGAATAATGTCGGCCCATCCAAGGATGGATGCAGATGTAGTTATACAAAATATGGTCACACTGGTACTACAATCTGTGGACGTCTTGGGCGGAACAGAGAGTGATTTTTGGGTTGCGCTGGGCTTTACACCCGATGGGTAACATATTCACCCCTTTTCTGATTGGCTTGTAATTGTCGTAGCGCGGTCATGCAACCATGACCTGTCACATGATCCCGGTGCATACCTGATCAGGTCGGATCGTCGCATTGTTGACGGTTTCGGGTCAGACAATAGTGAGTTCCCCTTTGTTCTACCCAGTTCCCGTGCGCAGATGACTTTATCTCCTTAAATTTCGTCACAGACGCCCTTGGCCCCTTGACTTCCCATGGATTTGAACCCGTGTCCATCGGTACGCCAGTCGGGCGCGCTGCAACTCAACCACCGTATCCCCATTTCTTGTCAACAAACAACCGTCACTTTGTACCATATCGAGTAAAGTAAAGGCTAGTAAATTCATTCTTTTGATGTAATTATTATTGTTTCTTGTGAGCTAAACCTGACACTGAATCGGTTAGTAAAACTACGAATATAATATTTGATTGTAATTTTTATTATCAATCCATCTATTAGTCCAGGGCCGTTATGTCGAAGCCGTTTTGTCCGGGCTGTTTTGTCGGTGAGCCGGGTTAAAATGTTAAATCACTTCCTTATATTCATATTCTTTTTTTTTAATTTTTTTTTGCTTAAATGTATTTTAATATTTTTTTTATATTTTAGAAGTTTTTTTATATTTAGTCATAATGTATATATAATTTAAACATGCCGATTTTCAAAAAGGGGTCCGTGGCGATAAAAAGGTTGGGGACCACTGCATTAGTTCATGGCAAATATTTTGCTCGTGAGCGTCAGCGATGAACGTTTTCACATCTCTCTCTCTCCCCAACCCCATACTAGTCTTCAAAGCAACCATCGTTTATTTTTTTTTAAAAATGGGAAGAAAGCGGGGAGAAAATAAAATTCCAACGACTATAAGGGGGCCGTCCCTAAAGACGTCACGCAATTTAGGCTGATTTCCCACCGTCCCCTCCTCGTCACACATCGTCACAAAAAGTTACCCCCCCCCCTCAAATGTGACGTTATAAAGCTTTGCCCCCCCCTAAAAGTCGAATTTCCTGAGTATGTTTGAACTCACGTTATTGCCATTTAAGTAAGGCTGCACTCTTATGTCTTAATACGCAAAAGGCCACCTCGTCGGACTTTGATTACAGTGTCGAAACCGATACTCCTGTCCCCGCGAACGTCTGAGGCAAAACGCGTAAGGCCATATAAAATGTCATCCGATGAATTGTAAACAATGAAATGTTCAAGTGCAACTTTTATTTAAAGTTGAGCGTTAATATGTGACGTCACCACGGCCGGTCTTAGTCCGCTGCAAACGATGCGGCTGCAATGGGCCCCACACTCACACTTATTAATTCCTTATACCTACCCAGACTGGGCACCGCGCAATCCGCATACTAAGCCGCCAAGAGCCCCGCAATTGCTAAGGCCGGCCCTGGACGTCACTGTTCTTAAACACCTCCCCCGTCGTCACAAATGTGTGAACCCCCTCCACCTAGGTACTTGACGTCATTTATGTTCGGCCCCTAAGTTTCATTATTGAACAACCATTAAAATTGTCAAACATTTAGAAGAAATACATTACAAATGATATACGTTTGTCATCATCAAACATTTTTTAAAAACTTACCCTGAATAGGCTTAAACACCCCCACTCCTTTTCTTCACAAATGTGTGAACCCCGTCCCCCTAGGTACTTGACGTCATCTATGTACGGACCCCCCCCCCTTTACGTGTCATTATTTTACAACCATTAACATTGTCAATAAACATTTACAAGAAATACATTACAAAAGATGTATATCTATTATTATCAAATATTTTTTAAAACTTACTTTGAACAGGCTTATTTCCCAAGTACTAATTTTATTTAATTAATGAGGGGGGGGGCTCGGGAATACTTAATCGTAAATGACTTTACCTTCAGGTGACGCCTCTGAATCTCATTAGTATTTAGCTTACTACTAACATGAAAATTTAGTTTGGTCTGAGGCCGTGAAAGAAATGAAATTATCTGGCCAAATGTGGTTAAAAATATCAACAAAAAACGATTTTCGTAGAAGTCTGACTTTAAAACCAGTTTTTATAGTTAAAACCCCCTTTAAAGTAATTTAAACTCATCAAAACACATGGAAAACTAATATTTAACCATTAAATACTTATTTTATTACTTAATGAATGAATTTAAATTAGTAAAATTAAGTTACTTATTTTTTTTGCTATACAAAAATAAATTGCGCTGAAATAAGAAATTACCATATTTTTATATATATATATAGGAAATGGCGTATTTATGGACATGATTTTTAAATATTTTTTTTACACCATCGCAAATGTACAAATGATTCGACATTCCTAATTTAACTTTATATAGTATAATACAATATACATATTTTTTACAATATAATGTAACAGTTTTCTATCAAGATGCATTTAGCTCGATAGCTGTAAAAGTACACAACGTTAAATATAGATATAAAATAAATAACATATATATGTATTTCTCTTATTATCTTTTTTTAAACAACCTTCCCCCTTTAAATGTGTGCACTTTTAACCATCTTCTATTGGTTGATAACTTTTTTGTATCCATTCCTGAATGATATGTGTTATTGACATTAAAAAAAAATAGATCTAACATTAAAAAAAAAGAAAGAAACATATTTTTACTTTTGTGGTAGATATTAGTGTCTTATCGAAATTATTTAAACTTAACACCACTGACGGTTGGGCCCTGAGAACAATCACATTTTTAAATAATCTATATATATAATTTACAGGAACAAGATCAAGCATGGCGAATTACCCACGTTGGGGTTGACCAATCATATTTTATGGTTTTCAAGCGAAAGATGTGTAGAGATGCGGCATGTCTCAAGACCAACAATGATTATTGCATTTACTTGCGTTTTTCCTTCACATAATAATATTAATTCATAGTGTTGTGGTTATCATATCCGTCTAAGACGCAGAAGGTCCTTTGTTCAAGCGGCAGAAGAAATTTGTTTTTTCTTTTTTGTTTTTAAATGTGTATTTTTGTGCCCGTTCTTTTCCCCCTATCTTTGCGAACATGACCACAGCTTTGCATGTTTTTTTTTCCGTAAAAAAAGCGCTTCATTCAATGTTATACCCATTCCGTCATCAGATAACACTTTGACAACTATAATTACGAATGATGATCCTACATGTGGAAGAAAATCAGAAGCCCCGAGCATAGTGCTCTTCATGGGTCTTCCTGGAAGACCCTCCCAGCTATCTGGCCCCCTCCCCCAGAAAAGGACGTTGACAGCTGGGAAAACCCCCCCGGAGCGGTCGCTTCTGAAGCGGCCACCTGGGCATCTAAGACAGGAAGTCGAGGATGCCTCCCACTAAGTTGACCTCACAAGGAGGGGTGGAATTGCCTTACTATGACCCGCTACCACTTCGGCGCCACCCCGGCAAAGCATACGAGTCTCAATGGTTAGGATCGCCGCAATTACGAATACTTGTTACGAATACACAAAGTTTAATTTATATATTAACAAAGTGACAATAATCCAAGAATTGCGAGCACCTTTCAAATATTGCTATTAAAGGTAAATTAAGTTAAGATAATTTTTATTTTACATATTACTATATTCGTCATGAGATATGATTTTTTTTAAAAAATACGTATGTGTATGTTATTATCTTTATGTAAAGTGATGTGACGCCAGTTCCATACTGGCTACAACACTATATAAAGTATCAATTTATTATTATAATAATGTATACTTTAATCTATTTTCAAAGTATTTTCAGTATCATATTTATAAGGAGTATATGATTCATATGTATATTATCTCCCCCCCTCCCTTTTCTTGTTAAACATTAAATTTAATATTAGTCTTATTTCTTGAAATCGGTTATAATTTAAAATATTCTAAAAGAATCAGAAATTCATTTTTGCTGGATCTCATTTATTTTTCACCGGAAGACATAAATCTGACGTATTTGATGACAAAATAAAATTATTTTTTAGAAAACTGTGACTTAAAATACGAAATTACCAGGGAAACGTAGAGCGAACCGTTCATTTTGCAAAAAAAGTTTTTCCGTCAATTTTCGATATGCGCAGAACGATGCGCGAACGAGTATCAAAAAGGTTGTATATGGGCGCCCTTGAACGCGGCATGACTTTCGTATGGTTTACATTTTCAGATTATCAGTTTTTCTTTCTTTTATTTTTTTCCTTCTTCTTTTTTTTGTTGTGTTCCTCTTTTTCTTTTTTTTTCATTCTCTAAATGGTTCATGCACACCTTGGAACCTGCTCATGCACCCCCAATTAGGGGTTGAGCATGCACAAATGGTTAGGAACCACTGACATAGAGTAATAAAATAAATTATAATATTACGCGGGAGAAGTTTGTATGTAAAAAATATATAAATTATTATTAATTATTAATAATAAATTATTTATTAATACTTTTTTTTAAAATATAATAAATATTTACTTTAATTTTAATCGAATTTGTATCGATTAAAATAATTTTAATCGATAAAATATTGTGACAATTAATCGAGAAATTAATCGTTAATTTCCGCAGCCCTAGTTTAAAATGATTAAACACCATAAAATATATTAATATTTATTTCCAATTTTCAAAACGTATTCAGATGGATATGATGGTTAAATTCTTGGATTGGAGATTCAAAAAACTGTATCGACATGAATGCGGATAACAGCTATCTTAACATTACATATGTGAGTTTACATTGTTTAAATACTTATTTTTGTAAGGGGTCAATGAAAATTACCTTAAATGTATGATTCAGTTTAATTCTTTAATTCAATAAACAAAGAAATATAATTAAGTGCATCAATTTTATTTATATCGTTCAGAAAATATAACGAATGTAATGAAAAAAAACAGTGCAATAAAAGAAAGGGAAAAAGAGATAAAATAAGGCTTTACAAATAAGAATTGAAATGGAGAAAAGAATAATTTAATAAAAAAAAGAAATTAACGCAAAGACATACAAATCGTGTGCAAATTTATAAAATGTAATTTAAAACTTAATACTAAATGATAACATGGAACGAACTTTAATTAAAATGCTAAATAAGTCCAAAGATGTTTAATTATTTATGTGTGAGATGTTTTAAGGATCATAAAATAAAATATGAAGAGAAAAAATTAATTTAAATATCTATAAAGGGATGGCTTTCTTCGTGATTTATCGATTGTTTATAGTGATGCTATAGTGGCTGCGAAAGCACAAATTGATGTGAAATGGCTCCATCTTCGAGACACTATGTACAACACCTCTCTTGCCGTCCTCGAGAGGAAGAAAAGAAAAAATACGGATTGGTTCGAGGCCCACTGGGTTACAATGATGCCCGTGACGGAGACAAATATAAAAGCCATATTGGCCTATAAAGCTGCCCCAGGACATGACACGCTACAATGTCTCAGAAATGCCAGAAACACAGCCCATAAGACTGTATGTTTTTGCGCCAACACTTATTGGGTGGACCTATGCGAAAGCATTCAATCTGCTGCCGATTAAGCAGATATCAAAAAATGTACGAAGGCATAAAAAAGGCCACTGGACCCATAATATCAAAGTTAGGACCAATTAAGTCAAAGTCAGGTGTGATGATTACAGAACGAGACCAGCAGTTGCGGTGCTGGACTGAGCATTATCTAGATCTATATGTGACACAGAATGTAGTAACTGACTCTGTCATAGAAAGAATCCCAGATCTACCAGTTCCAGATCAGCTAGATGCCCCAACGTCAATGGAGAAGCTTAGTAAGGCCATCGATCATCTGAACAATTGGAAGGCTCCGGGTAACGATGGCATTCCTTCAGAAGTCCTTAAGTACGGCAAACCAGTACAACTAAAGAATCTGCACGAACTCATATGCGATTGCTGGGAACGAGGTCACATCCCACAGGTAAAGCGTGACGCCAAAATTGTCACGCTTTAAAAAAACAAAGGTGATCGCAGCGATTGCAATAAC
Organism: Ampullaceana balthica; assembly: GCA_944989445.1. Lineage (NCBI taxonomy): Eukaryota > Metazoa > Mollusca > Gastropoda > Lymnaeidae > Ampullaceana > Ampullaceana balthica. The sequence goes on from CALYLW010000083.1 coordinate 1,436,071, forward strand.
TATCGTGGTATCTCTTTACTGCGTATTGTGGGGAAAGGCTTTTGCCAGATTGGTCCTTGCAATACTGCAAATTCTGGCACAAAATTTCTACCCGAAATCACAATGCGGTTTTCCGGCTTGCTGATTAACCATGGACATGATTTTCTCACTCCGTCAGCTATAAGAGAAATTTCAGAAGCAACAGAAACCCCTCTTCATTGCCTTCATAGATTTAATGAAGGCATTTGACCTTGTCAGCCGCAAGGTTCTGCTACGCATACTATAAAAATAGGATTCCACCGCGGCTTCTCTCTATTATCGAGTCCTTCCACACCAAAATGCACAGCACAGTTCTTTTCGATGGTGCCACCTCAGAACCCTTCACAGTTTTTAGCGGAGTCAAACAAGGCTGCGTACTGGCTGCAACACTCTTTGGTATCTTTTTCTCAATGCTTTTGCGACATGCTTTCGAGGACTGCTCCGAGGGTGTGAACATTCATACCAGGACGGATGGAAACCTATACAACATCAGCCGGCTCCATGCGAAGAGCAAGTTGGAAACTGTATTAATCAGATAGTTGCTCTTCGCGGATGACGCAGCCCTTAACTCACATACAGTGATAGAACTCGAACAGTTGGTCAATACGTTCTCAGAGGCATGCAAGGATTTTGGTTTAACGATTAGCCTAAAAAAGATTAACATTATGTGACAAGGCACTGACTGCCTTCCAGCAACCTCCATTGAGGGAAACACCTTGGATGTCGTCGAGGATTTCACTTAACTTGGCAGTAAAATCACAAGCACACTCTCCCTGGATAAGGAAATGGGAACCAGAATCGGCAAAGCCACATCATTAATTGCTAGGCTAAATCAAAGAGTGGAAAACAATGCGCAGCTCACAGATAGGAAATTACTGTGTACCAGGCCTGTGTGCTCAGCACACTTCTCTATGGCAGCGAGTGCTGGACGACCTACGCTAAGCAAACAAAGCAGCTCAACAGCTTTCACTTACGATGCTTGGCTAGGATTCTAAACATCAAATGGCATAACAAGATCACCAATGTCGAGTTACTCAGAAAAAGCCATATTCTGAGTATGCACTCAATTCTGAGTGAGAGACGCCTGCATTGGTTGGGTCATGTCCGCAGGATGAGCTCGGAGCGCATTCCTAGAGCCTTGCTTCATGGTGATCTGGCAACTGGTATGAGAAAAATAGGTCGCCCCTGCTTGCACTTCAAGGACGTCTGCAAGAAAGACATGTCATTGGAACAGATAAACCATAATACGCGGGAGACCATTTCCGAGGAGCGCACCTCCTGGCGGGCAAAAGTGCGTGAGGGCACTCATGTCGCTAAAACATCCATCATAGCTTTGAGTGAAGAGAGAAGGGCCAGGAGAAGGGGGGACAGAGGAGTAGAAGTACAAGCAATCTATAAAGCATTGCCAATAAAGAAAATAAAGATATTAATTTCTTGAAAGATTAAGAGATTAAACAGCTTATAATCAGCTACATTCAATATTTGTGTAAATGAAACTTAGTAGGTTAAAATTATTAATTCATTTGAATTTTGTTTTTAAATAAACAATACAATTCTAAAACTGTTGCTACTTTAATACTGTAGAATGATATACAATACGACTATCTTGTATATAATTATTTGACAATTAACAAGTTTAAAAGTATTAAGAAATAGGTGAAAAGAAACGTTATAAATATAATCATATGTTTTTTGATGAGAATAGAAAATATGTGTTTAATTATTTACATGTTTTATATTGAATTTTGTTATTATAAAAATATATTTGATATATGTGTTAATATATACAAAATAAAATAAATTCCAGGTGGAAGCTGGGAAGTATTGCCATTTCATGTAGAATTCAACTTCTTGTTATTACAATAGAAAGAGTTTATGTTTTTAAACAGCATTATTTGTCTAAGTCTCAAAATGTTTCTGCTGTAAATTTATAATTTTAAAAAAAAATGGTTGTCAAATGAAATCATTCAAAAATGTGCACACAAAGAACTTAAACATAAATACTTATTATATATTGATATATTATTCATCTGCATATACACTAATACAAATGATATCATTTTTAATCTTCGCAATTAAAAATGCAGAATTTCCGTTTTAAGCATTTTCAAACAAAGTATTAGATTAACAAAGTAATTGGGGTGAGACTGCAATCGGGCTTTTAAAAAGGTAAATGCATAAAATAAAAACAGGGTATTAGTAGGCCTGACAGGACGTAACACAACAGCGAACGTTTCGGCAAAGAGCCTTCTTCAACGGACAAATAGTACACAAATGAAACGAATAAAACGAAATAATAGAAGAAAAAAAAACACTTAGCTGCGGTGAAATCCAAGTAGTCCAGTAGAGATCTCTACTGGACTACTTGGATTTCACCGCAGCTAAGTGTTATCTATTATTTCGTTTTATTAAAAATGGCGCCACTAAATCTCTAATTTTTAATTTTTTATATAATTAAATACATTCGGACCTCTCTTAGTCTAACTCAAAAGGACCCGAACAAAATTCGACTTACGGAGTTTTGAGTTAGGTAAAATGGCGTAATAGAAGCCGATTAATCAAGGACAATGTAGAAATTGAGAGTTGAGGGTAATAGCCAAACCGGCTAGTAGGCTTGACAGGAAAGAGAGGCAGTAGTCTCTGTTTCATATGAAAGGAAGCCAACTTGCTTTGACATGCCGACACAAGCCCGTGAGGTGGGATGGGAGGAGTACGATTTTTCTTTTTAAAAAGAGTTACAGAATGCAGCAAAGGGACGGGAATTAATTACCACTCTTTTTTCTTTTCTTTTTCATTTTTTGTAGTTGCAAGGGTCTCTTAATCCCTCGTGGAATGCACTATGATACGATTTTACGTCCGTTTATGCGGCTCTACGGAACACGTGTTCTGAAATGTCACTCCAGAATAATAACCCAAAAACCTTGGAAAATTCAACTAAGAGAGGTTGAAAGCCAAACATCTTGGAGTTAAGGACATCTAAAATGCATTAGTCTTATTGAATGTGGCCGGGACCTAACAATTAGTTTGATATATGGAGGTTTTCGACTTAGGGAAGTTTGACTTAGTGAGGTCTGATTGTATTTCACTTTTATCCTCGATAACAAAAAAGTGAATAATTAATTATATTTAAATATATTTCATTTAAACCATTATAATATTGTTTATTATGTTTGGGGCTTCTTATCATATAAATATCAATATGATTTTACAGTCTTTATTTTTTTTAAATCTTACTATCCCCATCCCACTGTCGACGGATTAAAGTAGGGGTGGGGAGGGAAGGTGTCTCCTCTCACATGCTTGTGTCGGTATGTCAAAGCAAGTTGGCTCCTTTCATGTGAAACATCACCGCCCTTCTTTCCTGTCGAGCCTTCTAGCTGCTATGGCTGTCCCCCTTCTCAATATCAACATTGTGCTTGATTAACCTGCACCTATTACGCCCGTTTCTCTTACTCGAAAACTCCATAAGTCGAATTTTTTTCTCCTTTGAGTTAGACTTAGAATGGTCCGACTGTATTAGCAACACGCCAATACGCCAGCTAACAGAAGTGCTGAGCTGTAGGCTGTGGAGTGTGGCTTAAATTTACTTTTAATTATCAGTTTCTATCGTTATGTAGGAGATAGTGTGTATGACACATTTACACTATTGTTTTTTTTTATAATACACGTTACTTCAAGATTTGATGTTTTCTTTATTAACGCAACAATATCCAGTTTTATCCACCAATTTATTTGGTATTATTTAGTAAATAATAAATTCAAAATTAGTATTGTTTAATGTCTTATGCATTTTTTATACTCACGTTTTATGACTGTCACTGTCAGACTACGTGATTATTGTGATAAATAAAATAAGAGAGATTCAATTATTTTTTCTTACAAATAAAAAAGTTGCAAAGCTGAAACTTGTCAATTTATAAAGGGCGCCAAATAAAAATTAGCCGAGAGCTCCAAAAACCTAGTTACGCCTCTGTGTCAAATCGATAATTTCTGTTAGGAAATCGTCGTCTATTGTTTCGTAATTGTTTTGTGATGTTTCCTGTTTTGTTGACGAAGCAGCAGGAACAACTGATAATTCCTTGGCTGTATTGCAATGCATTTCACTTTCACGGCTGCCTTTTTTCAAATAAAAAAAATAGAAATATTAAAAATAATAACAATCATGAGTTTTATATATATAATCAATTTTTCAACTTAATAGGCAATCCTTCTGTGAACGAAGATTCTTGTGTCCTAAAAACTTATAATAACGCGCAGGTTGTGCTGGTCTGTTTTCAAGTGGCCCCGCGTTCACAGGACACGGTTGCTAGGGAATGAGTGGGGAAAATACCCTGCCAACCATTGTCACCCAAATTAGTGTCATGTACACATTTGGAGCTGGGTGGACTCTGGGAAAAACTTAGGCATGTGAACTAAACCATGGTTTGACAGAAATTCAAGCTGCATGTCGCTCGACCACCGTGGACAAAAATTAAACACATATTTTATGGCTTCGGAAATTTCTGATTAAGTAATCGATTAATAGTTTTTAAAAATTAATCGATTAAAATTAATTTGATCGATAAAACTTTGATTAAAATTTAATAAAAAATGTCTAATATTTTGTTTTCTCACAATTTATTAATAACTAGCAAAAATACCCGCATCAACAGCGGAAATAAGGAATTCGGTAAGCATGGAAAACCTGCTTAACACCAATTGATTTCAATTTGGATAATGATGGATATACATGTTTGTTAATATGTGTTAAGGTCGTGTTAAATGAAATGGGGAATTTAAATGACATTGAGGGTATCCGTGCAAAATGGTTGTAGATGATTTTAATCATGATGGATATACGTGTCTATATGTATTTAATTTATTAAAAATATATATGAAAATAAAGCTTTAAACGTTTACGAAAAAATTATATTGGGCCCCGGCCTTGAAGAGTCAGAAGTTAGTACTCAACAACTTCCCAAAGTTTCATCCTCCTACCTACACTGGAAGTTGGTGATTTAATGATGAGTCTGTTTTACAAAGCTCATAATGTGCACACAAAAAACATACATTTGTGCCCCCGGCCCCCAAGTGATTGATAATTAGGGGTCTACCGATATGCATTTTTTCCGATATTGCCGATCCCGATATTTCCGATATTTTTGTTTGCAGATATGAGTACCGATATAAGTATTTGTTAGGATAAAAACCAGCGGTCATATTTGATGACGTCATTCTTAAATTTATCACTCGTATTTTTTAATATTTTATATTAGGTGTCTACCAAAATGCAATTTTGCCAATATTAACGATATTTTTTTGCCGATATAAGTACCGACATGAGTATTTGTTAGGACAAAAACCAGCGGTCATATTTGGGGATGTCATTCTTAAATTTATCAATCGTAATTATTTTCATTTTATATTAGAGTTCTACCGATATGCACTTTTGCCGATAATACCTATATTTTTTTTTCCGATATGAGTGCCGATACATAGTACATGAAGAAGTATGAATTTGTTAAAATTGTGTTAAATTTTATGAATGGCTAACATTATATTTTTATGATTTGTAGTTTTAAAGCTATGAATTTTTAAAGTGTGGTTCAATTTTTCCCAATTCCCTATGTATTTTACCTCCACATTTTGTGACCTCTATTCCGCTCTCCGCGTCACGCATTTTTTTCTATCGTTTTAAAAATGATTTTATTTTCAGGATCAATGCTATAAATAAAATTATTATTTCTTTTATTTGTCTTTAAAATATTTTTTATTGATAACTCATTTAACTTTGTATAAAGAGTAAAATTTATCTTTAAACGAAGTTTCTAAAGTGTTTACAAGTTCCAGATAATAACCTACATACAACTCATGAGAAAGCGAACTGTCCTATGTAAAAATGTACAAGTTAAATTAGGAAATCCTTTTGAACCTTCAACTTTGATTCATAATTAATTCTAAGCAATAGTTAAATGGCTTTTGCACACGGCCACTTTTTATGAATGAAACAATGAGAACAAAACAATAGTATTAGAGTAAAATGAGGTTGAAGTATGAATGGTTGCCAATCACAAGAAGTATGCACACGGTACATTTTGTTATTCCATAAGAAACAAATGTTTCTCCGTGCATCTTTGCTATTAGACCAATTACGATTTACTCGGCATTAGCATCACTTGCACAGTATTTCCGATTATACGAAAATGAGCCGATACCTAAACAATATCATAGCACATGGCACGCTGTATCGTGTCTAGGACTAATTTGGTTCTTTCAATATAGGTATCGGAATCGATATATTAATTTATTGAGATCATTATAAATCTAAATGATATTTTTTTCCTGAAATTATTTTGTCAAATTGTCACTTATTTTGAAATATCGGTGACGTCAATATCGGGATCTTTACATGCTACCGATACCGATATTGCCGATATCCTGATATCGGTGCCGATATATCGGTAGACCCTTAGTGATCATTTTATAATTTTTTCGCCTCTTACCATTGCGGGAGTGTACTCAACAACTTCCCAAAGTTTCATATTTTTACCTACACGGGAACTTGGCCAATTAGTGAGGGTCAGTTTTGATAAAGCTCATATAAGGAAAAAACTACATTTGGGCCTCCGGCCCCCCCCCCATCAGTGGGAATTTCACAATTATTTGTGTCCAATTATCGTCGTGAGATTGTACTAAAATACCTCCCAAAGTATAATGCTTCTAATTGCACTTGAAATTGGAGAATTAGTGATGAGTCAGTCAGGTAGTCAATCAGTCAGTAAGGGCTTTGAGAGTAAAAGTGTGTTCAACAAATACGCAAAGTTTCATGCTTCTAGCTACACGTGAAATTTGAAAATTAGGGATGGGTCATTTTTTATAAAGTTTAAATTAGAAAATAAACTATATTTAGGCCCTCCAGCCCCCTATGAGTCGAAATTACAAAATTATTTTTCACCTGTTACCATCGTGGGTTGGTACACAACAATTTCCCAAAATTTCATGCTTCTACCTATACGTCAAGTTGGAGAATTAGTGATGAGTCAGTTTTATAAAGAACATATTTAAGGAAAAAACTATATTTAGGCCCCGGCCCCCAAGGGAAGTGTACATTTAAATATGTTATTGGCTTGTTACCATCGCGGAAGTAAACTCAACAACTTCCCAAAGTTTCATGCTTCTATCTACTCGGGAAATTGGAGAATTAGTGATGAGTGAGTTTTTAGTATAAGAAAAAAAACTTTGTTTGGGCCCGCTGTCGTCAGCAAGTGATAATTTATATAACATTTTTCTTGTGATCATCGCGGAATTGTATTCATGCTTCTACCTACACTGGAAATAGGAGAATTATTGATTTTCTGTTTTTATATATCTCATATAAGAAAAAAACTAAATTTGGGTCCCCTGCCCCCAGTATGAGATACTTTAAAAAAAAATTATGTTAGCATCGCGAAGTGTACACAACAACTTCCCAAAGTTTCATGCTTCTACCTACTCGGGAAATAGGAAACATAAGTGATTTTCAATTTTTATATATCATAAAAAACACTTTTTCGGGCAACCGGCCCCCATGTGTGTGAATTTTAAAATTAGTTTTGCCAGTTATCGTCGTAAGATTGTACTCAACAACTCCCTAAAGTTTCATGCTTCTACCTACATGGGAAATCGGAGAATTAGTGAATTTATATGTTAATAAAGCTTATTTAAGTAAAAAAAAACTACATTTGGGCACCCGGCCCCCATGATTGGGAATTTAAAAATTATTTTTCGCCAATTATCGTTGAGAAAGTGTGCTCAACAAATTCCCCAAAGTTTTATGCTTTTAACTACACGGAAATCGGAGAATAAATGATAAGTCTGTTTTTAATATAAGAAAAAAAACTACATTTGGGCCCACGGCCCTCAATAAGTGATAATTTATTTAACATTTCACCTGTTACCATTGCGGAATGTTACTTAATAACTACCCAAAGTTCCATGCATCTACCTACACGGGAAATAGTAGAATTAGTGATTTTCAGTTTTTATATATCTCATATAAGGAACAAACTAAATTTGGGCCCCCGGTCCCCAGTATGTGATAATTTAAATATTTTTTTGCCTGTTACCGTTTCGGAAGTGTACTCAACAACTTCCCAAGTTTCATGCTTCAACCTACTCGCCAAATAGGGGAATTAGTGATTTTCCATTTATATATAGCCAATATTAGGGAAAAAAGTTTTTGGGCCCCCGGACACCATGAGTAAGAATTTTAAATGTATTTTCCGCCAATTATCGTCACGCGAGGCTTCTTAACAACTTCTTAAAGTTTCATGCGTCTACCTATACGGGAAGTTGGAGAATTTGTGATGAGTCAGTGAGTCAGTCAGTGAGGGCTTTGGCTTTTATTAGTATCAATATACATAATTCCCGTCGTCTGTATGTATGTATGTATTGAATAATGCTGTTAAGTGATACTGCGATCGATTTTGTATAAACATATTATATGACGTCATTGTTTTGTCTATTGATATTATATGACGTCATTGTTTAAGGCTTATATTTTAATTTTTGAAAAGGGAACGATGTAAAAATATGATTTATACTTCGTCAATTATTATGAAATACTTTGTGTACATTTCAGCAAGTTTAATATTTCGTTTGTTATCAAACACGGATAAGTTACTTATGTTAATTATGTATATTGATTCCCGTTATCTGTATGGATGTAAGTGCTGTTAGGTGGCGCTGCGATCGATTTTGTATAAACTTATTATTTCGTTTGTTATCAAACACGGATAAGTTACTTATGTTAATTATGTATATTGATTCCCGTTATCTGTATGGATGTAAGTGCTGTTAGGTGGCGCTGCGATCGATTTTGTATAAACTTATTATATGACGTCATTGTTTAGCTCATATTTTAATTTTTGAAAAGGGAACGATATAAAAATAGTATATTAGGATTTATAATTATGATGAAACTAGACGCCCCGTGGCGTAGCATACGCCGCGGTCTTGCTCATGGAGAGTGCAAAGAAAGTGGAGAACGGACACAAGCTACAGCGTGAAGAAATCAAAACAACGCGAGTGAACGTCGGTTAATAAATGGGAGGCTGGTAACAACAACCTCAGTGTGCATGTCTTTACGTTTACTCGCTATTTTTTTATTTACTTGGTGCTACATTTTGTGTCTGTACTTTCACCCCCCAAACGTTCTTTGAACTGTCTATGATGAGCAAGTCCAGTGGCGTAACAACGGCTTGGCATTGGGGCAGTTGTCTAGGGCACCGACCTGCGCCAGTTCAAAAGGGCGCCGCTAAATCTCAAATTTATAAATTTTTATTTAAATAATGGGTGCAAAAAATGAATAAACCAAGGGCGTAAAAACCCAGTTACGCCTCTGAGCAAGTCTGTGGCGTATGCTACGCCGCGGGTCTCTCCAGAGTTCCTTCTTTTCATTCATTCACAGTTGTTTGCCCAAACCCACCCCGTTTTGACAACTGTGTCTTTCAGGAAATCTTCACCCGTCACTAAATCATTAGCGGCGTATGCTACGCCGCGGGTCAGCTAGTCAATATACATAATTCCCGTTGTCTGTATGTATGTATGGAATAATGCTGTTAGGTGGTGCTGCGATCACTTTTGTATAAAAATATATATGACGTCATTGTTTTAGCTTATATTTTAATTTTTGAAAAGGGAACGATTTAAAAATAGGATTTGAGGATTATAATTATTATGAATTAGTTTGTGTACATTTCTGCAAGTTTAATATTTTGTATTTATCAAATACGGATAAGTTACTTATGTTAATTATGTATATTGATTCCCATTATGAAGCTGTTGAGTGGCGCTGCGATCGATTTGGTATAAAAATATTATATGACGTCATTTTTGTAGCTTATATTTTAATTTTTGAAAAGAGAACGATGTAAAAATATGAATTGATGATTTATAATTATTATGAAATACTTTGTGTACATTTCAGCAAGTTAAATATTTCGTATTTATCAAATACGTATACGTTACTTATGTTAATAATATATATTAATTCCCGTTGTCCGTTTGGATGTAAGTTAGGTGGCGCTGCGATCGATTTTGTATAAAAATATTATATGACGTCATTGTTTTAGCTTATATTTTAATTTTTGAAAATTGAACGATGTAAAAATATGATTTTAAATTTTGCGAAATTTGTAATGCTGTTTCGTGGTACTGCGATCGATTTTGTTTTATATTGCTGCACCAAAAATAATACTTTTCCAACGTTCCGCATAAAATTGCTAATATGATAATAAATGAATCAAATAAAAATAAATTAAAAAAGGACATTTTTTTACGTTATTTTTTTAACTGATGTGTATTTATTTTGAAAACTTCCGTCAATTTTGAAGAGTGATACGCAAGTAGATATATATTTTTTAACGCAATTTCCCTTGGAAAAATTGGTTTATAGATTCGAAATGTCTGTCAAGCTTGACAATGCAACTTCTCATGAACAATACCAGATAGAGGGTTCGGGTCCTTTGCAAATATGCTAAGGAGGTCCAAATGATGTGCAACGGCCAAAAATAAACCGAAAAGGTTTACTGAATTTCCTGGAAAATAAAAAAAAACCTGAACAAATATCAGTATTTTCTCAATTTCTCGCCAACCATAACATATATCGGGTTGAAACAATCGTCAAACAATAGCTTATGATATTTAGAACAATGTTGGATAAGGATTTTTTCAAACATCACTTGTCGTTCGATTCCTGTAATTTTTGAAGCAATTTTTAAAAGCAATTATTTTGTTTAATTTTAAAATTATTGATATGAAATGACTTTTAATGTAATCCAGAATGATAGTTAATGGGGTTTTCCCGCTTTGTGAATGTTTATGTTAGATTGTTGCGTGGTGCGCATTACATTGACACATTCTTGGTGTGATGTGGCGTGAGGGGATATGGCGTCATATTGTGTTTACTTTCAGAATTACATATTGGAATGGACTTTTAATGTAATCTAGAATAATTTCCATTAAATAGAAAAATGGGAAATTCTTTGTTGGAAATTGAGTTTAAATACTCATTCCAGTTTTTATTACTTGTTTGTTACTTACATACTTTTCGCTGGTATTATTATTATTTATTTGGACATGCATAGATAAACAAATTTTGGTTTTTCTTCTTTATTTATTGCATATCAGAACGAATTTTTTAAGTTACGTCACAAAATTTAGGAGCAATTGAATTTCCGCGACTTAACCGATTTCGCGAAATAATGAACTGCGACTTAACGGGATCTATATATCCATTTGCAAAATATAAATAATTCAAAATTAATCGATTACTCGATTAAATTTTCACCAAATATTCGAACTAAATTTGTTTAATCAGTACCAGCCCTAAATTATTTAGGATGTAACTAGATTAAAATTACATTTGAAAAATATACATTAAAGGGGCCGTCAAGCACCTGGGGGTGGGGTTGACGGAGTCGCCTATTGGTTACGAAGTGTGAAGAGGGGGATATGGGGGTGTTTAAGAAATGTGACGTCACCTCAAAATGCGTAACCTCAAATAATAGTTCAACTTAAATATTAATTGTTTACAATTAAATTTAATGACGTTTTACACGCATGTTACGATATAAGAGTGCCGTCTTACACTAAATACATACTTAAAAGACCAAAAAGTTATTTCAAACATGCTCATTTTTAAATTTAAAAAATTGATTGCTTTTATGGGGCTGGGGGAGCTTTGTGACGTTCTATTTGAGGGGGGGGGACTAATATTTAATGACGAGGGGGGGTTTGGGTGAAAAATAGGCGAATTTCGGGTGACGCCATCTATGGACGGCCTTTAAAGTGAAATTGAGAAATGTTAAATTATGGAAAGTAAAGTTCTTAAATACAAAACACTAGACGTCAAATAGTATACTTACAGTCTTGTATCTTTCCAATAGTGTCGTATGTATTGGGTCTGTAAAGACAACATTTGTTCAGGTATAAACTGCAGCAATTTCCAACACACTCGAAAAATCTTTTTAACCATTTTATTTTAAACATAATTTGAAAACTATGTCTCTATAAAAGTATCAAGTGATCTCAAATTCCATTAATTGTTAAATTAAACTATCACCAAAATAGGTATCCACGCAATTAAACAACTCATTAAACGATCTTAGCCGAAGCAAGCTATGTGCAGTGATTAAGCCATGTTTTCCTTTTATTACTATTATTAAATTTATCAATGATTATATTTAAGCGTCTATTATTATTTTCTAACACATTAATGAATTTCTAGCCTCGTAGCAAAATAAATGACGCCAGGTGATGTATATTAGAAACGAAGCAATTATTCAATTACATGATTAGAAAAGTATAAAATCTCACAATGGTATAACTAAGAATGATAAACGCTAATCGGAAATCCGATTATCGGTTTTGAAAGCGATAATCGCTTTTGAATTTCCCAAACCGATTAAATTATCGAATTTATTCTTTATTTATTTTTAAAATCATTTCCGTAGTGAAAACTTCAAAAAAATATTCGAACAAAATGTATACTCGCATTTGCTTACATTTTCATCCACTATGGCCGCCAAGGTGTGTTTATTTATAAGTTTTGAGAGTTCCGTGAAGTGTTAGTACATAAATGCATTTATTGTTTGGTAATAAATGAGACGTCATTATGTTCATTTGATGTCCAAAATCGACGAAAAAAGACGTAATAATTGCAGTCTCTATTGTCCAAATCATGATATAGGTTAGACATAAAATGCAATTTCCCACATTACGTATTGCGTATGTCATCATTTCACTAATTCAAACGTTTCCACATCATCTTCGCCAGCCCTAGAAACAGCTCTAGAGGGCACGGCATTTCCTTTGCTCCAAGAAACAAACATGCCACGTAATTTCTTGAGTTAATATAAGTATAAAAGGTCGATGCGATTTCAAATTCAACCACATTTATTTCGAGCTTGAAGTCAGTTTCACATTAAAAATATTAAATTTTATATAGATCAAAATTAAGTTTTCAAATATGGCTGTTCGAATAAATAAATATGATGTGCAAATGTATTTGACATTATTTTGACTTTAATTAATTTTCTATCTATGGACATTTCGTATCTATTGTTTGTTACCTATTTATACCAAACGTGATTGCAACTTAGTTAATGTATTTTTGTTTATTAATGATATTATGCTGCTTAATAAATAAAGTTTTTTTTTAAATATCCATACAGTAGATCTGTGACTGTTTATCTGTGACTTTCTTTACAAGCCCCAATGATAAAATAATCATTGTCTTCCTTACAACCAACACCAAATAATAGCTCACTCCTCGCATTACTCAGAATTCATTGATAAGATTTATGTGCATCTGTGGTGGGGCAGCAACTGAGCGTCAAGTCGAGCACGCTGCTTTTCTTTCAAGCAATAATGATATATGTATATTATGGCTGTTATCGATTAATTTAAATTTAATAGTTAACTTTTGAAAAAAAATAACGATTAATTAATCGATAATTTCGATTAAAGCCAAAAATAGAAATTTATGACGTCATTAAACTGAACATTTCAAGGGAAGTAACAAAAACAGGTAATTGACTTTTTAAAAAAAATATTGAGTTATTTCCCCTGTTTCCCTGCGCTGGTAGTGTCAGCCATGTTTACCACGTTTTTAATAACTTGCTTTCGTTCCTGTCTGTCCACATTTTTTTTTAAATTTCTGCCTGTCCACATAATTAATAAAAATAAATTTTAACATTATGCGGGAGATGTTTGTACGTAAAAAAATACATATAAGTTACGAGAGCAATGCCCGTGCGATGCTACGGGTAGGCACAATGAAAATAACTTTATTTGGATTTGAGTTTCACATTCCCCTTAATAATGAGTGTAAACGTATCAGAAAATTAGTGTAGTGATAAATCAAACCCCTTCTTTATAAAAATCACGATATGTGTGTCTAGAAAATAGAAAGTATGATGAATTTAAATATTTCCCATCAATTTTGGTATTTCTGCTTTAATAACGCACGCTTTTCTCGATATACTTTACCAGAATAACAAAGGTCCTTAACATTTACAAAAATTTAATGGGCAAGGCTAAATTTCTTTTTCCATAAATCAAAAAATTAAAACAATATCTTTGATTCCTTTGGTTCTAGGGAAAAGCTCTAAAAATCACCCACTCCATTTTATAAGCTAATTAAGAAATTAGTTCAAGACGAATAGGATATTTTTTTAGCATAGTAACAAAGCTATAAATTGGCAGATACTTGTTTCACTTAAATAACAGATTATTTTTCTTTGTATTTATATTCAAGCCTTTTTTCATTGTAGCTTTTTTGCTTATAAAATGACATATAATTTAGGGCTTAATATATAACATATATTATGTAGGCATTTGATTTTAAAACAGAATAGTTTTTAAAAAATCAGTCTGTATACAAAATTTTATCAACGTTGTATAATATTGCTCAAATAAAATCAAGTTGTTATGTCACAATATCAGTTGCTGTTAGTGTAACTTTTGCCAGAACAGTGGTAGACACAATTAAAAAATAACTTTATTTTGTTTTGGGTCTCAAATTTCCTTAAAATTGAATGTAAATGAATCATGAAATTAGGGTAGTGATAAATCAAAACACGTCTTATAAAATTCACGATATGTGTGTCGAGAAAATAGAAAGTATGATGAATTTAAATATTAACCATCAATTTTGGTATTTCTGCTTTAATAACGCATGCTTTTCTATATATAATATACTCCTACAGAATATGAAAGGTACTTAACAGTTATACAAATCTAATCGGCAAGGCTCAATTTATTTTCACATGAATAAAAAAAAATATATATATATTTCCATATGATTCTATTGGTTCTAGGAAAATGCTCTGAAAAACACCAATTCCATTGTATAGTTTAAGCATGAAATTATTTTAAGACGAATAAATTATTATTTGAGCCAGAAAATATTTATTTGAATATGTATGCTTAGTGGAGGGTGGAAATATGGTTTACGGGTGTATGGTTCTTATTTTATTTTCACACGAATATTAACATAAAAACATAAATTGTTAGAGATTGATTGTCTAATAAATTGAGTCATTTTGAAAGGACTTTCCACTCGTTTCTTCTAGTATTCACAAAGCAATAAGTTGGCAGATACTTGTTCCACTAAAATAAAGGATTACTTTTCGTTGTATTTGTATTTAAGCCTTTTTTTCGTTGTAGCATTTTTAGCTTATAAAATGACATATTTGGTAATGGTCTTAATATATAACATATATTTGTAGGCATTTGATATTAAATCAAAATAATTTAAAAATAATTTTTTCAATAAAGTGTATACAGCTTAATAGAAAACTGCCATTTAGTAAACAACATGATCTGCCTTTGAAATCAGTCTTTATACAAAAATTTATCCTCGTTGCATAATATTGCTCAAATAAAATGAAGCTGTTATGTCTAAATATCAGTTGCTGTTAGTGTATTTTTTCGCTTGAGCACGCACTTTCTGAAGCTAGAACCTAAATATGAGTCGTAATAGCCGCGATATGTCTTTACACTAAATATTTTTATACCTTTAAGAACCGTACAGTTTATACCTGAAGTTTGTGCCACGCAACTCATTGTTCTAGAAATGTAACTATTTTTTTAATGAATGTTTTAGTTTTGTAAGCTCTTAAATACCTTTCTTAGCAATGATTTTCTTAATGGGAAAAGCATATTATTTATGTGAATTTTGATGCTTAAGTAAGGTGTGCATGGGTTTTATTTGTTTTAAAGAAACATTTTGAATCGCAAGGTCTGGGCTTAAAATTTACCCTGCTGATTTAGTTTAATCTATGCAAAAAGTATAAAAACAGTTACTAAGCTATAGTGTTTATGTCATCCAGGGTTGGGCGATATTATGACTCTTACCCCACCAATTAATGATACATTTCAAAAGGTCATAAAGTTGTACTCAATATAAAAATAACTGTTCCACTTACTAACCACACTCATTGGTCCGTGCATATAACTCCTATATATAATCCATTTTCGTCTATAACAGTACCGATTTTTTTTCATTCCTTCTATTTCCTTGGGGAAGTTTATGGAGCAATAGTTCCAGAAAAAAAAATCGTGTAAACTATTTAAGCACCGAAGGAAAATAAATATCCCACCTAAGAATCATTGATAAATATAACTTACCTAGCATGTTTGACTTAATTTATGCAAAAAGAATATTAACAGTGGCTAAGCTATAGTGTTTGGTATCTGGTTTCACTCATGTGCTTTCTTTCTCTAATGCATTGAATACATTGTTAGTATTTGATTATTTAGAACTAACTTGTATAATGTCAAATACATTAAGTATTTAAATTAAACATATAAAAGATATAAAGAAAAGTGGTAAAATGTTACTGTGTATTTGATAATAAAGAAAATAATAGAAAATAATAGTATATAAATATTGGTAAAATATTACGCTAAAAAAACAATTACTATGGTTTGTAAACAAAAATGTTAGGTAGATTAACGTTGAACATAAATGTAGACATCTGTAGAAAGACCAAAGCAAATACATTTTTCGAACGGCTGAATAAAATACATCTCAAAAATACATAAAGAAAACAGTGTAAGGATGTAATTTGCAAACAAATATTAATTCTGTAACTTTTTACAAAAAAATTATACGTATTCTTGTTAGAGGCGCAACATTATCAGACATAAAAATAAACCGTTTCATCACATTTAGTTCACAACGTAAACACACACACACACTCACTTTATTCACACACTTATACACACAAACATAAACACACAAACAGATAGTACCATTAAAAAAATCACATTTCATTGAAATAACCGCGGCTCTTTTTACTTTGTTTCCATTTTACAACTTAATATGAGCTCGAACTATTACGTCAAATCACAATATTTTATAGCGAGAAACGCAGTCTTGTCAATCTCGACACCAAAATGTTTATTATTTAATTTTCAATAATTAATTTTATTTTCGGGAGTTACCCCGCATAGCGAGCTCCCACGCACACACACGGCTTCGGACGCGCTTAGGCGCAATATATATAGGGATTATTAATTATTAATAATTAATTATTTATTACAAAAAATTTTTTAAAAATTTATAAATATTTTGTTAAATTTTAATCGAATTTTTATCGATTAAAATTATTTTAATCGATATTTAATCCATAAAGTTTTTAACGATTAATCGAGAAATTAAAAGATAATTTCCGCAGCCCTAATATATATATATATGCCAATTAATAGCTCACCAATCGTGTCAATCATATTTCATTGATACAACAGTGTGGCCGCAAGCGCGTGAGCGTATAGAAGTATACCCACGTCCCACGTCCGCATTGATAGATTTATAAGCCTCTGACCACCCAACATCGGCGTAGGCTTACATGTAAAGTGCTAAATTATGGTTCATCTTATTTACCATAGACACCATAAGATTCTGAATACACTGCAACAGTTATAAGATTATATTTCCATGAAGTCAGCGGTAAAACGATAGTCGGTTTAAAATTTGATTTACATAACCGATAATCGGTTTGCAAAAGAAATTACCATCCCCAGTTATGACTATTAAGAATAAATATATTAAAAAGTCAATCAGTTACAACAATCATAGCGTACTACCAAGTTGGGGTATATAATTTTCATTTATTATTACATGTAGCCATGGCCAACCTGAAACTGAGTGAACTTCACCTGGTGTTAAACACGAGTTGTGGTCATCGATGGCTGGCTTGAAGTCAAGTGACCCGTAAAATGTAAACAATAGCGACCGCTACATATAGTTTAAATAGATAAACTAAAAATGCATTAATTTAATTACAGTACGTTGGATCGATCTGAAATTTTGATACGATGGATTGTTAGATGACACGAGTCTCTGTGCAAAATTTCAGCTTGTTCCCATAACAGGAAATGTGTCTTTTTTACTTTTGTTTTTTCCGCCTGACCGATATACGAAGAGATGACGACACGATTTTGAAGTTAATATAAGGGATTTAATAAAACAACCCCGTAAAAACAACGTTTTAGACTATAAATCCCTTATATGTGAGACATAACTTAAAGTATTGATTATGTTCCAACGCGACAAACATTTACAGCCTAAAACTGAGTGAACTCCTCCTCCACGAGATGTGGTCATCGATGGCTGGCGTGAAGCCAAGTGACCCGTAAAATGTAAACAATAGCGACCGTTGGATCGATCTGAAATTTTGACACGATGCATTGTTAGGTGACTCGGGTCTGTGTGCCAAATTTCAGCTCGATGGCTTCACGGGAAGTGGATCATTTTTTACTTTTGTTTTTCCGCCCTACCGACTTACCGACAGCGAACCCAAGACAGAGACGACGGTTAAGTTAATATAAGGGATTTAAAAATATGTTATTTTTAAGTCTTTGAAGGACCTTAAAATCTTAAATCACCAACACAATACTTAAATTTATTAAATTTATTCCCGACTTCATAGCCATTAATTTGCGTGCATTTACAAAAGTTTCCTTATATAAAAAAATAATATATATAATGAATTTTATATATATATATATATATATATATATATATATATATATATATATATATATATATATATATATATATATATATATATACATATATATATATATATATATGAATTATAATTATCCTGGTGTACTTTCCTATGTTAATTGTTTCCATCTTTGCAATTTTCAAGTCACGTGTTATGATATTAATTACAGCTCATTTCACTTAAAATCATTTACAATTAAAAGTACTTTTAGGAATAACGGTGTTTTGTGCCACAACGCTAACAGGAAAAACATTTTATCAGATTCAGTTTATTCAACAAAATGTTATTGAAGGGCTTTCGAATTTTTATCTAAGAATAAAGCGGAATGGTAAGTTAGAAAAAAAGTATTTACCTTTTGAAATCTTTTCGGCGAATCATAATATAATATTTGCACCCCAATTATTTCAGGCAACCAGTGACCTAACAACGGGTTCGCATCAGGGCAGTTTCCAAGGGCGCCAGCTCAGAAGGGCGCCACTAAATCTCTAAATTTAATTTTTTATTTAAATAAATACAGTCGGACCTCTCTTTGTCCAAGTCGAACTCAAAAGGACCCGAAAAAAATCGACTTACGGAGTTTTTGAGTAAGGGAACATGGCGTAATAGGCGCCGATTAATCAAGGACAATGTAGATGTTGACAGGTGGAGGGAACAGCCATACCGGCAAGTAGGCTTGACAGGAAAGAGAGGCGGTGACTATGTTTCATATGAAAGGAAGCCCACTTGCTTTGACATGCCAACACAAGCCCGTGAGAGAAGACACCTTCTCTCCTGTTGGCTCCTTTCATATGAAAAAGCACAGCACCTCTTTCCTGTCAATCCTTCTAGCCGCTATGACTCCCCTCCCCCTCTCAATATCAACATTGTCCTTGATTAATCCGCACGTATTACGCCAGTTTCCCTAACTCGAAAACTCCGTAAGTCGAATTCCCCCCCCCCTTTTTTTGACTTCGACTTTGAAATGTCCGACTGTATTAGCAACATTTCAATACGCCAGCTAACGGAAGTGCTGAGCTGTATTCGTTGGAGTGTTTCTTAAATGTACTTTTAATTGTGAGTTTCTATCGTTATGTATGAGATAATGAGTATGACACATGGATATTATTGTTTTTATTTATAATACACGTTACTTCAAGTTTTGCTGTATTCTTTATTAACGCAACGATATCTCGTCTTATCCACCAATTTATTTGGTATTATTTATTAAATAATAAACTGCAAATTAGTATTTTTCCTGTTTAATGCATTTTTTATATTCCCGTTGTAAGAGTGTCACTGTCTGACTACGTAATTATTGTCATAAATAAAATAAGAGAAATTCAATTATTTTTTTAACAAATGAAAAAATCGCAAAGCTGCAAATTGTTAATTTATCAAGGGTGCAAAAAATAACTTAGCCAAGGGCGCCAAAACCTAGTTACGCCTCCGCACGCAACCAATTATTATAAACCAAATTTAAAGAAGAAAACAAAATCAAACTTTAACTTTAAATGCTTCTCTTAGATATCTTTTTGTGTTATGGAATTACGTACTGTTCAATTGATTGTAGCACAGTTCAAGTCATGAATTTAAAAGTTAAGAGCGTTAAAATGTAATTATTTTTTGGGGGTCAATTTCGTGTACACTAATATCATATAATTATATTTTTATTATAATATACTATTTACTATTTTGTTTTCTGTGTAAGGTTCTGGACCATGTTTCGCTGTTCCTAATAGATGAAACGGCAGTGTAAATACATAATTTTGATGATTTAACCATGATATATTTTTCTTTTAGTTTACTTACCTCGCCATACTAACATTCTTTTTAGCTGGAAAGGACGTTGTCAAAAAAAGAAAATTATATAGGCATTTACCTATCAAGCAGCAATTTCGTAGCTTTAAAAAAATTCCTGCAAGTCAAGTAGCTTAAGTGAATTTTCATTTGAAATTATTTTATCGTTTATATTTTTAATATACACTAGACGATAATCATTTTTTTTCTAATAGTAATACTTAATACATCCAAAAGAATATTTAAAAAAAAACATTAAAAAATAACAAAACAATTTTATTTTAAATTATTTTTTTTTAAAAAAAGTATTTGCTTTTACTTCTTGATTCAGAGCACTACAAATTTAGAATATACACGTATGTCCTAGACTTAAATATATATATATTTATTTATTTATATATACATTTGTATGCATATGCACACACATTTGACAAACCTTTCATCTTGCAGCGAACCAATACAATTATGCCGACAGCCAACAAAGGAAGCACACATAGCAATACAATTATCCACCAAGATAGAAAAAAATGATTTTGAAAACCTGTGTAGAAAATAACTTAAGACATATACTTTTTATAAGAAATTATAACTTTATAGTTATCCTTGATGCGTCTTTCCTTAAAAAATGGAAATCCTAATGGCTTTATTATTAAGCATTCTCTTCAGTAATGCTTACTATATATATATATATATATATATATATATATATATATATATATATATATATATATAATGCTATTTTTACAAGTATATACAATTTTGCAAATATTAAATTTATTAATTTCTGTGTTCCTTATATATTTGAATTGTATTATTAACATACAATGAAATGAATTTTTTTAATGAATTTTTACTTTGAACTCCCACGAAATAAATTGTACCTTCTTTTTTCCATTTTTGTAGTATTTAATTACGTTTAGGTTATGTCAATTAAATATGTTGGAGTTATTGACAAACATTATATAAATAAACCATTATATAAATCCGAAAATGAAAAAAAAAGAACTCTATTAACACAATACAAATTCCTTGCGTGTTAATATCAATGTTACAGTTTCCTTTTAACTTTTCTGTTCGGTCAGGGGTGGGCAAACTTTTTCTGCGGAGGGCAGCATTTAAAACTTTATTGTTATGGGTGGGCCGCATATATATTTTGTCGACTTCAGTTAAAATTTGCAAAGTATAAAAATATAAATTAATGATTATAAACATGTCCTTGTCATTTTATTTCATATTCAAACCCTATTACGCGTGTACATTTCATTTTAAAATACAAAATTAAACAGTTTCTAATTTGATAATAAGATTTTACTATTCATAAATACTTTAACAAAAGTGTATTGTTACCTGTCATAATGACTATGAAGAAGTAGGAATGTAATATACCTACAAGCTGATCATTGAATACTAGGGCTGTGGAAATTATCTATTAATCTCTAGATTAATCGTTAAAAATTGTATCGATTAAATATCGATTAAAATAATTTTAATCGATAAAAATTCGATAAAATTTAAGAAAATATTTATAATATTTTTTAAAAAATTTAGTAATAAATAATAAATTATTAATAATTAATAATAATTTATATATATTTTTTTACGTACAAACATCTCCCGCGTAATATTAATTTTTTTTTATTAATCTATGTTGACCGGCAGACGTCAATTATAAAATGTCTGACAGCCAGAGCCGTAATTACACCATTCTCGGCCCCTGGGCAAAAATATAGTGTTGGGCCCTTCCCCCGCAGGAATAAAAAATGAATATACATAATATATATAAATAAACATATTCCCATGGGGCCCATATGCTCGTGGGCCCCCGGGCAAATGCCCACAGGGCCTATGCGTTAAGACGGCCCGGCTGACAGCATCAGCGTTGTTAAATTTAAACATATAACTAGAAAGTTGAGCAAATATGTTGTTTTTAAGCTAACTTCGGATGGCAAAGTCGAAGATGGTGAAAACATTTTCTGTGTCCACTGCCATAAACAATTCTCTTTTAAAGGATCAAATACATCGCAGACGTACCACCTTCAGCACAAATCAAGTATCAACACATTGTCATGAAATTTAGTTCAAAATATTCTTAATTTTCAATGTCCGTGAGAAATGTTCAGTTTAATGACGTCATAAATTTCTATTTTTGGTTTTAATCGAAATTATCGATTAATTAATCGATAATTTTTTTAAGTTAACGATTAAATTTAAATTAATCGATAACAGCCCTATTGAATACATTTATAATTAATGAGAAGTATGTAACTATTCACAATTTTGAATAATGTTCTTGAACTGTGGAGCCAGTTTACTGGTTGTTATTCGCATGACTGCATTCAAATTGCAGTCAGTCAACATCGATCTGTTCTTATACTTGTTTATTTTCATACAAGAAAAAGCTTGCTCACAGATCTATGTGGACCCAAATAGTAAAAAAAAATATAGTAAGCAAAGATTTTAAAGTGTGGGAATTCTGCTGCTGGCAAACATCCATAAAACTCTAGCAGAAGAACTGACTTGAACTTGTCCTTCATGTCATAATCTGCTTGTAGGCCAAGCAACTCTAACTGTATATCCTCTTGGACTGAGTCAGCTGCAGCATTAAATGGCAAACTGAGGATATTGATGAGAGCTACATGGTTCTTGTAGTCTTGGGACCTCCTTTCAAATTCCACAGCCAAGGTATCCAACTGAGCAATGTACTTATCAGCCATTTCACCAGAAATGGTTTTCTGTTTCAGCAAAGGGAGATGGCAAAACCTGTTTTCAACTGCTAGCCTACAGAACTGGAAGAGCTCTGAAATGATTTAACATGCACATACATTTCATGTGCAAATTTTAGTCTTACTTCCACTCTTCATTACCAATGTTAGTAACACAGTCACACCAAACCCTTCATCTCCAGGAACATAACTATTTCTTTCTTGAGATTCTATACTCGCCTTAACATCGTGTCCAGACTCTGCCAGTGGACACTGCTGAGGTAGATAATATCATTATGTTCCGTTTACAAATCTCCAAGCATTGCTTTGAACTGCCTGTGGTTAAGTGCCCTGGTTCTGATGAGGTTTATCACACTGACAACTGGGTCAATAACATGCTTGATATGTAACGCAACTTTACACAGACTTTCCTGATGGATGACACAGTGAATAGGAAATAATGGATGATCAGGAAGATCTTCTTTAATTTTATTTTTCATCAACTTCACCAGACCTACATTTTTTCAAGTCAAAGCACGCACTCCGTCGATTGTTACACTTTCTATCTTGTTTCACACCAACCCAGTTCTTTTAAACCATTTCTCAAAAGGATTGAATAAATCCTGCCATTTAGCTGCGTCTTTGAGTGGCTCAACACTAAGTAAGTCTTCGGTAAGCTCAAAACTAGTGTTTATTCCTCTTATAAACACCAGCTATCTTGTTGTGTCCTGGTCATCAGTATTTTCTTCCAACAGAGTACCAAAAATGTCTTTGATTGCAGGTCGAAGTTGATGCAGCAAAATAAACTATTTTTTCAACACGCCTGACTACTGTTATCCTTGATAAAGAAATGCTATCAAATTTAGTTTTCTTTTCTGGACACATAATGCTTGCTGCATCTGACAAGCATTCCTTGTTGAACTTGCTGTCAGAAAAAGACTTGTTCCGTTTTACAATCTTATAGGACAGCACCAAACAGGTTTTGATTGCTGCATCTTTTATTAAAGATTGTTTGGTGAAAACAGTTTGCTGCTTCTTTAAAATATTAACCAACTCCTGGCAATTTCTTTTTCTCTTTTTGTTTTTAAAATTGAGCCCGAAATTAAATTGTTTTGTATGATGGTAATTTTTTAAATGTTACTACGTAAAGACGCTAACGCACTCATGGCATGACAAGCAGACTGCTTTGCTCCCAATGCCCGTGAAGCAAAATTTAGCGTTTCTTTAGTCTTTAAAAAACAATACATTCGTCCTCAATCTTTTTAGCCAGCACTCATGGTTAAATCAAAGTCTATTCGTTTTTAAATTACATTTTTACAAAATTGCTAATATGTAAATAGTAAACAAAAGCCTCTTCCGGTTGAGCTGAAATGCAGTTTTGAAATAGGATGTTAACAATTAAAAACTAATGATCACTTACCAATTCTGGAGCCATAAAACCGATTTAATATCCTTATATTCGATTAAAACACTTGGAATACAATTTTTAAAATATAGTGAAAATTCTTTAAAAAAAGAAAATTAACATGGACATGAGATCGTAGCATGTACGTGCCTACGGGCCGCAAAATATACTCTGTAGTTTGCCCACCCCTGTGTTAGGTTAAGTATTTAGTAATTTATAAACACATTTTTTTCCTCTTTTGGATAGTGTCAGGGTATGAGAATCACTGCGAATGATTGTTGCGAATGATTGTTGTGAGATTGTTGTGAGCCAGTGTTGGAGTCGGGTCAAGGCGTTGTTTACGGGTATGAACTCCTATCACGGGAATAATGTCTAGTGATGTCTGAGTGAGCTTCTGGTCACACGGGATATTTCAGGGACATGACCAGAGGACACGCCAGGGTCAGTTGAGACCAGTTGGGGGGGTTTATAAGAGAGTAGTCGAGACGAGTTGCAGGGAGTTGTGTAGTTCGCACAGTGTTGTGCGGTCAGACCGGTCAGGGTAGACCGGGGAGCTGCAGGGTTGCAGTAACACAGAGAGCTGAGGTTTAATGTCGCCCAGAAGCGGTTAGGTTCGGACCGAGGGGACTTAAACGCTTTGTGTATTTACGTAGAGCTGTAAGAGGACTTGAGCATGGGCCCAGGATGGTCGAGTCGGACCGAGGGCATGCTCGAATATTAAGCCATTTGTAGATAGATGTATTTGATGTCTAGGCGGGACCGCCAGTTTATACAATTGTACATAGCAGAATAAACAGTGATTTGTACCCGAAATCTTGTGTCATCTCTTGTGTGTATGCAGCGGAGAGCAAGCAATAATCCAACAACGAATGAGACCTTAACATGGGGGCCCGGGCCAACGAAAGAGTCTCAGGATTGCCAAGCACCGCCAACAACACAAGAATCGACGTGAGAGAAACGACGAAAACACATCAGTGCAGAACCTACTGTACTAGCTAGTACTAGGGGTCGGTTACATACCGTACAAGTCGAGGGAGAGTCAAGCGTAGGGCGTAGGGCTTACGCCTCGAACCAGAACCAGCAAAACAACGACGTCGGAACCAGCACAGCAACGACGTCTGAACCAGCGACGAACACAGGCAGTCAGGGCGTCGACAGACGGTGCCAACTACGAGAGAAGACGATTTCAAACTGTACCGGGAGGTCAAGTTGCAGAACCAACCATCCCGCCCCAGCTACAGTGGGACCCTGAGGAGCCGAGACGACCCACAGCACCACAGTTCAAATCGGGACAAGATCGAGAAGATATTCAAGGTGGAGAAAAACATTACTAAGTGACAAGGAAACTGCAAAAAGTGTGACTTTGTGAACTTCTTACGAATGGATATTTATTGTGTAATGGGACTTTCATTGTATATGGATATTATGTCTGAAATATAACCCACAGTAAGTACGTACTTAATTACTTATAAAATAGTGTTAAATTGGGAAAGTGTGCTATAGCAAGATTGATCTGTTAGATAATATATATAGATATAGCATACCTGTCAGATATAAACGGACAATAAGGGAAGCTAGATTATAAAAAGTAAAATATAAAAGCTAGATAAAATAATGGCGGACAAGGATAGATGGTGGATTAATAAAATTGAGGAAGTACGGGCAACGTGGCATAAAGAAGATGAAAAATTACTGAGACAAAACGAAGAGAGACAAAGACAGCGACAGATAAAAGATGAGAAAAAACGTAGACAATACGAAAAGAGACAATCAAAATTAGAGGCAAAAAGACAGAGAAGGGCTATAGAAGAGACAGAACACTACGACAGTGAAGTTATTAACTGTGAGGAAGTACTCTATGTAATAGCCAGTATATATTGTGAAGATCCATATCTAACGGAAGAGGTTTATAGGGTGGCGGACCCATCAGCTGGCCAGTTTAAATATTATAGACATGAGAATCCCGAAGAACCGGTCAATATCGTAAGGTATAAAAAGGAAAACATGATCCAGGGTGATCACAAGCCCAAGATTAAGAAAGTTACTGAAGTTCATGAGAATTCCCCTAAGAACAAAAGACAATATATAAAGAAATATGAAGAATATGACAAAAAAGAAATGGATATTAGTTTCCTTAAAAACCGTAACGCCGAAGATAAAAAAGAAATAGATTGGTTAAACTTGGAATTGGCAGACAACCTGAGCCTTGTAGACAGGCTAAAAGCCGCATTGTTCAACAAAGATAAGGAAATAGCGGAACACACAGATACAGTAAATGAATTACAATCAACAGTACGTAGCGTTCAAAACAGACTTAAAGAACTAGAAAAAGAAGACGTGGAAAACAAATTAAAAATAGAGGAAACTGAAGCTGAGTCAATTGAAGTAAGAATGAAAATTGCCGAACGAGAAAGTCAGTTGGTTGAAAAAGAGGAATTATTGGGAAAAGTAGAAAGAGAGCTAAAAGACAAAGTGGAGTTATTAGACAAATTAAAGAGTGACCACAAAACAAAAGTAGATGAAAAAGAAGTCGAGCTATTGAGTTTAAAAATGAAAATCGACTCAATGGAGAGAGATTTTCCCAGATTATTAGAAATACTCAAGGTGAAAGAGGGCATACTAGCAGAGATGGAGATAAATGTAAACAAGGCAAACCAACATATAACAGAGTTGAAGAAGTCTGGGGTTGAAAAAGATGAAATATTAGAAAAATTACAGAGGGAAATCAAAGAAAAAGAGAGAAAAAACATAGAAAGGGAGAGAAACCTAATGATTACACACGACAATCTGAGTAAGAGTTTAGCAGACAAAGATGATTTATTAGAAGAATTGAAGACAGAGCACAAAATAAAAATGAATGAATCTGAAGTTAAGTCCATGAACATGAAAAGTACCGAAATGGATGAAGTGTATTCTAATTTGATAAAAATATTCAAGGGGAAAGATGAAAAACTAGCAGAGATGGAAATAAACTTAATAATTGCAAACCAAAATATAACAGGGCTGAATAGGACGCTGGATGATAACGACGAACTTTTGGAAAAATTACAGAGGGAGCTAAAGGAAAGAGAGATAGAAAACAAAAATATTAAAGAAAGACTGACTCAAAAAGAAGAGGTCAATAAGCAGTTAACCCTAAAGGTAGCACGTAACAAAGAAGACATAACGGAATTATGGCGAATCATAACGGACAAAGAAGAAAAAATGGCTGACTTAAGCCTCAGGTTAACAGGGAAAGATATGACAGCTATGGTGCAGAGAAGGTGCAAGACACTCCATAGTATTGTTGAAAAACCGTACGAAAATGAGAACAAAGAGTTGATAGAGAAAGAGGAAATTGTTGACAAAGGTCGCCAAGTGGACATAGAAAAAATTAGTGACCCAGATAGTAAAGATGAGGTGAAGCCCTCAGAAGGAAAAAAAAGTACACAGGAATGTAATGCTACTAAGGAGCGAAAAACTGAGTTGACTACAAAGATGGTAGAAAAAAGCAAGCTCACAGAAAAATATGACAATGACATGTGCTCAGCGGGTCATAGCTTGGAGTCGGGGGACACAGGATACGGGTGCGACATCCAAACACATAGCACGGTAAACGTGAAACCGTTACGTAAGGACATTGACACATTACGGTCAAGACGGGCCGGGAATAGGCAGACCGTGACCGGAAAAAGCTCACAGGACAGGGGTCAGAATCGGCTTAGGGTCAAGTCGCGTTACAGTGACCCACAATCAGAAAAAGGCTTTGCGGGTACATTACATTGCGGACTGATGTTTTTGTGGATAGTCATACTGAAAACATTAAGTCAGGTGGGGGGAAATTGCCGGTTCGCTGAGCTGTTAAAAACCACAAAGGTGATCTCGATAGGTCAAATAGAAGTTAAAGGAGGCCAAAATTATTTTGACACGAGTTGGGAGACTGGTATAGCCATGAGGGAAATACCGACTAGGCTTGAGTTAGTACACATAAGCCTCTATAACGGAAACCAGGGTCGTTTGTTATTTAGGATTGGGGACAAACGTAATATCCCACCCTCAGATACAACGGCTATGATTTTTTTCAATGTTATGAAATTTTTGGCCTGTGTATTGATATATATGAAGATGATATTTGTTATGATGATGATGTGGTTTTTGTGTTAACTATGATTTCTTTTTCAAGATGATGTGGGTTTTTTTTGTGATAACTATAAGAGATAATAAGGTTTTTTTTGTTAGAACTTGCGGGGTCCAGGTGACCTCGTGTCATTTTTTTATAACATGTATTGATGTGTCATGGGTACCAGTACTATACTGGGTATTGATGACGTATTTTGAGGGTCATGGCCATTGGGGTAATGATATAAGAAATGTTTCGCCCTGGAGATATCAGGACATTCTTGATTACAAGGATATGTATTGTTGATAGGTTCTGCTGAAAATAATGTTGGTGATTTTGATGATGAAATGAATTGTATTAATGAATTATGAATATGCTTTAAGTTTTGTGATGAGTATCATATTATGTTTATGATGATACGGATAAAAGGGGTCCCGCTGTGGGGACGTTAAAAGATACATAGGAGGACAATGACTGTCCGGGAAGGATCCCGCTGTGGGGACGTGAAATATACATAGGAGAACAGTGACTGTTCCTTATAGGTCCCATGATGTGGACAGAGCTAGTTGTAATTAATGACAGATTTAATTGCAATCTGGGGTATTATGATTATTATGATGAATTATGTTAATTACGACTACTATATGCACATGATTGATGATTGTTATATAATTGATTGTAATGGGTTAAATACAATCAGGCTGAAATGTTTATAGTTTGGATAAGTAGTTATCCCTATAACATTATCTCATGCTGGAGGTAATCCTGGAATAAATATCTTAAGGAATTTATATGAGGTACCAGTAGAGTCAGTTGTAAATAGAAAACAATCTAGCGTAAAAATGGTCAATTGTTGGATACTAATATGTGAGGCGTTATGACCAGTAGTAGGTCGAAGGTTGGTTCTTTGAGAATTAAGATAAAGATAACGTACGAGTTGCGGGTTAGTGAAGTCGTATAAAGGTACGACCAAGTGGATTTATGCTCTGTGTTGTATATACTAGTGTTTTTTTTTCATGCCATGTTGTGTATAAAATTATTTTGAAAGATATTATTTCATTATGTATTATATTATTGTAATTGTAATGTGCAGTGATTCCATGCCCTGACTTTGTTGTATTGTGAGATTCTACCGTAAGTAGAATCTAACGGAAGAGGGGGGATATGTCAGGGTATGAGAATCACTGCGAATGATTGTTGCGAATGATTGTTGTGAGATTGTTGTGAGCCAGTGTTGGAGTCGGGTCAAGGCGTTGTTTACGGGTATGAACTCCTATCACGGGAATAATGTCTAGTGATGTCTGAGTGAGCTTCTGGTCACACGGGATATTTCAGGGACATGACCAGAGGACACGCCAGGGTCAGTTGAGACCAGTTGGGGGGGTTTATAAGAGAGTAGTCGAGACGAGTTGCAGGGAGTTGTGTAGTTCGCACAGTGTTGTGCGGTCAGACCGGTCAGGGTAGACCGGGGAGCTGCAGGGTTGCAGTAACACAGAGAGCTGAGGTTTAATGTCGCCCAGAAGCGGTTAGGTTCGGACCGAGGGGACTTAAACGCTTTGTGTATTTACGTAGAGCTGTAAGAGGACTTGAGCATGGGCCCAGGATGGTCGAGTCGGACCGAGGGCATGCTCGAATATTAAGCCATTTGTAGATAGATGTATTTGATGTCTAGGCGGGACCGCCAGTTTATACAATTGTACATAGCAGAATAAACAGTGATTTGTACCCGAAATCTTGTGTCATCTCTTGTGTGTATGCAGCGGAGAGCAAGCAATAATCCAACAACGAATGAGACCTTAACAGATAGGGGCCATATGTGTTAAATATAATCACACAATCGCAGAAGACATGCATTGATATGAATTTTCTGATTTTAATTCCCCACCTGAAGTAGTTGTCACGTGAATAAATAGATTAAAACAACTCGATATTCCAAACACATTTTGAACTGCGATAAAAAATGTATACTTGGTTGATTCTGATAAATTTCCCACAGTGTACTTTGTTATTGTATTATTGCTACAGTTAACACTTCCAAATAAAACACTTTCAATATAAGAGGTGTTTAGTATAGAAATAATGGGATATAAGATAAAAATTGTTTGCGGCAGATCATCTTCTCTACCAGGTGCCCAGGACAGAGTAACATGGTCATTGGCTACTTCAATGATGTTGATGTTGACGGGACATTCAGGTGGTGCTTAAAAAGAACATTTGTAAAAAAATGTGTGTTATCATTCAATTAACTATGGTTAGAGTGTGTGTGTAAATAAAAAATATTTTATTGATATCCATATCTAAAATAGTATAATTATTTACTTATACGACCCTATAAATTAATTTAGTTATTGATGAAATTAACATTGAAATTATATATATATAATATTATATATATTATATATATATATATTAGGGCTGTTAATGATTCATTTAAATTTAATCGTTAACTTTTTGAAAAAATAACGATTAATTAATCGTTAATTTCGAATAAAGTCAAAAATTAAAATTTAGGATGTTAAAGATCTTTTGGGAAATCTAAATGACACTGGAATGTCTCCTTTATATGTCATCTTTTAACCAACTACGCAAAAAGACAATTATTGTGTTGACATTATTTGGTTCAACTGATGAGCGGGTCTAATTGACAATATAACCAGTCGAGCTGAACAATCATTCACATAAAACTGAGGTAACTGGTTTGCGCAAAACGGTCTTGACAAAGAATGACATTATCGGATATCGTTGTGCATTAGGTTTTCAACATTGTAGAAGGTTAATTGATTCAGGTAATTTCATCTACATTTTCTAACGCAGTAATTCATCAGAAGAGATGTCGACATTTTCTGTCTCTGAGTGAGACTCCATTACTGACATTAGCTCAATTCGCTTGGCATTTGGTTTAATTAGTAGGAAACGTGTGAGAACCATGGTAGGCAAGCGATTTCTCACAATGGATACAATAAAATTTATCAACATCTTGAACATTCCCGTAATTCAATATTTTAAAACCAAAATGTTTGTGTAATCGTCAGGAAATTTGTTAGCATTTATCGGCCGCAGTTTTTATATTTTTTTTTACTTTTTAACTTCCAATAATTAGTAAGTGATTGGTCGATTAATAGTTGAAATTAATTTAATGGTTGAAATTTTTATCGATTAATCGAGAAATTAATCGTTAATTTCCGCAGCCCTAATATATATATATATCCTACAAGAAAAATACCTGCACTTTGTAGCGGGAGTGTCATGACCCTTTATCCAAGTATTAGTTGCTGGTTATTACAATTTTTATTTGCCAAGTTGAATTTCAGATTCATCTTTTTAGTTAAAATCTTATGAGAAACAGAGATATGCCATTTTACCATGTGAGTTGTTTTCACTGAATGCAGTGCCTTTTAACATAACCTTACTATTTAAAAGATATGATTTATTAAATAATGATTATTGCCGACCATAATAACTAAATTTACAATTTCATTCCAACTTGTACAAAATTAACATAACTTATAGGTTTTCCGAAAGAGCTCTACCACCCACGTCACTCAAAACTTTTAATATATAATTACGAAACTGCATCGTATCACAATTGTAAGTTATATAATATTTGTAACCACGTCTCTGAGATAAAGAACATGTGACAATATCCCTTTAAAATGCAAACGCTAAGTGACTCATAGCGCAAATAAACAAAATTATAAATGTACTTTCTAAAATACTTTTAAAAAAAAACTGGTCGTATTAAAATGATATAAAAAAAATGTGCACACCATATTTAGACAATATAGAAAGCATGCCGCATAAAATAAAGTCTTGTTATAAAGTAAATGTACTGGACCAAACTAACTCCTCCTTTTGACATATTCATGATTGTTCTAACAGGAAAATAATATTTAACATTTTTATGTCTCTATATTCTACAATTTATATTTACGGTTTATAAGCAATGTGTATAATTTCAAAGAGGAATCTTTTTTTGTTCACTATTTCGGATAAGGCATCATATTTTGTAAATTATATTTAATGCACACACACACACCAGATTTTATATCTGAAAAAAAAATTAGATTCAACCGTCTGTTAATAAGTGCATTTTAAAAATGATTAAAAGGCAATTTTAGAAATGGCCTATGCTATTCTGAATACAAAGGAATGAACATAAAAACATATTCAATTCGCAATTCATATTAATTAAGCGTTTTCAGGATCACTTCATTAAATTTAGTCAATTTTTGTTAATATGTTCGTTAGCGAAAGTTTATAATGTATAGAGTATATAAAACTTAAGTAAACAGTTTTAAAGTGTAAGTTTATTTGACATAGGCCATGATTTTCAACATAAAATAAACTCGCTACATCTATGGGTTTTAATTAAATGTCGAGTTATGAATTAATTTTTTAAAAATCCCAATTTTATTCATTGCATGTAAAATATTAATACAATGCATTGTGAAAATAATTGAAACAAAATAATTTAAACGCATATGTAATAGATAAAGCTCAGTTGATATTTTTATGCTTGTTTTTTGTATCCATTAAAAAAAGGCTACTGCTTTGTTGACATTTTTCCAAAAGATCTCTGCAACTCTCGTCAGTAAAAAAAGCTCTTATATATTTACGACACTGCATCGTAACAAAATTGTGATTAATACAATATTTGTAACAGCGTCTATGAGATAAAGATAATAAAGATAAATAAAGAAATTAGACTATATTCCTAATTTTAAAAAAAACAACAAAACAAATCAATTTTATGTTCAAAACGCATTTGAAACCATGACAATAATTGATTTTAAAAATGGCCTATGTTAATCCATCATCAAAGGAATGAACATAACATATTCAATTCGCAATACAAAATAATTAAGCGTTTTCAGGATCACTTTATTTAGTTTAATCTACTTATGTTAATAGGTCCAGTAGCCTAAGTTTAAATATTATAAGTGTATAGGTTATGTAAAAAACAATACTTTATGTAAAAGACAAACAAAATATAAATTTTATATTAATAGGACACAGCTAAATTTAAGATGCGTACACGAAAATGTGCACACAATAGTCAGGCGATAAAAGATTTTAGAACGCGCACCGCTAAAAATGAATCCTTAAAAAAAATACTGACACAATTATTACATTTATAGGTTTTTATTAAATGTCGAGTTATGGAACAGAAAATAATTAAAACAAATTCGCAATTAAATTTAAACGTGTAAACAATTAAATATAATGCATCGTGTGGCAGTTGTAATTAAATATGTTTACGTTTTTATCTAATATATAGAAATTAACAGTAAAGAAAATGACAATTCTTTGTACTACACAGCTCAATTTATTCTTTGTCTCTGCATTTTCTGAATATTTAATTTACGGCATTCGGGCAAAAGGGACAATTACAAAAACTAACTTAAAACCACCTTCAGGGTAAAAGGAACCGTCCTGCCAAATTTGGTCCCCGTCCGTCATTTGGTTTTTCCGTGGCTGTCTAACAGAAAGTCGAAAAAGTGAAACATACAAACATACAAACATACAAACATACAAAACATACAAACATACAAACATACAAACATACAAACATACAAACATACAAACATGCAAACATACAAACATACAAACATACAAACATACAAACATACAAACACCAACTGAGCTTTATATATTAGATATATATTGCGCCTTGGCGCATCCGTTAGTCAGTCAGTGTAAAGCCCCCATGCGGGTAACTCTTGATTTAAAAAAAAAGAAGAAAATATAGACGTAAAGTTAAAAAATTTGGTTTCGAGATTATGATTAAGGGAGCGTGTGGTGTTTCGCGACGTAAAATATGAAATGACTTGACGTCATTGTTTAAGTTTATATTTTAATTTATGAAAAGGGAACAATGTAAAAAGAGCAGTGCTTTATTTGATGTGACTGATTAATATTTTTTTAAACACGAGTTACGTGTGTGAATAAGTATGTGCGCGAGTGTGTTCATGTGTGTGTGTATGTGTCTGTGTGTATGTGTACGTGTAAGTGTGTGCTTGTATAAGATGTGATCTAAATGTTATGAAACATGTGTCATGCCTCGGACACGACAATGCTAGATTAGGTCTTCATTATTAAAAGCGATTATGTTAGAACGATTGCTTTCATTGATTTCTGCAAGGGAAAATAAAGATGGAAAAAAAAACTTACCAGGTCTTTGTAATAAGAAAATGGATTATGTTTACTTAAAATATGCACCGGGATAAGATTTTTTAAGATTGGGCTAA
>CALYLW010000083.1:1475857-1495857 GCA_944989445.1 Ampullaceana balthica
GAATCGATTGCTATATAAACTGCCCTTAAGAAAGGCCGTATAGAATGAGAACTCTCAGGGATTTTAAATAAGAAAGTATAATCTGTATATGAGTTATATACACTGGTGTTAGATGGAGGCTAATAGTTAATCGGAATAGTTATTTTTATAAAGAGGGACACATTTGAAAACTATTTTGAGGGTGCTTTTCATTTGTAGGGGCATCATTTAAAAATATCACGGAACCCTTGGTGGTAACAACAATATTTCTTAGCCACAGATAATATATTTTATGCAAAGCTTAAGCTAACCAGCAGAGTACATTTTAAGCCCAAACATTGCGACTCAACGTATGTCTTTTAAACAAATAAATTATATTTCCGAACCCCCTACCCTAGGCATCAATAATCACATACAAAATATAAAGCTCTATAAAAACATACCAATTTGTCCTGAACAAAGTTCATGCACAAAATGTAAAAGAATGTATGTTGTTGATTAACGGGTAGACGAATGATAAAGCTTACAGTAAAAACAACATATGTATGATATTGCTAGAATATTGAGATGGCATGGTATGTGCTTCGGTTAATAACTGTTGAGTTGTCTATAGATGCACGTGTGTGTGTGCGTAGGTGGGCGGCGTGTTTTGGTTATTTCTATGTCTGCTAATGTTGTCCCTCTAACAAGACTACCAGTCTACCAGTAGTTATCTTCTTAAACCATACATATGTGTTTGAAATTAAGGCTTGACACTGTTTTCTTTATTGTAATATAATATCGGTTTTAGCATCAGAAAAGTGTGTCTTCCGCAGAAAAAATTATATAGCAAGCTGGTATGATTTTTTGCAGGAAAATAACATTAAATTGCTTACAATTAAATTTATAAATAGAAAATGCACACGAAACGGCACGTGATTCATGAAGCAAGTGATAAGTACAGAAAATATTTTTTTTTGCTAGGTTAGAGATTTATTTACCTAAGGTGCTTAAATAATATACGTGATGTTTTTTGGAACGATTGCTCTATAAACTGCCCAAAAGGAATAGATGAATTGAAAAAAAAGTTCGGTACTGACGAAAATGGATTATATATAGGGGTTATATGCTCTGGTGTTATCGTAGCTATCAAATGGAACAGTTATTTTTATATGGAGTGGCAACTTTCTGACCTCTTGAAACGTAATTTTCATTGGTGTGGGAAGGAGTCAATAATATACCGGGTAGCATAAACACTATAGCTTAGCAACTGTTTATATATTTTTTGCATGACTGAAACTAAACCAGCAGGGTAATTGTAAGCCCAAACCTTGCGATTCAAAGAGTGTTTTTTAAATAAAATAAAAACCACATACACAACTTACTTAAGCATCAACAGTCACATAAATAATATCTTGCTCATTAAAAAAATGTTCTATTCGTTTGACTTAGGTCATGCTTAGACTGGAAATAGAAAGAGTGTTTTGGAGAGCTTTTCTCATGAAAAAATTAATCATAAGAACAGGTTTTTAAGAGCTAACAAATGATGAATCATTCATTTTAAAAAAGTGATATTTTTATAACAATGCGTTTGCATGGAATACGTTTCAGGTACAAACGGAACTGTTTTTTAAGGTATAAATATATTTATTGTAAAGAAATATCACAGGTATTAAGTCATATATACAGAGGCGTCGCTAGGGTTGGTGTACCCGGGGCTGTAGCTTATTGTGTCACCCCTTCACGACTGAAGGGGCCGTCCATAAATGAGGTCACGTGAGGTTGCCGATTTTTACCCCACCCTCCCCCAGGGTCATACTTTGTCACAAAGACTTAGACCCCCATCCCTTCTTTTACGATATGACGTCACAAAGCCTTGACATTTAAAAAATGTATTTAGTGTAAGTCTGCAGTCCAATATCGTAACACGCGTGAAGCCATGGAAAACGCAATTAGATAAATGGTAAACAATCAAATATTTAAGTGGAACTTTTATTTAAAGTTTGCGCGTTTTTGATGTGACGTCATATTTTTTAAACACACCCTAATTCTCGTCACACATCGTCACTGACGAGTGACCCAATCCCCCTATGGCGGATTAAAAAAGGGGGGGCATAGTACGGGCTAAAGCTAGGGGCCCCCAATAATTTAAGCTCCCACAAACTTATTATACATTATAGTGTACAATAAAGATGCAGGCAAATGTTTGTATGAATCCCTGATAATTCCATGAACAGTCATACGGCAATGCGGCACATATGAGTAGGAATTATAACTGAAACCAAGCTATTTTCTAATGAGAAGTGCAGTGTTGCTCATTATGTACAATGCACAGTTCATTCCATTAATTTGGTTGGGAAACGTGCCGCAGGTTGTCCTGCTGCAGTCATATTTTATTTGTTTTTGTCTTCTGCAAAATCTGTATACCCGGCTTGTTGCATCTACTCATCGTTGACAGGTACTTAAAAACACATGAAATAGATACATGTTAACAAAGCCTTGTCTGACACAAGATGGTTAGCCTGACATGATGCTGTAAGGTCTGTTAATAGCTCATACCACGAGAATATCGCAGTACTGGAAGAATTAGCAACAAACGACAATCTTCCACGTGACTGTCGATTGAAGCAGAAGGATTTCTAAAGGAAATATTCCGTTTATTTTAATGAAACAAGCATCTGCTAATTAAGTCCTTTGTTACTACTAGAAGAGAAGAAAAGAGTAAAAAAGTCATTTAAAACGACATAATAATTTATTAGAAGATCAATCTCTCAGCATTTTGTTTTGAAAAGCAACAATGTTTTTATATTATTTTTCACGTGAAAAGACAATGTGACTTTTTAAACAAATAACCATATTTTCCACCCTCCCCTAGGCATCAATATTCACATAAATATTATCTGACTCAAAAATGTCCTATTCGTCTTGAACTAATTTCATACTTGGACTATAAAATAGAATGGCCGTTTTGGAGAGTTTTTTCCCAGAACCAAAAGAATCAAATAAAAATATAGTGTTTTAATTTTATGGTCATGTGAAAAGAAATTGAGACTTGCCCATTAGATTATTGTAACTGTTAAGGAGCTTTGTTATTCTGGTAGAGTATATAGAGAAAACCATGCGTTATTAAAGAAGAAATACCAAAATTGATGGGTTAACTTTAAATTATTAAATAATTTCTATTTTCACGACACACTTATTCTGATTTTTATGAAGACCGGGTTTGATTTACCACCATCCAAATTTCCGGATACCAATATAACAATTTCTAAGGGTAACTTAAGACACAAAATTGAAATATAGTTGCTTATATTGTGCTTAACCCGTAGCATAGCACGGGCATTGAGCTCGTATAGATATGTCTTATCAGATGCTCCTTCTTTACAGAAGATTAATGCGTGATGCAGGGGTTTCTTAGGTTATAAGGGTTCCACGCATTACCCAGTCGCCTTTATTTCCCTAAGTAATGTTAGGTACCCATTCGCAGCTGGGTGGGCTCAGGGACACCCTAGGCCCCGGAACAAATCCTTGCCTTTACAAGGATTCGAACCCGTGACCATCGGTACACCAGCCGAACACTCATGCCACTTGACCGCCGTGCCCCTCATATATATATATATATATATATACATACTTTTACCAAACAGACAAACACACACATACGTATGTATACATACACACGGCAATAATTAAATGGTCACGATATGTTTGCTTGCTTCAGTTGAAAACATTACAATTTTATTTATTACACTTGTTAATTTCAGTTTGGTGGTCTTGTTTTTTTAACTCAATTTCCCTAGGGAATTGTGTTTATACATTAAAAATGTATGTGCACTGTACAATCTTGCACATGCAACTCCTCCTGAACCATATCAGACAGAGAGTTTGGGTCTTTACAAATATGCTAAGGATGTGCAAATGCCAGAAAAATACCGAAAAGTTTTACTGGATTTCCTGGTAAAATATCCGTATTTTGTCATTTTCTCACCGACCATAACATATGTGGGGTTGAAACAATCGGCAAGCAATAGCTAATAATATTTAGAACAATGCTGGAGAAGGAATTTTAGAAAAAATATATTTTCGTTCCACTCCTGTTATTTTAGCAGCCCTTTTTAGATAGCATTTGTTCTGTTTAGTTTCAGAATTATTGATTTTAAATGACTTTTAATGTTATCTAGAATGATAGTTAATGGGGTTTTCCCGCTTTTTGAATGCTGATAGACTTTTGCACAGTGAGCATTATATTGACACATTATTGGTGTGACTGTACAATTTTGAGATGAGTAACTATTGAATTTGAATATGCAAGAAAGTTTTACTTTCTTATTCAGAGTGTGTTCGATCTTAAAACTATGTGGACATGCTGCATGCTGCAAATAGCGTAAATTCACATCAATGGCATAAACGTTATTAGAGTTTCATATTATAAAAAGACACACATCGTTCATTTAGGCAGTTAATAAATATAGCCAAATGACTAGAAAGCTTAAATATAAATATAATATTCTGTTTAGAAGGAGCGTCGGAATCAGGTAAGATAATATATATATATATATATATATATATATATATATATATATATATATATATATATATATATATATCTAATATATAAAGCTCAAATGTTTGTATGTTTGTATATTTGTATGTTTGTATGTTTCACCTTTCGACTTTCTGTTAGACAATCACGGAAAAACCAAATGACGGACGGGGACCAAATTTGGCAGGACGGTTCCTTTTATCCTGAAGGTGGTTTTAAGTTAGTTTTTGTAATTGTCCCTTTTGCCCGAATGCCGTAAATTAAATAATCAGAAAATGCAGAGACAAAGAATAAAAATTTAACCTCATTTCTGTATTGAACAAATTTACGCGGACGTTCAAATGCCGTTCAAAGCGAGTTACTTTTGGTGACGTTTTTTCCCCCAATACTTTATTTTCATCGGTGCG
Source organism: Ampullaceana balthica (assembly GCA_944989445.1). Lineage (NCBI taxonomy): Eukaryota > Metazoa > Mollusca > Gastropoda > Lymnaeidae > Ampullaceana > Ampullaceana balthica. The sequence continues at coordinate 1,480,766 of CALYLW010000083.1, forward strand.
CATTCAAAAAATATTATAATGTCTAATTACGGTGCGTACATTTTCGTGTACGCTTCATAATTTGAGCTGTGTAGTACAAAGAATTGTCATTTTCTTTACTGTTACTTTCCATATATTAGATAGACACGTAAACATATTTAATTACAACTGCCACACGATGCATTAGATTTAATTGTTTACACGTTTAAATTTAATTGCGAATTTGTTTTAATTATTTTCTGTTCCATAACTCGACATTTAATGAAAAACCTATTTATGTAATAATTTTGTCAGTATTTTTTTCAAGGCTTCATTTTTAGCGGTGCACGTTTTAAAATCTTTTATCACCTGATTACTGTGCGCACATTTTCGTGTACGCATCTTAAATTTAGCTGTGTCCTATTAATATAATCATTGTGTCAGTATTTTTTTCAAACTGTTTAAATTTAGGCTACTGGACCTATTAACATAAGTAGATTAAACTAAATAAAGTGATCCTGAAAACGCTTAATTATTTTGTATTGCGAATTTAATACGTTATGTTCATTCCTTTGATGATGGATTAACATAGGTCATTTTTAAAATCAATTATTGTCATGGTTTCACATGCGTTTTTAACATAAAATTGATTTGTTTTGTTTGTTTTTTTAAAAATTAAGAATATAGCATAATTTCTTTATTTATCTTTATTATCTTTATCTCATAGACGCTATTGCAAATATTGTATTAATAACAATTGTGTTACGATGCAGTGTCGTAAATATATAAGAGCTTTTTTAGAGACGACAGTGGCAGAGATCTTTTGGAAAAATGTCAAAAAAGCAGTGGCCTTTTTTTAATGGATACAAACAAACAAACATAAAATTATCAACTGAGCTTTATATATTAGATATGCGTTTATGCATTGTATGAATATTTTACATGCAATGAATAAAATTGGGAATTTAAAAACATTAATTCATAACTCGACATTTAATTAAAAACCATAGATGTAGCGAGTTTATTTTATGTTGAAAGTGATGGCCTATGTCAAATAAACTTATACTTTAAAACAGTTTACTTAAGCTTTATATACACTATACATTATAAACTTTCGCTAACGAAAGTGTTAACAAAACTTGACTAAATTTAATGAAGTGATCCTGAAACCGCTTAATTAATATGAATTGCGAATTGAATATGTTTTTATGTTCATTCCTTTGTATTCAGAATAGCATAGGCCATTTCTAAAATTGCCTTTTAATCATTTTTAAGATGCATTTATTAACAGACGGTTGAATCTTTTTTATTTAATGTATTTTATTTTTCAGATATAAAATCTGGTGTGTGTGTGTGCATTGATTATAATTTACAAAATATGATGCCTTATCCGAAATAGGGAACAAAAAAAAAGATTCCTTTTTGAAATTATACACATTGCTTATAAACTGTAAATATAAATCGTAAAATATAGAGACATAAAAATGTTTAATATTATTTCCCTGTTTATACAATTATGAATACGTAAAAATGAAGAGTTATTTTGGTCCAGTACATTTACTTTATAACAAGACTTTATTTTATGCGGCCAGCTTTCTATATGTCTAAATATGGTGTGCACAATATTTTATGTCATTTTAATACGACCGTTTTTAAAAAAAAATAGTGTTTTAGAAAGTACATTTATAATTTTGTTTATTTGCGCTATGAGTCAATTAGCTTTTGCCTTTTAAAGGGATAGTGCCACATGTTCTTTATCTCATAGACGTGGTTACAAATATTATGTAACTTAAAATTGTGATACGATGCAGTTTCGTAATTATATATTAAATTTTTGAGTGACGAGGGTGGTAGAGCTCTTTTGGAAAACCTGTAAGTTTTGTTAATTTTGTACAAGTGGGAATGAAATTGTAAATTTAGTTATTATGGTCGGCAAGAATCATTATTTAATAAATCATATCTTTTGAATAGCAAGGTTATGTTAAAAGGAACTGCATTAAGTGAAAACAACTCACGCGGTAAAATGGCATATCTCTGTTTCTCATAAGATTTTAACTAAATAGTTGAATCTGAAATTTAACTTCGCAAATAAAAATTATAATAACCATCACCTAATACTTGGATAAAGGGTCAGTACACTCCCGCTACAAAGTGCGGGTATTTTTCAAGTATATATATATATATATATATATATAAATATTTAAATATGTTTGTGTGTGTATGAATGTCCTTTATAGCGGTCTAAACAATTCACCCGATCGTCATGAAACTTTTCAAGACTGTTGAGTATGCTCCCGGGATGGTAACTATCACTTTTTTTCAAAATTTAACACTCATGGGGCGCCGGGGGCCCTATATCGTCATGTTTTGCTTATACGAGCTATATAAAAATTAGTTTAAGCTTTAGCTACTGTGTAAATTATTGGATCTTAACCAAAATGTGTATATGACAACTTGATAGCCAATATTAAAATACTATAGGGCACTAAACTGCTAATATTCATTCCTTTGGGGCTGGGGGCCCAAAAATTCTCATTTTTTAAGCGTTTAAGATTTTATTCACCATTCAGTCATTAACAATCTCGACAAATTATGACACATGTATCAATTATTATACTAATTGAAATAAACAGATGTTTTGTACTTTATATCTTGCCCAGAATGGGCCCTGGGGCCCTTAATGTCGTTTTTATCTTATATGAGCTATATAAAAAATAGTTTATACGTTAGCTACTTAGTAAATGAATAGATCTTCACCAAACGTTGCACACAAAAAACTTGGTAGCCTATATTAAAATACTATAGACACTGCACTTCTATTGTCAATATCTTCGTGGCCGGGGCCCCAAATATCTTTTTTCGTATATGTTTAAGATATTTTTCCTATTTACTTTTTAAAGATTTTGAGAAATATAGCCACAATAAAAATGAACTAAAATGAACAGGTTTTTGAAATTGACCTCTTGCACCTCATGGGCCAGGGCCCCTTAATGCTATTTTCCCCCTATTTTAGGTATATAAAAAGTAGTTTAAGAGTTAGATATTGAGAAAAAAACTGGATTTTGACAAAACTTAGAATATAAAAACTTAAGAGCCTATATTACTAAAGGGCACTGAACTCTTAATTTTCATTCCTTCGAAAAAGTCTTTTTACTGAACTTTAATCATTGTATTCCCTATTCAATTTTACACGATATTGAGGAATATATATTAAGTACAATAGATAAAAACAACATAAAGGGCCACAGGGCCCATTCTGGGCAAGATATAAAGTTCAAAACACCCGTTAATTTCTATTTGTATAATAATGGATACAAGTGTCATTATTTGTCAAGATTGTTAATGACTGAATAGTGAATAAAAGCTTAAACGTTTAAGAAATGAGTACAATGGCAATAAAAAAAAACTATAATATTACTCATTTTGGGGCCGGGCCCTTAATATCGTTTCTTCTTTTGTACGCTATTTAATTATTAATTTATTTATCCGTTTGCTATGAAACGTGTATTTTTTTTTCACACTTCCACGAAGATTTCTTCATAATTTTTTTTTAAACATACCACTCATTGGTTTCTTTAAATTTATTCCTTTTTACTTTGATCGTTGCAACGCACGACGGGTCTACTAGTATATATATATATATATAGTTTATATATATATAGTGTGTATGAATACGACACCTGGCACCTTAAAAAACAACTTTAGTCAAGTTGGGCTCGTACATTTGGATATGTAGCCCATTTTTTAGAGGAAAAGTATAATTACATCATTATTATTAGTCTTAAATAGTTTGAATGAATCAAAATCACGAACGAACGAGCGAAGGATCTAGCGTAGAGTCACTGATATACTTGCATACTTCATACTCGCAAGGACATTCTATTTTGTATAAAAATAATATATCACATAATATAACTTATATTTTTATTCAAAACAGCGTTAAGGTAAGCTTTTAAACTAGTTACAGTCAACTTCACTTTGCCCATAGCCCATTCCCTGTAATAATAATGTGCAAATACTTCCTAATCCTTCCCTGGTTACCTCCGGAAGTTACCGAGTTATAAATAGATTATATTATAATTATAACATATATAATTTTTTTTTAAATGACAAGCCCTATACAAGTTAGTATGTGAGAGAAGGTGTGATCGTAACTTACCAGGAGATTTAGTAGTGACTACCAAAGTTTTACACTGTGTTTTTCCATTGCTTGTTTTTGAATGTAGGTAAAAATTGTAAAAAGTCTTGTCTGACAATCCGCCAATAAAGTATTCAATGAAACTGGATACTTTGTTATAAGATTTTAATATTGTTAGGTCCATAAGGACATGTGGCTCTTTTGCCCACACATCTTGATAGCTGACAGCAAAATGTTTATATGAATAACTATTGAATTCGAATATCCAAGAAAGTTGTACTGCCCCATTCAGAACTTGATTGATCTGAAAACTATGAGGACATGCTGCAAATAGAGTAATTACACATAAAAAGCGTTAAAATAAATAGTGTTTCCGATTTTAAAAAGGCATAACATTTCCTTCGAGGCAGATAATAAATATAGCCTAAGGAGTATAAAGCTTAAATATCCATATAATCATCTGTATAGAAGGAGCGTCTGTAACAGGTTCAATAATATATATATATATATATATATATATATATAATGCCGGAATTTGGAGTTAGAAAAAAGCATACACTCTTCTCGGAATATCTTCACGGCGGGCTCCTAAAAAATAACCTCTGCCAACCTAAGTACATTATCCTTGCTATCTAGTATGACTAGAAAAAAAAGAATTGTAGATGATGTTTCAACTAATAGAAGAGTGGATGAATGCGGACATATGGCACCTTAAAATTAACCACTTTTGTCAGATGGGGGTGGTACATTAGGATATGTAGCACAGTTTTGGGAGGAAAATAATGATCTCAAACCTCGGCTAGGACTTAGTGAGTCAGCCTTAACATAATATCAGGAGAGTCAGTACCTTAGGCAGTTTTATATCATATGATCTATTTCACTTGCAATTTCTGCGTTGTTTATTAGCTAAGCTAGAATCAGCATCTGCTTAAACTGAGAGGTTCTTTTACCTGCGCAACAGCTTGGCTTATTCAAAGCATTGTCTAGGCAAGTGCTTCTCAAACGTTTTAGTAGGGCGGACCAGCAGGTATTTCTCCATTGCTCCAGGGACCAGTGCACTACTTTCACTGTACTGACGTGGTAGACACATGTTATTTGTTTTTATTTCATTTGTTACATTTTATTTACTTATTGCCGAAAATTTGAAAGATTCTAAGGGTTAGTATTAACGGCTTCAAGTCGAGGATTGTAATTTTATTTGGTGTCCTATCTTGATAACTTCTGTGGACCGGCGGCGGATGGCTCACGCACCGACACCGGTCCGCTGACCAACACTTTGAGAATCACTGGTCTAGTTCATTGAGATGGCTGTTTTTTTCTACCTCTCCCCCAACCTGGAAAGGCCACTCCAGCTTCTTTGCATGGCCTAGACACAACACATATAACATGTTATAAGCCATGGTCAAGTGACGTAGAGCTACGCGCAAAGGGTCGTTACGGACGTCGGGAGAGGCAGCTATGTCTCAATGAGCATCTACCGCCCGCTTTAAGCTGGGCAGCGCCAAGCCAGTAAAGTGATTTGCAGCCATTGCTTACCTGACCTATTGCGTTGATGGGGATCAAAGAGATCAACTTAACCAGCAAATAAAAACATAAACATCAGTAATAAAGAATAAGCTTGAATTGTCCAGCATTTTGATTAGCAGGCCGAACTATATGCGCTGTAATCCAATCTAAACCTTCTTCTACAGAAGATATGAGAAAGACGACGGTAATTTTTTTTTAGAATCACTATTAAAATCGCAAGCCTGCTAGTGCTACGGGTAGCTTACAACGTCAAACAAAGTGAGGCAATCTATGCGTTTATATAGCAAGGACTTCCCTCAGACCAAGGAAGCACGTGCTAGATTTGACATAAAAACGCACTTTGACAATGCCCTAAAGGGAATCCGAGATCTACCAGCTGCAGCTTGATGTCCCACTCTCCATTGAAGAGCTTATTAAGGCCATTGATCATACTAGATTTATGAAGGTTACAGATATTCCTGCAAGAGTCCTCATGTGCGATTAACAAACACTACTGGACATTCTGCACGAGCTTATATGCCACTGTTGGTCACTCGGTCTTATCACATCGGATAAGCGAGATTACAAAATAATCACCTTCTACAAAAACAATGGTGGCCGAACTAATTGTAAGTACTAACAAGGCATGTATCGGTATTTTTTTAAATGTTTTAGCCAGAATTGTCCCGGCAAGCTTGCAAACTCTTGCACAAAATGTCGAACTGGACACTAAGTAAGTTTTTTGGCTTGCCTGTTGTCCAGTGGAAATTTCATTTACACTCCGCCAGCTGCAAGAGAAGAGTTGGGAGCAACAAAATTCCTCTTCATTGCCAAAATAGGTATTATAAAAATCATGAGATCTGGTCAGCCAATGGTATGTTCCGTATACTTAAATAATTGAATTTACGCCAGGTCTTCTTAACATCACCGATACCCTCCACACTTAATGCGAATCACAGTGCTCTTTGATTGCGCCACCTGAGAACTCTTTGCAGTTTATAGCGGCGTCAAAAAGGCTGCATACTTGCACCAACTGTCTATTTTATCTTCTTCTCTTTGCTACTTCATCGTGCTCTGAGGGTGTAAACATTCTTACCAGGATGTATAGAAGTCTTATTTTATAACATCAGCTGGCTCCGTGCAAAAAATCAAAGTGGAAAACTTTATTATACAGAGAGTTGCTCTTCGCGACAGACACAACTCGTACATTACATACACAGAAATAACTTCAGCAACAGGTCAATAAATTCTTGGAGGCGTGTTAAGAATTCGGTCAGAGTGTAAGCCTAAAAAAACAAATATTTTGAGACAAGGCCAGGATGGCCTTGTTGCAACATCATTTAGGGAAACACCTTGGATGTTGTCGAACATTACACCAATTTCGGCAGTAACCTCAAAATCAGACGCTCCTTGGAAAAAAGAAATATAAACCAGAATCGGTAGGGACACATCATTAATGGAAAAGCTAAACCAAATAATGTGGAACAATGCATAATTCTCGGACAGGAAAAAAATCACGGTTTTAAATAATTCTTTAACAGCACACTCCACTGTGAAAGCGAGTACTGGAAGGCATACGACAAGCAAATAAAGCAGCTTAACAGTTTCACTTGCAATTGTTTCGTAGGCTCCTACATATCAATTGATACAATAAAATCATAGAAGAAGCCCTATGCTCAGTATGCACTCAGTCCTGAGTGAGATAAATATGATGTGGTTAAGCCGTATTTAAGGTATTGGCTCAAATCGCAATTTAAGAGGGAACTGGTCATAGAAAGAGAGGTCACTCTTGTATGCACTTCAAGGGTGTCTGTAAGAAAGACATATTTCTGGATCGCATCTACCACTAAACGTTCAAGGCTATTGCTAAGGAGCGCACCCTCAGGCGGTAAACAAAAAAACGCAAGGGCATTCAACCTGCGAAAGCCACCCTCACAGTTTGGAGGGGAGAAAGAAGAGCCATGAACAAAGCCGGGGCAGAGGAGAAAAAGACAACTACATATATTTAAATTAAAATTTAAAATGATAAAACGAGAGTTACTAAATCTACGTTCATAAATAGTGTGATTAATTTTTTTTACATATTATTTTATCTGATGAACCAAGCTTAAAGTAGTTTTGACATTGTATATATAGGGAATACATGAGAATAACTTTCTGTGTAAGGCTATTTTACATAACAAAACACTTATATTCACGGAATGATTTAGATTATGCTGAGATGTGTTGTTTTTTTCTGGGTAAACAAAATTGTTTAAACAACCTAAAATCAACATAATTTACGAGGTATTTTAACAAATTGCTACATTGTTTGAAAAGCTGCTCTTAAGTTAAAAAATGTATAAAATGTAAAATGTACTTACGGTGTTCCATGCAGATGTAAGGAAAACTTCTTGAACAGAAATCATCATAAGCTTCACCTGTACGATAGATGCCAACACAGTCTTCTTTTTCAGAATTACGCTTTAAATTTTCAGGTTCTCCTGACGACCAAACATCTTCGAGTTCCATTGCGGTTTCGTTAGAATCCACCCAAACGAAATGCCCTTCTTTGTTTTTGTCACTTGCCCCTATCCACACTGAAAAATTAAATATCACAATTATTTATGGTTGTAATTGTATTAGCTAATTCCTGATTTTTTAAATTGTTTAGAAACAAAAAATGTAAAATTACTATAAAAAAAAATCTAGACTGTTTTATGCTGTGAAAAAAAAGTATAATTTTTTTATTGTAATGTCATTGTATAGTTTTGCTAGTGAACCAAAATGCATAACAAGAGTTGATAAAATATTGTTAAAAATAAAAAAAAGTTAATTAATGAAAAACATTTATTTTCATGAAATGCTAATATTATTTTTTCCAACATCCATACGTTTTATCGGTTGCAAACGTGTACAGAATTCCACAATTAAAAAAAAAGTAATGAAATTAGGATTAATTATTTTTATACTGCTTCAAAAGTTTGATCGCACAAGTCACATTTTACTCATGCCAACAGTACATCATCAATCATGTTAGACGGAGAAGCACTCGAGAGGCTTAAGAGTTTTGTCTATCCTGACGGCATGGTAGACCAGCAAGGCGGCACGGATGCTGATATCAAAATAAGGGTTGAGAAGGCAAGGGTAGCCTTCAAACAACTTAAGATTATTTGTTTCTCTGGAAACGTAAGCAAAAATTAAAATAAATATCCTAATAGTCACGGTGAAGCTTGTGCTGTTTTGTTATAAACCGATACAAGGAGAACAACAGCTGTAAACCTGACCAGAAATCAAACCTTTATTAATAATTGACTAAGAAGTTTTTTCGTATTTACCTGTCGCACAAAATAAGCAGCCCGGAAATGTGTCAGTGGAAATGGCAGATAAACCAAGATATGCTACGGAAGCGGAGGATTTGGCAATGCGCTAAGAAAACCTGCATCCAATACAACAAGCAATGCCCAGAAATGAAAATCCCATGGAACGCGGAAAAGAGGTCGTCGAAGAAACATTTAGCGCCGAGATTTGGATTAAAGAGAATTTCCCATAATTGGCTGTTACTGGAGAGGCTTGTCCAGAATAGGGATGGTCAGAGAATTATTGTATGTAGCCTAAGCCAATTAAGTATCGCATGCGTCCCTGGTGATCGAATGCTTCTTTCTCGTGGAATATAATGTTCAACAACAACAACGAAAAAGATATGTTATAAAATGAAAAAGAAAACAAAAAGTAATGAATCAGAATGATTTTCATTGACAAATAATTAAAAAAGCAAGTGAAACATTAACATGAGTATGTGAACTTAAACAATATGTAAATTAATAAAAACATATATATATATTGTTAGGGTCTCATTTGTTGGTGGGTTATTGCTTGCTCGCCGCCGCATGCACACAAGAAATGACACCAGATTTGGGTACAAGTCACTGTTTATTCTGCTATGTACAATTGTATAAACTGGCGGTCCCGCCTAGACATCCAATACATCTATCTGCAAATGGCTTAATATTCGAGCATGCCCTCGGTCCGACTCGACCATCCTGGGCTCACGCCCAAGTCCTCTTACAGCCACACGTATACACACGAAGTCTCTAAGTCCGACTCGGTCCGAGTCCACTCCGTGTTACTATCACTACCCGGTCTATCACAGACCGTTCCGTCTCCACAACTCTGCGCCAACTAACTAACTCCACTCAGCTCGTCCCTTTTAACCCCCCCCAAACTGGTCTCGATTGACCCTGGCGTGTCCTCTGTCATACCCCGTGTGCCCAGAAGTTAGCTCAGACATAACTAGACCTTATTCCCGTGACAGGAGTTCATACCAGTCAACAAACATTCACTCACAGTGATTCTCATACCCCTGACATGTCCCCCCTCTTCCCTTAGATTCTACTACCGTGTAGAATCTTCTATTTACAACATCCATACACACAAAAAAAACAAAGTCAGGGTATGGAATCACTGTCCTTTCGCACCCACTCACAACATATCTTGAAAATCACGAAAATTCTCAAAGCATCTTCATCATCATAAAAAGTCAATGCATCAATGCATAATATATATCATAATCATCAATATCAAAATCATCAATATTTCTAATAATTATCAACAACATTCCCTTCATCATCAAAATGACAAACATTATTTTCAGCAGAACATATCAACAATACATATCCTTATCAAGAATGTCCTGATTATCTCCAGGGCGAAACATTTCTTATATCATTACCCCAATGGCCATGACCCTCAAAATACGTCATCAATACCCAGTATAGTACTGGTACCAAGGACACATCAATACATGTTATAAAAAAATGACATGAGGTCACCTGGACTCCGCAAGTTCTAACAAAAACACCTTATTATCTCTTATCATAGTTATAAACAAAAAAAAACACATCATCTTGAAAAAGAAATCATAGTTAACACAACAACCAAATCATCATCATAACAAATATCATATTCATGTACATCAATACACAGGCCCAAAAAAATTATAACATTGAAAAAAAAATCATAGCCATTGTATTTGAGGGTGGGATATTAAGTTTGTCCTTAACTCGTGTTAAAGTAACTTTGACCTCAATTGGATTGTACTAGTTGACCCCTCGCGGTCCCCCTTGTGTCTATTAATACACTTGTGTAACTGAGTCATGTTGCCCTGCTATGAAGGTCGTAATCGTCGCCTGTGTTCCTCAATTCAAAACAGTACACTGCTGATCACGTGTCCTTGTCTGTTTATTCCCGTGTAGTCATATCTGACCGTTTCTATGTCACTGTCTTTCCTTATTCCCTCCCCTCCAGTCTAGACAAACAATCCGCTATGACATTTTCTTCGCCCTTGATGTACTGGACATCAAACTTAAACTCCTGGAGTATTAGTGACCACCTTGTTATTCTCGAGTTGGTGTACGTTGTTGTATTCAAATATTTTAATGCTTGGTGGTCGCATTGTAGGATAAACTGTGACCCTAGTAAATAATATGATAATTTTTGGACAGCCCATATTATTGCTAAACATTCTCTCTCGATAGTGGAACATCTCGTTTCTCTTTCCATCAATTTCCTACTTATAAATTTGACTGGGTGTAGAGTGTTGTTTCTGGATTGTAACAAGCACGCCCCTATACCTTTCATCGACGCGTCTGTTCTCACTATAAATGTTCTGTTATTGTCAGGTAATATTAATATGGGCTCGCTACTCAGCCACTTCTGGATTCTGTCTAGCGACTGTTGGCATTCATTTGTCCAGCGGATCTTGTTTGGTTGACCTTTTCTTGTAAGGTCTGTTAGGGGTGCCGTTAGGGTTGAAAAGTTTGGTATAAATTTGTTGTAGTATGATATGAGACCCACTAAACTTCTAACCTGTTTTTTCGTGGTAGGCCTCTCTATTTTCAAAACTTTCTGTACGTTATCACTCTCGGGTTTCAGTAGTCCTCCTCCTATTCTGTGTCCCAAAAAATTAATGGACTTTTTCCCGATCTCCATTTTCCCTGGTTTTACTGTAAATCCCGCTTCTTTCAGGGTTTCAAAAACTTGCCTAAGTGTCTTGATGTGTGTCTCCCAGTCCTCTGTATGCACACATATGTCATCAAAGTACGTCTCTACCTTATCTAAGTGACCGAAGAGTTTCCTCATTATTCTGTTAAATGTTGCCGGGGCAGTTGATAGTCCGAAGGGCATGTATTTAAATTGATATAGGGCATCGGGCCCTTGGAACGCTGTATATTCCTGGCTATCTTTTTGCAGGGGTATTTGCCAGTAGCCCTTGGTTAAATCTAACTTACTGAAATATCTTGAATGTGTCATGTTGTTCAGTATATCCTCTGGGTTTGGGATGACTTCAGCTACGGTTCTCGTTATCTTATTCAGTTTTCTGTAGTCGACGCACGTGCGTACTGAGCCATCTTTCTTTTTTATCAGGACTAATGGCGAAGAATAGGGTGATTTTGATTCTTCTATGATCCCCAACTTTAACATTAGATTGATCTCTTCTTTTAATTTCCCTGCCATTTGTGACGGGATTGTGTACGGTTTTAAGGTTATTGGCTTCTTGTTCACGAGTTTGATTATATGTTCGCCTACTGTTGTTTTCCCTGGGATGTCGGAGATCACCTCTGTGAATTCTTCTACCATCTTTTTTATTTCGTCTTTTTGTGCTCTCTCTAAGTCATTATAAATATCTAGCTCAGAGTGCTTGTCTTTTACCTCTATTGTGGGTACAACAAATTCTTCCCCCTCTCCGTTGTCCTCAGTTATTACTACTGCTGCCCCGCCGTGCGTAATGTTCTCATTGTTATCAACCCCGATGCTCTGACGATTTCTCTCCATAAACCTGGTTACTCTGTTGAGGTGGTAAATTTTTTTCCGATTTCCCTTTTTTATCTCCACATTGTATTTTGAAAGTACTTTGGTCACTTCATAAGGGCCCTCTGAATATAATGCCAATTTTTTCCCTCGTTTCGGATTTAGGAGTAATACTTTGTCTCCTACATGAATGTCTCTCTTTACTGTCTGTCGGTCATAGTACGTCTTATTCTTGACCGTCTGTGCTACTGTGTTCGCTCTCGCCTTTTCCAGCCCTGTTTTTAATTTATTTCTTAATTCAATAATATAATCGTACGTACTATTTATCTCATCTGCGGTGCTTTCATGTGTAAATATAGTTCTCAATATTGCCATCGGCCCTCTCACCTTCCTGCCGAACATTAACTCATAAGGTGAGATTAATGTGGTTTCATTGGGAACTTCCCTATATGCGAATAGCACCGACTGTAATACAGTATCCCAGTTATCTAACCCTTCTGTAACTACTTTCCGTAGCATCGTCTTTAGTCTTCCATTTAATCTTTCCACCATTCCATTGGACTGGGGATGATAAATGGATGAGTGGCTGATCTTGATGTTAAGCATTTTGCACACCTGCACGTACAATTCAGACGAGAATTGGGGTCCGTTGTCCGACAAAATTTCCTCAGGGAATCCCATTCTAGTGAAGATTGAGTATAAAGCTTCACATATGTCCTCTGCAGTGACTTTCTTTAATGGTACTGCCTCCGGCCACCGGGTAGCCATATCAATTAGCGTCAGGATGTACCTATTCCTGTTATTGGTCATTGGTAGAGGTCCCACTATGTCTATCGCAACTTTCTTAAATGGTGCTCCAATTATTTGCATGTACCCGAGTTCTATCGGCTTAATCTTCCCTGGCGGTCGAGCCTTCTGGCATATTGGACATGTCTTAACATATTCCGTGATGTCTTTGTTCATTTTTGGCCAAAAAAACTCTGACGTTATGATATGTTTTGTTTTCCTGACTGACCTATGTCCCGCTAGTGCTGATTCGTGTGCATTCTGGAGGATAATCCCCCGACTCTCAAACGGAATTACTAGTTTGTCATCGATCTTGTTGTTCGTATTGTTTGTAAATTTCCTATATAAATAACCATTTCTCATATGAAATGTAATTTTCCCTTGCTTTGTTTGCTCTACTTCTTTATTCTTAGCTTTCTCCCAGTACTTTCCTAGTTCTGGGTCCTTTTCTTGTTCCCACTTCACGTTTTTATTTTCCGGTATTATTGACATTTTGTTATTGGCTATTTCTGTATTTAGTACATTTTCGTTGTCTCTCTTCCTTTGTGCTCTTGTTATGACATTCCCATGGTGGCGGACCGCCTCTCTATCTTCCCCCACATTTCCTATTATGAGGTCCGCCACTGGGTCGTCGAATAGTGCCGCTAGCACTACCCCTTTTACATACTGAGTATCGATTTCGATATACGCTGTCGGGTATTCTATAACTGCTCCATCTATCAGTCGTAGTTTATAAATTGTATTTGTTATCTGATGTCTATTAACTAAACTTTTCCTGCACCCGATGATGGTACAGCCTGTGTCTCGGAGTACGGATACTTCTTTCCCCCCTAATTTTCCTCTTTCTAAGTATAATACCCCTGTCGATTTTCTTTCGATGTCTTCTGCGATGTTTATGTAGTGTACATTCCTTGTTTGTGGCCTCAACTTATTTTTATTATTGCGTCCTACCCCATTCTTCCCCGTTCGCCATTCTGCCTTCCTAGTCACCTCATATTATATCTCTGTGGAGGGTCTCTCGCGTACTCTCGCCTACCCCTGTATATTTCAGTTCCCGCCTGTGTCCACTCTCTATTTCCCTGTTTTCGAGGGCAGTTATTTTTCCAGTGTCCCTCTCGATCACATACAAAACAGCCCCCTAGTTCTCTATTTAGTCTCCCCTCTGCTGACCTCCTTCTGGTTCTGTTCTGAACTCCCCACTTTGCTACCCCCCCGGCTTGAAAACTTGTTCTGCTACTATTTGTCACTATGTCTTGCCCTGAAGCTTTGATTGTGTCTATCTGGGTCAACACACTTTCACAACTTGTTGGTTTGTTTAATAAAACAGTTTTCAGTATCTCGGGGTTCATGTTTGTGAGTAATTTATTTCTGCACACCAGGTCTCGTAGCCCCTCGTACGACCTGTCCGTCCCTGTACTGGCAACCCAGTTGTCTAGACTCCTTGCTAATACTGAGTGGTATTCCCTGAAGTTATCCCCCTGCGGCCTAAGGTTGTTCCACTTCCCTCTATATTTTTCGGAACTATACCCTGCATGGGTCAATATCAGTGCCTTGACGGCGTCATAGTCATGATATTTTTTTCTGACATCCTCTGTTAGTAGGAATGCCTGAAGGTCCCCCGTTACTCGGACCTGCAGTTCGGCTAGCCATTCTTCCTTAGGCACCTTATTTTGCTGGGCTATGTGTTCAAAGTTGTCAATGTACTCGTCAAGCTCGTTAATTTTTTCATATTTTAGTAGATTTTTCAGTAAATGATAGTTTCTGTTTTTATCAGTTTTGCCCCCCGGTACACCTTCATTGTTTTTGTATTTCTCGGTTTCTAATCTAATTTTCTCTATTTCCATTTCATGCTTCCTAATGTCCGCAGCTTCCTGTCTTCTCTTATCTTCTCGTTCGTTTTCTTCCTGTCTTCTCT
>CALYLW010000083.1:1500857-1546462 GCA_944989445.1 Ampullaceana balthica
TTGACTGTGACAATTTTTTTTTAATACGCTTATACATTCTTGATATGATACGTTTGTAAATTTAAATAAAGAGGGACAGTCCTATCAGAAATCATAATCCAAATTGTATTATATTATTTTATTGTAAATAAAACGTGTTAACCACTTCAGAAATGTGTTTAAATTCTCTGAATTTTTTAAAAAACACCGAGAGAAGGTCTAAATAGTCAATCATCATATTATTTATCATATATCCTCAGGTTGAGAAAAGGATATATTTTGTCCCGAATGTATATTATGGCCTAGTCCAATTTAAGTCCCGGAGTAAATTCTGGTCAAAGGTTTAATTTGAGTTATTACACTTGGGCTACGGTTATACCTGAGTTAACCCATCTCCGAATGGATACCTGACAATAGTTAGGAAAACAAAATATATGCGAATTTATATTCGTTCCATATTTCGTGTTAGCCGAGTACGTCTTTGAAATTTGAAAGCTGTTCGTTAAAAAGTTGTGCATAATGGTCACTATAAATTAAGGAAACAATGCATCAATGTCATGTTGCTGCACTTTTTAAACCTCTTGTCTTCGGTAACAATTTTTTTAAAAGTAACTTTGAAAAATGTACAGCCCTAAATAAGTGTGTATACGGCGAACGCAAAAAAATGTCATTGCCTGGTAATACAGCTGTCAAAAGTCATTATTATAATTTTTGCAAAAGTAATTTGAATATGTCAGCTTGATAAAAAATGCACATATTGTAACGCATAAGTCTTTTAATACAACAATTATCTTTTTAATACAATGAATCAGTGATGATGTTTTAAATCTGATCATTATAAACACAATCTTCTATGATGACTTAATTTTTTTGATACATTTTTTCATGACAAGGACCCTATTGAAATAGTTTGCAATATTTTTGGAAACATAATGTTACAAAAACTACCGTTACAGATAAAATTACTTTCCACAAAGCAGTGATTTCACTAACTGCCCCTAATCCTCATTTGTCTATGTTTTGTGACGGTGATTAAGATAAGTTTGTTAATCATCGTCTTTCTCTAAACAAAAAAATTGTTACTAAGGAAATAAAAGCAGATGTGTGCCGCGTTGTCACTACGTATATGGAGCAAGGTGGTCAAGTGGCACGTGTCCTCGACTGAAATGTCACATGTTCGCATCTCCTATATATATATATATACCAGCAAACCCGTCGCGCGTATCATCGATCTCGGTAAAAAGGAATAAATTCAAAGAAACCAATGAGTGATACTTTTTAAGGAGACGTGCATAAATAGCATCACGAGATTTAGGCCGATTTTACTCCCCTCCCCTCTCGTCAAACTTCATTACAAAAACTTAGGAAATAATGAAAATGTATTGGCTGCCGGGCGAATTCGATGTAGATGTAAATTAAAAAAAAACGTTCATTTTAAGTCAGTTTCATCATGGATATATTTCTCAAGATCAATAAAAATAGAATGGGTCAATAATATCTTAAACATATATAAAAAAGTTATTATATTTTAAATAGAAACACACTAAATCCACGAAATAAGTTAAGACCACACAGGTTGAGGACTATAGCTGTTCTTAAGGTTTATTGGGTAGGATAATTCTCATACTAAATAAAATCATTGTAACATTCGTTTTTCGGTTTATGAAATTTACAATTGGTTGTTGTTCGGTTTTCAAGTTTCGATGCGTTTTGAACTACAACGCCATTATTTATTAATTCAAATGAAATTTTTCAACTTATGCTTCAGTTTAGCGTTTGTTTTTCTTTTATACACTTTGAGATTGCATAGTTGTATGTTTAAAAAAATAACATATATAAAAATCGGACTCCCCCCCACAATAGTTTTTTTTATTGTTATTTACATGTAATATTTTAATGCGTCTTAGACTAATTTTGAATAAATAATATTTGCTTTTAATAAAGAACTGGAAGGGGTGCTGATTTGACAATAATGAAAACGATTATTAGAATTCCTAAAACGTGTATATTAAAGTTGATACTGTAATATTTTCGTTTATCCAGTGCTTAACTTTACTTCAAAGGTTTTATGCAAAATAAATAGTTCATTGTTATTCATATTTGTAAGTAGTTTCAATTTTTTATTTTGCATGTTTTTGATAATGTAAAGGTAATAATGTATGGACCAATGGGAGCATCAACTAACAAGTCATAATAGATCTTGAAAATGTGCTGACTTGACAACAATAAAAACGTTTATTTGAATTACTAACACGTGTATATTAAATTGTAAATATGATTAGCAGTTGATAAGTTAATCTTTTCTGTTATCCTGTGACAAACTTTGCTTATTGCATTTCATGCAAAAATAAATAGTTATTAACATGTGTAAAATTACAGTTTATTTGTTACATGTTTTGATAATGTTGTGGTAATAATGTATGGACAATGGGCGAATAAACTGACAAGTCATAATCATCGATGAAGCTTAAACGGCTTCAAATCACAGATATGCGTGATGTGGATTACATTACAGTCACATATTTTATTTTTAAAGCACTGTGCTGTATTATTGGTGCACTCATAACTGGTGCGCACTATTCAATGCCGCAAGTTAGCGTCCGGCTGACTCCTCAGCAATATTTATTACTACGTCGAACTTCATACTTCTTTGCCGCAGTATCACTTTATGCTGTGTGTAATTCACTATGCATTTACTATTATCATTATTGTATCATTATTATTCATGAAAACTTATATAACGCGAAGCCTAAGCTTGGAGGTTTTCTCATAGCACATATGTTCGTATATATAATCAAAATATATACTCTGCCATGTCCGTTCGTAACGATAGATTTTCGAAAATCCACCGCTAAAAAGATAATCTTGAAAAAAATATTGCTAAATTAAAAACAAACAAAAAAACCCAACTATTTTCAAACGTCCGCATAAAATTGTTCAATATGGAAAAGAGATTTCACTTTTCTCTCTTGGGCTCTACATTTTCTGATTATTTACTATGCGGCTTTCAGTCAAAATGGACAATTACAAAAACTGAAATATATCCATTTTGAAAACTCCCGTCATTTTTGACGGGTAATACACTAGTATATATATATATATATATATATATATATATATATATATATATACCATTTTAACTCTGTTAATTTTTAATTTTTCTCAATGTCAATTTATAAAAGAGCAACCAGCGCAGTAGGTACTCTTCAACAGCAAGCTGGGAGATTGGTTCAAGACCACTGTTGGTGTCGGACAAGGATGTCTACTTTCCCCCATCCTCTTCAACCTCTTCCTTGAAAGGATCATGACAGATGTGCTAGAAGACCATGTCGGAACAGTCAGCATCGGAGAGAGAAGTATAACCAAACTACGCTTCGCCGATGACATTGACGGCATAGCTGGTAGCGAGGACGAACTAAGAGAATTCCTCGCAAAGTTAGAGAAAACAACAAAGGCGTACATCATGAAAATCAATGCAGAAAAGACCAAGGTCATGGCAAATAGTAAATTCCCAAGTGAGTTTCGGATAAACGGGCAAAAACTCGAAGAAGTATCCACCTTCAAATATCTAGGGGCCATAATATCCGACGAAGGCTCAAAGGCAGAAATTCTTGCCAGAATTGCCCTAACAATGGCAGCATTGAGTAAATTAAAGCACATCTGGCAAAGTAAGAAGCTCTCTCTGAAAACAAAGATCCGGCTAATGCGCTCTCTGGCGATGTCGGTCTTTTTGTATGGTTGTGAGGCTTGGACGCTTACTGCAGACCTCCAAAGAAGAATCAATGTGCTTGAGATGAGATGTTTTAGAAATATTTTGAACATCCCCTACACAGCGCACATCACAAACGAAGCGGTCCGCAACACAATAAGTACTGTCATTGGCCCCTATGAGGACCTACTCACATCAATTAAAAAGAGGAAATTACGATGGTACGGACACGTGACAAGAAATGGAGGTCTCTCAAAAACTATAATGCAAGGCACAGTTCAGGGTGGAAGGAAAAGAGGCAGACAAAAGAAAAGATAGGAGGACGATATCAAAGAGTGGACCGGCCTGTCATTCAGCGACTCTCAAAGGGCAGCACATTACCGTGACAAATGGCGTGTGTTCGTGAGCAGTTCACGATGGTGCCCCAACGACCCAACAACGGGTTAAGGAATAATTCAAGTTCAAGTTCAAGGTTAAAATTAAGACAGTTGGGCCAGCTCTTCACATTTCAGTAAAGCTTACATAGACTCAAGATTAACTTGTTTTAGTAGAATGTCATCTTTGATATGGGTTACATGGTACTGACCCAAATATTACAAGTATTACGTATTTTAATATTTATATTTTGAAGTGAATGTGTAAATTTATTATTTCCAAACAGTTTATATTTCAATTTTTTTTTAAATGAAATCTAAATTTAAAAAAAAATAATAATTTTTTTTTAAAATATGACATTATCCACTAACCGATTTCATTGAAAGCGTAGTTTGATAGAAATGATCGTGTTTCAATCTTTGATTTAAGATAAGCAAGTGTCATTCCTTTCGCTTCACAATTTTTCTGGAGACAAAAAAAAACAACTATCATGAGTTCGGAATTTATATCTTTAAAAAATTAAAATGAATTCTAATAAGTATTCACATGCTCTACAATTTGTTATTAAAGTTTCATCACACCGTTATCAAACAAAACGACATTTCGTTTTAGCAAACCTGAGCTTGGTCCCAGCTAGTCGTAGAAGAATAGTACTGAAAACAGATGCCTCCAACAAGCTTTGATTTCTTCTGTCTACAAATTTTACTGATATCTTGATTTGAATGGAAACATGGAACAATATCATGATTTAGTCAATTATATTTAATTCTTTTAAAAAGGAAAAACTAAAATGTGGACTTGTAATTATTATTTATGCATATAACTAAATAAAAATTATGTTGGCATTGCAATTGACATGTTGGAATAATATCTCAGCTATTTTGTGATTGAAGTTTAAAATTAAAATGATTTATTAAAGCTTAATATAACTATTTATAAATATGCATTTATTATATACATATTTTTTTCCTTGTATGATTTTGAGCATCTAAATATATTTGTAGCTGGTATTGAGTCTATATAACAGGTATTTGTACTCTCAAGAGAACACTTAGTCCCTTAAAGAAATGAAACTCTTAATTTTTTTACGTGTGTCTGGTATCTATATAAGATTGTGTAAGAATGTAAATACGTCTGAATGTTAACAATGTATTGTTTTCTAAATAGAACGAAAACCAATGTTGATATATATATATATATATATAATATATATATATATATTATATACATATCTCTCTATATATAAGACGCATTTGTTGTCTGTCTGGTTGTCTGTCTGTTCCCTCATAACTCGAGATCCAGACAACCAAATAACGTGAAATTTGGTACACGTACACAAAATTATACCGGAAAGGTTATTAAACAGGTTTCGTTCCTTACATATAAGATACTGGGGCCCGGGGGCCCAAAATGTAATTTTTCCCTATATGAGCTATATAAAATAAAAATTATTGAAAATTAAGACGTAAAATAATGACGCAAATTAATAAACATTTTGGTGTCGAGATTAACAAGAAGGCGATTATCGCCATAAACTAATTTTTTTGTTGTTGTTGCTTTGTTGTTGTTGCTTTTGTTGTTTTGTTGTTGTAGTTGTTGTTTTGTTGTTGTTGCTTTGTTATTGTTGTTGTTGTAGTTGTTGTTTTGTTGTTGTTTTGTTGTTGATTTTTTTGTTGATGTTTTGTTTTTGTAGTTGTTGCTGTTGTTGTTTTTGTTGTTGTTGCTGTTGTTGTTGCTGTTGCTGTTGTTGTTGCTTTGTTGTTGTTGCTGTTGTTGTTGTAGTTGTTTTATTGTTGTTTTGTTGTTGATTTTGTTGTTTTTTTGTTGTTGTTTTGTTTTCGTTGTTTTGTTGCTGTTGCTGTTGTTGGTTTTGTCGTTGTTGCTGTTGTTGTTGCTGTTGTTGTTGTAGTTGTTGTTTTGTTTTTGTTGCTTTGTTGTTGTTGCTGTTGTTGTTGTAGTTGTTGTTTGTTTTTGTTGTTTGTTTTTGTTGTTTTGTTGCTGTTGTTGTTTTTGTTGTTGTTGCTGCTGTTGTTAAACCCGGGAGAAGCCGGGTACTTGCCCCTAGTATATATATATATTTATATATATATTTATATGTGTTTGTGTTTGTGTGGCAATGTGCGCCACCAACAAAGTTCACCACCCCACCTCCTGCTACCCCATCCTCTCAGACCACACTGCATTCCCCCACATCACCCTGCGAGGTGGAAGGTACAGCAATGAAATGCGAAGTATGCTCCTGTTAGCTCGGAACAAAAGCAGTATTTTAAGTATCGGTGATCGCGACCAGAAACCAGGGAGACCATATGGGCAGATTATTAGGACCTTGTAATGGGAGTCAATGACTGCTAATTTTATTGTTGGCTGCAGGGGTGTAAGATCAAGTCTCATCCACATTCCAATGGTCATCAATACAAGGAGAGTACATAATTGGACTGGAGAGACGAGTCACCAAGCGCCTGGTTAATTGGACATAACGTAGAGGTAGAGTAGGGTTTAGATTAGAAAAGGCTGTACACTGAGCTTCCTGTTTTAGTTGATTTAATGGGACATCGGTAACGGTGTTTACATTAGGACAATATTTACTAAAATATTTACTATATGAATTATAGTCCTCAACTCACCTGCGTTTAGTTATTTGTTTTATTAATTATGTAGTGTACAACTTTACTACACATGTATATATATATATAAACCTAGAGATTTGAAAAATTTTCCACAGATAGATCTTGGATGACAATGCATTGTATTAAAATTTCAGATCGATCGAATGTACCGTTATTAAATTATTGAACTTTTTAGTTTATCTATAGTCAATATATAAGAAACTGTACCGTCGGCTTTTGTTGACATCCGTGAGTTCCCCCCGTGACCACATAACAATGTTTTTAAAACGTTTGGCGGGCGCTTGTGAGGTGTTAGGTAAATAAATAGAGGTAAAAAATATTGTTAAAAACCAAGTTTTTATTAGTGGACTAAAAAGAATAAAATAAATAAAGGTAAACAAATGATTTTTAAAAACCACGTTTTTACAAGCGGACTAAAAAGAAGAAAATAATTTAAAACTGGTAAGTTCAAGTACTTTAATTTAATATGACTAAAAACGTGGGGCGGGTGTTTGGTATAAAATTAAAGATTTCTAATTTAGAAGGCAAAAGAAAGATCTATAAGTGAGAGTATGAGTGAACCGCATATGTTAAACGTCATAAGCGCCCGTCCCACGTTTTTAGTCATATGAAATTAAAGTACTTGAACTTACCAGTTTTAAATTATTTTCTTCTTTTTAGTCCGCTTGTAAAAACGTGGTTTTTAAAAATCATTTTTTTACCTTTATTTATTTAGATCGTTCCTTTAATTGTATTAATAAAACATCAATTAAAAGATTTAGTCTTCCGTCGGAGCCTTGTTTTAAACTAACATGAGTGGCGTTATGATAATTTGAACTTCATTTTACTTTAACGTTTGAATTTTAAGGGTAAGTAAATTTAAGTTAAATACTTACGACTTGAATTTCCTATTTTCTTAAAATAACTACCCATATGCCATTTGTATTTAACGATTCAGTTTTTACAGTTTTCTCCATGTAGGTCCAAATTATTAGTGTCTTGAAGATGTTCCTTTACTCTATACATTAGTAGTTAGTAATAGACGTTTCGGTTAGTAAAAGTGTGGCGCGCCACCGTGACGCCACCACAGCTGTTGCCTTTACCGGCGGCGGCGCGCGCGGTAATTAATTAGACAACTTAATTAGAGGTGTCATGTTGTTATACAACATGTTAATTAGTGTTAGACATGTTCATTAGAGGTGTCATGAGTGTCATGTTGTTATACAACATTGTTGTTAATTAATTATGTTAATTAGGATATCCTGTTGTTATATGTAGGACATGTGGCGGGAAATTCAAATTTTCTGGTGTTTAAAGGGGGATAATCATGTATTTGTATTTAATGTTTACTTCCCCTTTTTTAACTTTTTCAATGTATTCAATTTTTTAATTTTTAACTTTTTAATATTCATTTAATAATTGAGTGTTCCTCAAATTATTTTTATTTAATAATTGAGTGTTCTTCAAATTATTTTTCATTTTATTTTATGTATTAAGTGAACCTCAAATTATTTTTTTATTTATTTTGTGTATTAAGTGGTCCTCAAATTATTTTTATTTATTTTGAATTTTATTTTATTTGTTGAATTGTCGTATTTAAAGGTTCTCAACCTATTTCTCTTTATTTTTTAATTGTGTTTTATTTGTCGAATGGTAGTATTTTAAGGTTCTCAAGGTATTTTATTATTTTTTTATTGTATTTTATTTGTTGAATGGTAGTATTTAAGGGTTTTAATTACGTTTTTTTAAAAATGTGTTTCAGGTTGTTAGGCGATGTATTTTATTTGGGGTACTCTGCTGGACAGGTGTTGTTGGTGGGGAATTTAAGTCAAATAACATAGTGGGGGCAGACGATGGTATAAGTTACAATTAGGAAGGGTTTAGTATATATTATAATTAATTAGACAACTTTAGGAGGGGTGGAAAAAAGCGCGGGTTTGGCTGTTGATCTGATGTTAGTATAGGTGTGGTAGTATAAAGTATGTACTAAAAGTGACGAAGTGGATTTAGAATGCGTTAATTTAGGTTAAAATCAATAGTACAAACGACGAGAGGGTTTGGGTGGACAGATGTTACCGCTTGATGTATGACCGTCTTAATAAGTTAGTGGGGGTATGGAATGTGGTCCAGGACAAGTAATGCGTTGGCGTAGGTTAAAATCAATAAGACAAATGAGGAGAGGGGTATGGACTGGGGCTATTGCAGATTTTGGTTGTAAATTTAAGGTTGTTTTCTTTGTAAATAGAAACAATTTTAGTAGTTTTATAGGATTTTTTAAACTAAAGCAAAAGTTTTCATCTTAGTGTGGAGGTCTATGTTATGAAAGGTCTTTTTTGTTCGTAGTGTTTCTTAATTCTAGGGTTTCCACTAAGTTTATTTGACAGCTTTAGCCATGCTTCTTATCTTAGTATCGGGAATATTTTCTAAGTGTAACGGTGTTTCCTTTCTTCCTTGTAATAGTTTTTATTAGATTAGTAGTCAGTAGTCAAGAGGTCTTTTATGTTTCTTTTCTTAACTAGATGGGATCAACTAGTAGTAGCAATATTTAATAAGATTAAGCGAGTCACTTTCTTCGTGTTTAGTATTTATTTATTTATTTTTATTTATTTATTTTATTTTTTTTAATTAGAGGTACTTATCTTAATGTCGTGGACAGTTTTATGAAATCGAAAATATTTTCTAAGTTTAAGGGTGTTTCCTTTCTTCCTTGTAATAGTTTTTATTAGATTCATAGTTTAAGTTAAGAGGTCTTTTATGTTTTTGTTTTCTTAACTAGATGTGATCAGCTAGTAGTAGTAATATTTGATAAGGTTAAGCGAGTCATTTTCTTCGTGTTTTTATTCATTAGAGGTGCTTATCTTAATGTCACGGACAGTTTTATAAAGTTCAATGGGTCTTTTTGGTTGTATTTTTTTCATAATTAGATGTGCTCATCTACCATTGACAATATTTTATAAGTTGAAGGGTCTTGTTTTTTGTTGTTTCTTAGTTAGAAGTTCTCCTCTTATGGACAGGGACATATTTTTTAATTTCAACGGAATCATTTTCTTAGTGTTTTTTCTTAATTAGGGATTCTCAGCTTAAGTCCAAGGACAGATTTGTAGGTTCAAGGGGACTCGAGTCTGTTTCTTTTCTTAACTAGAGATTCTCATCTTAGTGTCGAGCACGATTCTATAAGTTCAATCGGTCTTTTTGTTTTTGTTATTTACATATTCTAATCTTAAGATCGGGCACCATTTTCTAAGTTACGTTGTCTTTTTTGTTCATATTATTTTCTTAACTAGAGATTCTCATCTTAGTGTCGGGAAAAGTGTTGAAGATCAATGGTTTTTTTTTGGTTTTTAAAAATTTTTTTTAATTTTTTTTTAAATTTTTTTTTATTTACAGATTCTAATCTTAAGATCGGGCACAGTTTTCTAAGTTACATTGTCTTTTTTGTTCATGCTATTTTTTTAACTAGAGATTCTCATCTTAGTGCAGAGCACGATTCTATAAGTTCAATGGTCTTTTTGTTTTTGTTATTTACAGAGTCTAATCTTAAGATCGGGCACAGTTTTCTAAGTTACATTGTCTTTTTTGTTCATGCTATCTTCTTAACTAGAGATTCTCATCTTAGTGTAGAGCACGATTCTATAAGTTCAATGGTCTTTTTGTTTTTGTTTTTTACTACTTACTCATTCTCCTCTTAGAGACAGCGACAGATTTCTAATTACAAGGGAGTCATTTTCTTAGTGTTTTTATTTATTTATTAGAGTTAGTTATCTTAATGACACGGACAGTTTTTATAAAGTTCAACAGTGTTTGTTTGTTTTTCTTTCTCCATATACTATCGGTACCAAATTTGGTAATTTTTTTAAAATGTTGCTTGGCGTATTTTTGAAGAAATATTTTACTTGCATCAGGTAGACTTTGATAAATTGATTAAGTTTTTTGTAATTCAATCATTCAACAGGTGTTGTAAATATTTTTTAACTGAACTGAGTGTTTTGTTGGTTTTTTTTATTCGTAAGGGTAGCTTTTGAAAAGTAATTTATTATTCTGTAAATTAATTTTAATTTTTGTAAACAAGTTTTCTGACTATTGTCTTTTGTTGTCTAGATTTAAACCGAAATTCAAGTGTAAAATAAGTGATCTCTTGTAAATTTTTGTAAGGAAGGTTATAATTTATGGTTTTGGTTAAAATTTACACATTTTATAAATCAGTAATTGTTAACATTGGTAGGTAATTTTTGAGGAAGGGAAAATATGTGAAAATAGGTGATCGTTGTAGCGAAAGTTTAGAAAGCTATAGTGTATCACTAGGGGTTATTACAAGTGATTGGTAAAGATTTACAGGTTTATGTTTATACTTGGAACACTAACGATTTGATGCTGGGGTATCTGGTTTGTTACCACATGTTGTTAATAGACGAAAGTGTCTTATTGATCAGGGAAGGGAAAGAGATGGGTTAAGCTACAGGCGAAAATATGCAGGCTGGTGAAAGATAAAATAGGTCAACGACTCGACCAGATTCCTATATACAGGTTGAAATGTTTCGCGTTTTCGATAATTAAACAGCTGTTGGCCACAATGTGGTGTAGAAATTTATGGAAGGGGAATTGATTTTCTTTTTCATTAGGTTGTGACTTATCGTGAGTAATATCTTTAAATAACATTATATTAAAATACGTCTTCCTGACTTTTGTGTTAAGAATTATAGTGGTTGCAGTAAGTTGTACGTTTCATCAAGTTCCAGTGTTTGCTGTTGTATGTTCAGTATATGTCTTTCACATGTATACAACAAACCGGTACAATAAACCTAAAAGTTAGCTCCTCGTTCCTCATCTTTAAGGTCCATACACGGGACGGCTTACAAGCGCATTTTTTTAAAATTTAATATTTTGTTTAAGTAATGTAAGCTTTGAGTTTTAGAGTTATGTTTTACAAAGAGGAACTCATACTGTCACATGACACGATTTTTTACATTAAGGCTCTAAGTTTCTCTCCTTTTAGTCTCATCTTTTTAATAGATGTGATAGAAAGTCCTAGGTAAAGACTAGATGTATTTAGTTTTATGTTCTGTCCACAATGACCCCTAACTACGAATAGGTTGTTCTTTGGTTTTGTTGACAAAAATTGTATATGTAAGGGTGTACTCCAACCTAGACATTGTTTTCTCTAGGAGATTACGAAGATTTTTTCTATGTACGTAGGGTTCAGGAAAGTTAAGGTATTGGGAGGTAACCACTATAACATTGATTTTTGTACTAGGTGCGATGAAAGTGTTGTCAGGTAAGTAAGGTTTAGAAAGTGTTAGGTACGGGCGGTCATCGCAGCATGGATGGTTTTAACAACACTTGGATGAAGTTGCTCTGTTTGAGAAAACTTTAGAAAAGATTTTATGTGCGGGGTGGTAATCCTTAACATGACCTGTAAGGATGTATGCTAAGATACA
This sequence comes from Ampullaceana balthica, assembly GCA_944989445.1. Taxonomy (NCBI): domain Eukaryota; kingdom Metazoa; phylum Mollusca; class Gastropoda; family Lymnaeidae; genus Ampullaceana; species Ampullaceana balthica. The sequence goes on from CALYLW010000083.1 coordinate 1,512,962, forward strand.
GACAAAGTCAGTAAAGGTGGTAGAAGATAACACCGATCATAGTTGGGTGCATCAAAGAAGTGCTCAGGTTGTCGACAAGGGAGAACAAATGTATGCCGTTGGAGTAATAGTAACAGACTTGGAATTTGTCGGGCGTGTTTGTAAAAGGGAGTAAGGGAAACGGTATTGTCACGGTCATGAATTAAGTAAGAAGGGAGAACAAAGATACACCGCTCGAGTAAAAGTAAACTTGTAGAAAGACAAACGGTCGTGATAAAGAAAACGATGATCGTGTTTTCTTTTAAGGGAGGGTTATAAATTGTTTTCCTAGAGCCACATTTAACAACATCGTTGTTTCATCTTTCTTCCTTCGTTTATTTGTGGTTGTAACTCTGTTTAATTTTGTTGATGTCGTAGACTTCAAGAGGTCTTTCTAAGCATTTAGAAATATTCTTTTGTCTTTATAATCATTTTGTCGACATGTTGAGATTTCATTTTTTCTTCTGATGGTTTTCTTTTAGTTTCAAGAGGAATGATTTTTGAGGAGATGAGACGCAACCGTTTAAATACCAGACATAAGTGCACAGTTCAACGAGACATGGTTCGCGCAATTTACATGATCGATTTGAGCTAGCCTGTATCCACTATGTCCGATTAGAAGCCCATCACAGAAGGTATGGTGGGCGCAACCTACCAGACTAGAAAAAGTTTTCGTTCGACTAGTGAAACGGATAAACAAGAACGATGATGATGAACTTGTCATGTTTCTTCGTTATAACACATAGGGTCTAACGACGGTTATAATACATTAACGATAGATGATAATAAGACTGAGGATACACCGACACATAGAGAAATTTTGACTTGACTACCCCTCTCGATCGGTGACTAAGTCGTAGCAGGGGTTGACTAAAAACAACACCAACCCCATTTACCTTTTCTTCCACTTTAGATTCAGATATAACCTACATCTTTTTTCTTTTCATGCGAAACTTAAACTTGAAATTCCGATTTTCCAAAACACATTAACCAACAAACATGTCCACATTAAACTTCGCCTCTTTACCTAAACCTCTTCTCATCTTGTAACACTCTTGGCTGATAATTCAAGACATCCCTCCTTACGCTGGCTCTTCGCCCTTATCACCTTTTTTCCCTCCCTGCTATTAATTCACAACCTCCATCCTCATGTTGTCTCCTAACCCTTCTGGTCTCTGTTATTAATGTACAACAGCCCTCCTCACATTGAGTCTTAACGTTCTCGTGTTGTTACACTCCCACCTAAAAATTTACAAACTCTTCACAATGCCTCCTAACCCATCTCGTGTTGTTACACTCCCACCTAAAAATTTACAAACTCCTTACGCTGACTGTTAACCCTCCTCATATTTTTTCCCTCCCTGCTATTAATTCACAACCTCCCTCACGTTGACTCCTAACACGTCTCGTGTTGTCACACTAACTGTTAAAATTTACAACCTCCATCTTCACATTGACTCCTAACACGTCTCGTGTTGTTACACTCAACCTCCTTCCTCGCGTTGACTCGTAACCGTCTCGTATTGTTACACTCATTGTTAATAATTTACAAACTCCCTCTTCACGGTGCCTCCTAACCCGTCTCGTGTTGTTACACTCAACCACTATCTTCACATTGACTTCTAACCCGTCTCGTGTTGTTACACTCACAGTTAATAATTTATAACCACCCTCCTGAACTTGACTCCTAGTCTTTCACGACAAATTTGCTGCACTTTTAAAAAAACATCCTGATTCGTATCTACGTATCTCACTCAATCGCTTGATTTCTAAAAAGTTCACTTAGCCCTTAAGTTTTTACTTCATCTGTTTTAAACAGATTGAACTCTCCAAAGTTAAACATAAACAGTAACCACACCCTTATCTGTTTGCTTTACTCGTTGACTCTAAAACTCACCCTATGTCATTAATTAAAACCCGCCCCACACATTTCCACTTCCCTAATGCTATTGATTTCCCTCATTCCACTGTCAAGCTAAACAGCTGCGATACCAGATCACCATCTCCGTTAACTTTCTAAATTTCCATACCTCGCTTTTACCACACATTCCATTTATTTACAATTTCAACCAAAACAAAAGGTTATAACTATGCCTCCTTGTAAGACTGATTCCTTACCCGGACATCACCCAACTACTGTTTTCTCTCTATCTCTCCAAACTACAAAGTGATCCCCTACCTAACCATCACACTTTGTTTTCTTCCTATCTTTTATAAAACGTTTGCCCTAGTCAAACTAACATCTCACCCTACTACTGTTTTCTCTCTCTCTCTCTCTCTCTCTCTCTCTCTACCTCTCTGCTAGATATTTTATACCTACATCTCACACAAATAACTTCCCACCTTGCATCATATCCTACAACAACCTCCATTTAGTTTTCACCGTACGTCGCACTCCTAAACACCTAACTTTCAAGACACATTTATTGTTCTATTAAAATCAACCCAACAACTCATCTTCAAATAACTTCACCCATCACGGTTTTGACTTCTTTACATCCAACTCATTTTATCTTTTACTTATCCCTACCCCAGAAAAACCCATCCCCTCTAAGGAAATTTATTGTTGACAATACTCTAGCTTTTCCCCTACGTTTGTTTTAAGTCAACCCCTGCTACAACTTAGTCACCGATCGAGAGGGGTAGTCAAGTCAAAATTTCTCTAAGTGTCGGTGTATCCTCAGTCTTATTATCATCTATCGTTACTGTCTTATAACCGTCGTTAGACCCTATGTGTTACAACGAAGAAACATGACAAGTTCATCATCATCGTTCTTGTTTATCCGTTTCACTAGTCGAACGAAAACTTTTTCTAGTCTGGTAGGTTGCGCCCACCATACCTTCTGTGATGGGCTTCTAATCGGACATAGTGGATACAGGCTAGCTTAAATCGATCATGTAAATTGCGCGAACCATGTCTCGTTGAACTGTGCACTTATGTCTGGTATTTAAACGGTTGCGTCTCATCTCCTCAAAAATCATTCCTCTTGAAACTAAAAGAAAACCATCAGAAGAAAAAATGAAATCTCAACATGTCGACAAAATGATTATCAAGACAAAAGAATATTTCTAAATGCTTAGAAAGACCTCTTGAAGTCTACGACATCAACAAAATTAAACAGAGTTACAACCACAAATAAACGAAGGAAGAAAGATGAAACAACGATGTTGTTAAATGTGGCTCAAGGAAAAAAATTTATAACCCGCCCTTAAAAGAAAACATGATCATCGTTTTCTTTATCACGACCGTTTGTCTTTCTACAAGTTTACTTTTACTTGAGCGGTGTATCTTTTTTCTCCCTTCTTACTTAGTTCGTGACCGTGACAATACCGTTTCCCTTACTCTCTTTTACAAACACGCCCGACAAATTCCAAGTCTGTTACTATTACTCCAACGGCATACATTTGTTCTCCCTTGTCGACAACCTGAGCACTTCTTTGATGCACCCAACTATGATCGGTGTTATCTTCTACCACCTTTACTGACTTTGTCTGTATTTTAGCATACATCCTTACAGGTCATGTTAAGGATTACCACCCCGCACATAAAATCTTTTCTAAAGTTTTCTCAAACAGAGCAACTTCATCCAAGTGTTGTTAAAACCATCCATGCTGCGATGACCGCCCGTACCTAACACTTTCTAAACCTTACTTACCTGACAACACTTTCATCGCACCTAGTACAAAAATCAATGTTATAGTGGTTACCTCCCAATACCTTAACTTTCCTGAACCCTACGTACATAGAAAAAATCTTCGTAATCTCCTAGAGAAAACAATGTCTAGGTTGGAGTACACCCTTACATATACAATTTTTGTCAACAAAACCAAAGAACAACCTATTCGTAGTTGGGGGTCATTGTGGACAGAACATAAAACTAAATACAGCTAGTCTTTACCTAGGACTTTCTATCACATCTATTAAAAAGATGAGACTAAAAGGAGAGAAACTTAGAGCCTTAATGTAAAAAATCGTGTCATGTGACAGTATGAGTTCCTCTTTGTAAAACATAACTCTAAAACTCAAAGCTTACATTACTTAAACAAAATAATAAATTTTTAAAAAATGCGCTTGTAAGCCGTCCCGTGTATGGACCTTAAAGATGAGGAACGAGGAGCTAACTTTTAGGTTTATTGTACCGGTTTGTTGTATACATGTGAAAGACATATACTGAACATACAACAGCAAACACTGGAACTTGATGAAACGTACAACTTACTGCAACCACTATAATTCTTAACACAAAAGTCAGGAAGACGTATTTTAATATAATGTTATTTAAAGATATTACTCACGATAAGTCACAACCTAATGAAAAAGAAAATCAATTCCCCTTCCATAAATTTCTACACCACATTGTGGCCAACAGCTGTTTAATTATCGAAAACGCGAAACATTTCAACCTGTATATAGGAATCTGGTCGAGTCGTTGACCTATTTTATCTTTCACCAGCCTGCATATTTTCGCCTGTAGCTTAACCCATCTCTTTCCCTTCCCTGATCAATAAGACACTTTCGTCTATTAACAACATGTGGTAACAAACCAGATACCCCAGCATCAAATCGTTAGTGTTCCAAGTATAAACATAAACCTGTAAATCTTTACCAATCACTTGTAATAACCCCTAGTGATACACTATAGCTTTCTAAACTTTCGCTACAACGATCACCTATTTTCACATATTTTCCCTTCCTCAAAAATTACCTACCAATGTTAACAATTACTGATTTATAAAATGTGTAAATTTTAACCAAAACCATAAATTATAACCTTCCTTACAAAAATGTACAAGAGATCACTTATTTTACACTTGAATTTCGGTTTAAATCTAGACAACAAAAGACAATAGTCAGAAAACTTGTTTACAAAAATTAAAATTAATTTACAGAATAATAAATTACTTTTCAAAAGCTACTCTTACGAATACACTCAGTTCAGTTAAAAAATATTTACAAAACCTGTTGAATGGTTGAATTACAAAAAACTTAATCAATTTATCAAAGTCTACCTGATGCAAGTAAAATATTTCTTCAAAAATACGCCAAGCAAAATTTAAAAAAAATTACCAAATTTGGTACCGATAGTATATGGAGAAAGAAAAACAAACAAACACTGTTGAACTTTATAAAAACTGTCCGTGTCATTAAGATAACTAACTCTAATAAATAAATAAAAACACTAAGAAAATGACTCCCTTGTAATTAGAAATCTGTCGCTGTCTCTAAGAGGAGAACGAGTAAGTAGTAAAAAACAAAAACAAAAAGACCATTGAACTTATAGAATTGTGCTCTGCGCTAAGATGAGAATCTCTAGTTAAAAAAATAGCATGAACAAAAAAGACCATGTAACTTAGAAAACTGTGCCCGATCTTAAGATTAGAATCTGTAAATAACAAAAACAAAAACAAAAAGACCATTGAACTTATAGAATCGTGCTCTGCGCTAAATGAGAATCTATAGTTAAGAAAATAGCATGAAAAAAAAAGACAATGTAACTTAGAAAACTGTGCCCGATCTTAAGATTAGAATCTGTAAATAAAAAAAATAAAAAAATAAAAATTTTAAAAAAATTTAAAAAACCAAAAAAAAACAAACCATTGATCTTCAACACTATTCCCGACACTAAGATGAGAATCTCTAGTTAAGTAAATAATATAAACAAATAAGACAACGTAACTTAGAAAACGGTGCCCGATCTTAAGATTAGAATATGTAAATAACAAAAACAAAAAGACCGATTGAACTTATAGAATCGTGCTCGACACTAAGATGAGAATCTCTAGTTAAGAAAAGAAACAAACTCGAGTCCCCTTGAACCTACAAATCTGTCCTTGGACTTAAGCTGAGAATCCCTAATTAAGAAAAAACACTAAGAAAATGATTCCGTTGAAATTAAAAAATATGTCCCTGTCCATAAGAGGAGAACTTCTAACTAAGAAACAACAAAAAACAAGACCCTTCAACTTATAAAATATTGTCAATGGTAGATGAGCACATCTAATTATGAAAAAAATACAACCAAAAAGACCCATTGAACTTTATAAAACTGTCCGTGACATTAAGATAAGCACCTCTAATGAATAAAAACACGAAGAAAATGACTCGCTTAACCTTATCAAATATTACTACTACTAGCTGATCACATCTAGTTAAGAAAACAAAAACATAAAAGACCTCTTAACTTAAACTATGAATCTAATAAAAACTATTACAAGGAAGAAAGGAAACACCCTTAAACTTAGAAAATATTTTCGATTTCATAAAACTGTCCACGACATTAAGATAAGTACCTCTAATAAAAAAAAATAAATAAATACTAAACACGAAGAAAGTGACTCGCTTAATCTTATTAAATATTGCTACTACTAGTTGATCCCATCTAGTTAAGAAAAGAAACATAAAAGACCTCTTGACTTAAACTACTAATCTAATAAAAACTATTACAAGGAAGAAAGGAAACACCGTTACACTTAGAAAATATTCCCGATACTAAGATAAGAAGCATGGCTAAAGCTGTCAAATAAACTTAGTGGAAACCCTAGAATTAAGAAACACTACGAACAAAAAAGACCTTTCATAACATAGACCTCCACACTAAGATGAAAACTTTTGCTTTAGTTTAAAAAATCCTATAAAACTACTAAAATTGTTTCTATTTACAAAGAAAACAACCTTAAATTTACAACCAACATCTGCAATAGCCCCCGTCCATACCCCTCTCCTCATTTGTCTTATTGATTTTAACCTACGCCAACGCATTACTTGTCCTGGACCACATTCTATACCCCCACTAACTTATTAAAACGGTCATACATCAAGCGGTAACATCTGTCCACCCAAACCCTCTCGTCGTTTGTACTATTGATTTTAACCTAAATTAACGCATTCTAAATCCACTTCGTCACTTTTAGTACACACTTTATACTACCACACCTATACTAACATCAGATCAACAGCCAAACCCGCGCTTTTTTCCACCCCTCCTAAAGTTGTCTAATTAATTATAATATATACTAAACCCTTCCTAATTGTAACTTATACCATCGTCTGCCCCCACTATGTTATTTGACTTAAATTCCCCACCAACAACACCTGTCCAGCAGAGTACCCCAAATAAAATACATCGCCTAACAACCTGAAACACATTTTTAAAAAAACGTAATTAAAACCCTTAAATACTACCATTCAACAAATAAAATACAATAAAAAAATAATAAAATACCTTGAGAACCTTAAAATACTACCATTCGACAAATAAAACACAATTAAAAAATAAAGAGAAATAGGTTGAGAACCTTTAAATACGACAATTCAACAAATAAAATAAAATTCAAAATAAATAAAAATAATTTGAGGACCACTTAATACACAAAATAAATAAAAAAATAATTTGAGGTTCACTTAATACATAAAATAAAATGAAAAATAATTTGAAGAACACTCAATTATTAAATAAAAATAATTTGAGGAACACTCAATTATTAAATGTATATTAAATAGTTAAAAATTAAAAAATCGAATACATTGAAAAAAGTTAAAAAAGGGGAAGTAAACATTAAATACAAATACATGATTATCCCCCTTTAAACACCAGAAAATTTGAATTTCCCGCCACATGTCCTACATATAACAACAGGATATCCTAATTAACATAATTAATTAACAACAATGTTGTATAACAACATGACACTCATGACACCTCTAATGAACATGTCTAACACTAATTAACATGTTGTATAACAACATGACACCTCTAATTAAGTTGTCTAATTAATTACCGCGCGCGCCGCCGCCGGTAAAGGCAACAGCTGTGGTGGCGTCACGGTGGCGTGCCACACTTTTACTAACCGAAACGTCCATTACTAACTACTTACATTTAATCAAATTTTTAAAAAAATGTAATCTATAACTTTTTGTTTATTTTAATAGATCTGGAATACTTCCTCTGATTATCTAAATCTATGAGGTATGCAGATGTTAGCCATTAATTTGGACTCTTTATTCTATTTAATTTTTAAATTATTTGATTTTCCCTCTAAAAATCCTTAATGTATTTTTAGCAGCATTTTATAATCGTTTTGATATTGGTTATAAACTAATTTAGAAGATTTCTATAAATGTCCACATTTTCTACATGAAAAAACTTTATGTTGTTTTGCTTTTTATGATTTGATAAATCTAAGCAATTTTTAATAGGCAGGAAAACATAATACGCATAAATAAGTTTCTTGCTTGATAATAAAACAATCTGGAATCGGATTACTTTTTTTTTAAAATCCAAACAGGAAACTTTTTCGCTATGATCAAATCTATAATATGATATCTTTGCTAAGCACTATCAAAGTGAGAAACGCTTTTTAAGAAGGGGAAAATGTACACACACAAAATATGAATGTGTTTTTGTTTAAGTTTTTAATCAAACATTTTACTTACCTTTTTCAATTTACTTTAATATATATTTTAAGTAAAAGGATATTGTCTTTTTATTCCTTTAATAAGTTAAATATCAGTCACAATTTAAAGGAGCACATAAAATAGTTACACATTTTAATTATACATTTATACCAAAAAAAATGTGTTTCTTTGTTAGTGTAAAGGTACACATACCTTGTCCTTTGGAAAGATGAACACAAAGAAGAATAGCATTGCAATGTAAAATTGTCAGCCATTTGATGGAACCCATTTTAACTGGAAACAAGAGCATTATTTAAATTAAATGCATTGTTTCCTTACTTGATTTAATTAAATTAAGATAATGAGTTAATGAGGTATCTTTGCTTATCTAATTGTAGCTAATTTTATTTTTATGTATTAATTTTTTCAATTATGAAAAAAAGACAAACTTCTAGCAGATATTATAAGAACAGAAAATGAAAACGTTTCTTAACAGTATAGTTAAGAGCATGCAAGGATAAAACGTGAACACGTAATGAAATGGGGAATTTTTAAAAATATATTTCCTGTTGTTCAAGATTCTTAGTCTTTACTTTAAATATGTTTCCGTATGTATTTTGAAGATTAAAACGTAGTATGTCGAAACAGTTTCATATTCCCTTTGTAAATTAGCTCTCTCTCTGCAAGTGGCGGATGTTGCAAAATAAGATAAAGTTAATTTGAAGTAAAGCGTGCATCGAGAATATAGAATATTTGAAAATTATGATTACTATATAAAATAACTATTCTAAATAAAGTATTACGATACTTCTAGCAATACCTATTTTTTCCCTAAAACTACATTTAGAATTGTTACTTGAAATGGAACAACAAAAAGATATTAAAAAATATTTTTTAAATATATATATATTAGGGCTATTGACGATTAATTTAGATTTAATCGTTAATTTTTGAAAAATTAACTATTAATTAATCGTTAATTTCGTTTAAAGCCGAACATTTAGATATATGGTGTCATAAGTTACATAATTTATTATCGTACTTGTCGAAAATCGAAATAACACTGGAATGTTTTCTTCATGTGACATATTTTAACCAACAACGCAAACAGACAAGTGTATTGACATTATTTAGTTCAAGTGATGAGCGGGTCTTATCCATACTAATGAATGGCAAAGCCCTCACTCACTCACTCACCCACTTACTCATCACTAATTCTCCATCTTCCTGTGTAGCTACAAGCATGAAACTTTGGCAAATCGTTGAGTAGCTTCTCGCGTCGAAAATTGGCGTAAAAGAATTTTAAAATTCACACTCTTGGGGGCCCCAAAACAATTTTTTTCCTGATATGGCCTATATAAAATATGAAAATCACTAATTCTCCTATTTCCCGAGTAGGCAGAAGCATGAAACTTTGGGAAGATGTTTAGTACAAACCCGCGATGGCAACGGGCAAAACAATATTTAAATTATCAAATACTGGTGGCCAGGGGCCCAAATGAAATTTTTTCTGATATTATATCTCAAAATCACAAATACTCATATTTACCGGGTAGGTAGAAGCAAGCAAATCTGAGTAGTGGTAAGAAGTGAAAACAATATTAAATTATCACTTACTGGGGGCCGGGGGCCCAAATGTAGTTTTTTTCTTATATAAAAAATCTGACTAATCACTAATTATCCAACTTGCCGTGTAGGTAGAAGCATGAATCCTTGGGAAGTTGTTAAGTAGCCTCTCGCAATAATACTTGTCGTAAAAGTATTTTAAAATTCAAACTCATGGGGGCCGGGGGCCCAAAACCATTTTTTTCTTAAATGGGCTATATTAAAATTAAAAAAAAACTAATTCTTCTATTTCGCGAGTAGATAGAAGAATTAAACTTCTGAAAATAATAAAAACTCATATGTCCCGTGTAGGTAAAAGAATGAAATTCTGAGTAGTTGATAAGTAAACTTCCGCTTTGGTAACAAGCGAAAACAATATTTAAATTTTCACTTACTGGGACCGCGGGCCCAAATGTAGCTTTATTCTTATATAAAAAAACAGACTAATCACTAATTCTCAAACATCCCGTAAAGGTAGAAGCATGAAACGTTGGGAAGTTGTTAAATAGCCTCACGCGACAATACCTGGCGTTAAAGAATTTCAAAATTCACAGTCATGGGGGCCGGGGGTCCAAAACTTTTTTTTTACTAATATGGGCAATATTAAAATTAAAAATCACTAATTCTCCTATTTTGAGAGTAGATAGAAGAATGAAACTTTAAGAAGTTATTGAGTACACTTCCGCAATGATAACAGGCAAAAACATATTTAAATTATCACAAACTGGGGGCTGGGGGCCCAAATAAAGTTTTTTCCTTATATTAGCTCTGTAAAAACTGAAAATCACAAATTCTCATATTTCCCGTGTAAGTAGAAGCATGAAAGTCTATGAAGTTGATAAGTACACTTCCTTGATGGTAACAAGTAAAATAAATAATTAAATAATGACTTAATGTGGGCCGGGGGCCCAAATGAAGTTTTGTCCTAATTTGAGCAATATAAGAACTGATAATCACAAATTATCAAATTTCCCGTGTAGGTAGAAGCATGAAACTCTGAGTAGTTGATAAGTACACTTCCGTGATGGTAACAGGTGAAATTGTTTTTTAAATTATGACTTACTGGGGCCGGGGGCCCAAATGTTATTATTTCATATATAAAAAAACTGACTCATCACTAAATCTCCAATTTCCCGTGTAGGTAGAAGCATGAAACTTTGAAAAATTGCTGAGTACACTCTCACGACGATAATTGGCGAAAACAAATTTTTAAAATTCACACTCTTGGGGGCCGGGGGCCCAAAACGCTTTTTTCCCCTCATATAGCCTTTATAAAATATGAAAATAACTAATTCTCCCATTTTCCTAGTAGGCAGAAGCATGAAAAACTAAGTAGTTGATTAGTAGACTTCCGCGATGGTAACAATATTTAAATTATCACTTACAGGGGGCCGGGGGCCAAAATGTAGCCTTTTTTCTAATTTAAAAGTCGTCTAGTGAAAGTCATGTATGGTAAATGTGTCCTAGGGGTTCCACTTACTTAATGTCAATAGGAGATGGGCTAACATTGTCGGGTTGAACTTGTCTTTTAATATAAAAATATGAAAGATGATTCCTGTGTTGTTTGTATGTAAAACAAAACAAAAACTTCGTTTTGAACCCATGTTTGCCCCACCTCAGGCTTACTGTGATGTGAGAACTTTCATAAACTCTCTTTGACTAAGGTGTTGTGTTGTTTTGTGAGCCCCTTTGTGGGTTGTTTTGTTATAGTCCCCGAAACAGTGATAAGTCTTACTACAAAGGGACACCATACCTTCCCCTCTCATACTCTAATTTAAAATAGCCCTGGAGTTCTTTTTTTCATACAATTTCATATCCCTACATTCCTGACCATGGGGGGGGGGCGCAATTGGGTGGGCCAGGTGGATCATACAATTTTTAGAGCTAATGGGCCACAACGTATTTTGCCCACCCAAAAAATCAAATGAAAGCAATAATAAGGAAACTGTTTAATGTACAACTCTTCTTTTTATAAGTTTGAAAATTTTTTTATTGGTAACATTAAACACAAAAAACTTCAAATTTAGAGGAAATACATACAGATGCTACTAATGTGTGTCGGGCCATTCGCAGTTCTAAAAAAATTAGTTAAACAAGTTATTTAGCAACTAACTTAAAAGTCCTACCATTTTAACTAAACCATATATATATTTTTAGTTAAACTTTTCTCACAACTAAAAATGTGAACTATTATTTGTACCAACATTTTATTTTACTTTTGCCCATCACTGATGATGACGTAGAATAATTGTTGCTATTGACGATTGGCGGTCTGCTAAGTTTTAATGCATCACTATTTTTATTATTGACATCAATTATTAAAATATTGAAATATATTTTGTATAACAAAATTTTAAAAAAGTATAATAATATTGTTTTTCAATTATAATTCTAATCGGACCCTGTCCTATGGCATATTGTCAGACGAGACAAGGGATGTTTCAGGGGCGGAACAATTCTCAGTCTGTATTAGATGGAACAACCATGGGTTAGCAGCCCAATAATATTTTTTAGGACTGTAAAGTCTAAAGGGTCCTCGCCAGAGAGCGGAAATACTGTCGTCATGCCTGACTGACGTAATGACACGGTGCCAGCTGTCCTTTTGTGAACTGCAATGTCAAGGTTACGACGGAGCGAGTGCAATGTCCGGAGCGATTTCTGGAGTAGCTCAGCAGATGAAGGAGCGGTCACCAAATGCTCATTTCATTCACTGTCTGACTCATTGATTGACAATGGAGCAAGAGAGACTTAATTCCATTATGATGGCTAATGTGTACCTTGACCTGATAGATAGAATCAACTTTGTATCAGTGGCGAACGAGTTCATCGGTCTATATGACTCACGTAGAAAGTTGTATGGTTATTTCTCGTGACTTTTGACCATTTTATTTTGAGTTAATGTTTGATTGTTTCAAATTTTACACGCTTTTAATTAAGTCACACTTTGTATGTTGTATGTTGTATCCGTCAAATCTTGTAACGTAAAATTACGCTACTTCTGGTGGTCCTAGAGATCTTAAAATTTTACCACAGACAGATAGTGGATGCTAATGCATTGTGTCAAAATGTCAGATTGATCGATAGTACCGTAAGTAAATGAATGCATTTTTAGTTTTTAGTTTATGTCTATATTATCGATCACCGAATGAACTACGCAACAATTCGCCCTAGAGTGATAAACGCAATTTCAATGTGTTGATGTCTGAATTTGTCAGAAATTGGTAGTCGAATTGTTAGCGAAAGTTTAATAGAGCTGACCTGGAGGTGTGGGTTCAATTTTCAGTTGGGGAAACTTTTTTTTTATTACATAAATTTGTAATTAATAATCTCTTTTTAATCACATTTAAGATATTGACAATGAAGTTTAACGAATTACATTGAATTGATAAAGTCTAAAAATCGGTTTTAAAAATGTTGATACTAAAAACTGGAAAATAAAATATTTAAATTTTTTTTTAAAACGACACGCTTTTATTTACACATAGAAAGTGCACTAAAAAGAAGAAAATTTTCAATCCGTGAACCTATGGACTGCACATAAAGACGTGGGGCCCTCATCACAACTCGCTATCATGTACAAGACTGCGAAACATAAATACAAATTTATATAAATATTTTAAATATTAAAAATTTCACAACTTTGATTATATATATGCTACTATCATATTAATTAGAAAAAATATCTATATGAAAAAGAGTAGTTGCAAAAAGAAATGAGTTGTGATCGGCACCCCACGCTTTTATGTGCAGTCGATAGGTTCACGGATTGACAATTTTTATTTTCTTCTTTTTGCTGCACTTTCTATATGTAAATAAAAGCGTGTCGTTTAAAAAAAATTATTATATAATATAAATCTTATCATATGCTTTTTCATTAACATTCTGTACAAATTTATTGAAATTTACTCACTGCACCGTCACCTATTTATTTGGAAGTTAGACATTGGTCTGGAAAAATTAAAAAGGGCAAGCGAACAGAGATAGGAAGAGGCCCAGGGTTCAATGTCCTATTTAAGGCAAGGGTATCGAATTAAACAAATTTGTGTGTCCAACTTGGCCCAACCCATATTTTGCTCATGGTGCCTCCCATGGTGACCAACATCCCCCTATGGGGTTTATTTCATTTATGGACAGCCATTATGATCCGAAATGACACAGCGCGCGATACTCAAGTGTGAGAGTACGGCAGTTGCTACCATACAGTGGACGATTTGCGAAATAACTCTAAACTGTCACGTGTTTTTGTGTTGTTATCGTATTTTTTTAATAGTTAATTAATTTATCATGAGTTATAACAAAATTAATGAGAGGAGCCAAGCAACGAAAAACAAAGACTCTCTCAAATAAGATGAAATCGAATACAAAACAAAGATCAGGTACATAAGAGCTTGTTGAAAAATTGCTTTTGATCTGAATCGCAGGAAAACAGAAAACACATATGTTTAAATTCTTTTTATTTTGGTATTTACTATTAAATAGTGTTTACATTATTTGATACAACAAAGTCAATAAATACATAACATTTTAAAATAAAACTATGTTGTTTTTTCCCATTTTGTAAAAATGTGTTTGGTATATGTCCTTTTTGGTAAACGTCCATGGGTTTTGAACGGATTAAGGAGGTATACCCAGGTTACAATGTATTTTTTGGCATCTCTCGTCCATTTCACATGTTCATACAAGTTATGCTTTTATCATCAAGCTGACTTTAACAGTTAACTCATCAAAATCATCACAAATAACATAAATCTCAGGAGTTTAACAAGGAATTGCCCTAATGCCCACCCACTCTTCACATTGTATTTACATAAATTATTAATACAAAACATCTAGGCATGAAAAAATATGTTACGCTATTAGCTGATGTAAAGCTAATGATTAACTAATTAAAAAAAAACAACAATTGAAACAACGTCTGAAATAACAACATAGGTCTTGTAAAAAAGTATAAAATGAGTTACATATATGTGTTGGGGGGGGGAGAGAAGGAGGAGGGGGGAAAGACATGCTCCGATTTTTTAATTGAATTCTATTTGAACGAATTTTACTCCTATTTCAAACTTTGATTTGATTGACTTGATAGAAAGGCATACTTCTATTAGTTTGACAACTAGTATGAACGAAATATAGAAAACATAGAAAAGTGCAAACATTTTCGTTCACGAACAAGTTTGCATTTTTTAAATTTCTTTTGTCAAACCAAATATGCCTACTACAGGAGGATTTTTATGAAAACAATAATAATAATAATAAAAATAATAATAATAATAATAGTACTAATAATTATATATTTTTCTTATGTCATTTCAAATATAATATAAACATGAAATTAAAATGCTACCTTAAATTGGTCTTTCCTATAAAATAATTTAAATTTAAGAATTTGTATAGAAAATGTACACATACATAAATGTTTAAGGTGCTGTTTAAATAAATTCCAATATTACGAATATCAGTTATTTCTTTCACAGTTGTAATTGTTCTAAGTACATTCTTTTTTCAAGGTTTCATATCGATGATATGTTTAATCTGTGATGTTAAAAAGAAAGTAGGCAGAAATTATTTATGTAAAAAAATTAAATTTATACTTCGAACTTTTATAATGTTAAAGAAGTAATAAAAGCTCGAATGGGTATTTAAACGCAATTTGCAACAAAGAATGTCCGATTTTTTTTATCCAAGGAAAATTATTCTGGATTACATTAAAAGTCTTTTCAAACTAAACAAAACAATCACTATCAATTGCTCACTATGGCAAATCTTCTCATTGACGTCATATTCCCTCACACTCAGTCACACCAATAATGTGTCAATATAATGCGCACGCACCGCAAACCAGTCTAACATTAGCTTTCAAAAAGTGGGAAGACCCCATTAACTATAATTCTAGCTTATATTAAAAATCATTTTAAAGCAATAAT
This sequence comes from Ampullaceana balthica, assembly GCA_944989445.1. Taxonomy (NCBI): domain Eukaryota; kingdom Metazoa; phylum Mollusca; class Gastropoda; family Lymnaeidae; genus Ampullaceana; species Ampullaceana balthica. Next base: position 1,528,901 of record CALYLW010000083.1, read on the forward strand.
TGTGAAACCAAACTAAATATTTGCTATCTACAAATTGCTGCTAAAGTTAAGGGAGTCGAACGAAAGGAGATTTTTCAAAAGATCCTTCTCCAACATTTTTCTAAATATTATTAGCTATCGCTTGGCGTTTATTTTAACCCGATAGATGTTATTGTTGGCGAGAAATTGACAAAATACTTTTTTTTCGTGTTTATTTATATATATATATATATATATATATATATATATATATATATATATATATATATATTTATTTATTTATTTTTTATTTTTTATTTTATTTTTTTTTAAATTTTTTTGGATTTTCCAGGAAATCCTGTAAACTTTTCGGTGTTTTTTTTAGCCACATTTTTGCACATTCTTGATACCTCCTTAACATATTTTCAAAAAATCGAACCCTCTATCTGGTATAGTTCATGAGGAGTTGCTTGTGCAAGCTCGAACAGAAATCACAGACATATCAAAAATGTAAACGCAATTTGTCCCATGGGAAAATGCGTTAAAAATCATCACTTCATACAATAATTATTCACTCATTTTAAATTTAATAATATTTTTCTGTAATATTTTATCTAACCTGTTTTTAAAAATTAAGTAATAAAACTAATACCAACGTATATTAACTTTGTTATATGTATTCTATTTGAAACATTCGATACATTTATTGATTTTGGTAATTAAAATTATTTATCAGCAAGATTTATAGTGGAAATAATTTAAATCTTTACAAAAAACACAATGATATCACAATAAAATTGCAGTAAGCGGAAATCTTTCATTAAAAAAAAATATATACCTACCTCTTTCAGTAATTTCCATATCATTGCATTTAGTTTCATGTACTCTGTGAATTGCGATTTTAATAAATTGAATTATAAAAAGGATACTCTGTTTTATTTGATAAATTAAAAAAATAACAATAAAATAATAAAGCTGAAAACATTTTTCAAAGATATGTGTACTGAATTTACGTTATTTTTCGTTTCCTTGTTTTACCTGTAAATAAAGAAGTTATCAGTGTTTAACAAAGAGTTGTTAAAACGAATGTTTAAGTTTTGTAAAGTATTATAGCTGATTGCATATGAAGTTTAAACTTTTTCATTAGTAAAATGTATTTTTATTAGCATATGGTCATCGCTTATCAATGTGTATCTCTTAGGAATTATGTGCCTCTTTAATTTTGAAAAAAAAACAATCTACCTTTCTTTAAGCAAATTATAAAACCAATTATAATGAAACTAGGAGCGTGACCCCAGAACAAGTCAGGATTGCTAAATTCTGTGTCGATCAAAAATAAAATTTTGTTCATCTGAAAACATAAAAATACACTTTAATATCAATTTTAACATGTAAATATGGTTTCAAGAAATAATATGCACCCTGGTTTTCCATTCACTCCTATTATTCCCCCTTTCTCTTTACGTCTTTTAACAAATTCGTAAAAAAGATAAATACTGCCAAGGAAAAAAAAATGGCATTTTTATCATTCAATCTAATTGTTTATTAAATAGTAAATCGTTTCATTTAATTATGCTAGGCTTTTCAGTAAATACATAAGCACGAATCAATGTTTAGCTGCTTAAAATTATGCATATCTCATCGAACTAATGCATCTTTTTTTCTAAAATAAAAAACAATTACATAATAATTATACTATAAATGTTCATATTAAAATAATAATTAATAAACTGTCAATACGTTGCGTATATGTAGACAAATTTAATAAATACACATGCTATGAAGTTTCAAATATAGACACAGTCCATAGTCAATAGACTCGTTGTTGAAGTAATTAAACTAATTTTAATAAAATCAGAGCTAATTGATGTTATTTTAGGGAACAGCATCTTTGACTTATACGATTTATAATACATACATGTACATGATTTTAGAAATATATAAAATAGTAATTATTATTAATTATTTACGTGAACATTGAAGTGATGGTCCCAGAAATCGATCCCAATGGCTCGAATTCTCACATGAGCATCTGTTTTCACAATCCCAACCATACAAATTTGGTCCACATGGAATAGCTGATTAAAAAAATTAATTATTTTTTTAAAAATAGTATTTAGATAAACTGTGTTGAGATTAAGCTGACTCATTGTTAATGATGATCTTTGGTCACTAAAAAAATTTTTAAATCCCGTAAAAAAATCAAATTTTTTACTATAAATCAATTATGTACGTGACATAACTAAAAGAATGTTCATTATAATACGCAGCGCACGAGAATCCAAAAATAAAAAATGTTAGTAATGTCTCGTAAAACATGTTTAATATAATACGCATCGATCGGGAATATATTTTTTATAATTATCGTCCATATAATTCTCACCGTATCGCGCAACAGGAAAGTATTAAAAAGGTCGTTCAATATAATACGTACCGCGTCAATATCTAAAAAAATTACCATGATAAATAGAGATAGAGAAAATAATCTAAAAACTCAATAATTTAATGACAGTACATACGATCAATCTGAAAATTTAACACCTCGTTTTTATAATCGGCACAAAACTGCCTTACAAAATTTCAGCTCGCTAGCTTACGAGGAAGTGGGTTGGAAATTGATCCAAAGTTTTTTCGACAAGCCAACAAGCAAGCAACCAAACAGACACACCGAGTTAATATAAAGGTTTTAAAAAACAGATGAAACAAAATGGCAATGATTAAAGAAATAGCATTAATATGAATTTTTAAAATAATGCATTAAAATTTATTTTAAAAAATTGTCACATTACAGATTGTTCAATAAATACCTAACAAGCATTGCCAATTGATTTTTTTTTAAAATTTAAAGTGCACAATTAAGTATCCTATATAATTAAGGCAATTTTATGTCCGGTCATCGATAGCGATTGGTCCATCAAACACATGTGACTCCTACATCCAATCATATTGAATACGTTTAGGCGGACGTTCAAAGCGAGTTATTTTTGGTGAAGTATTTCTTCCAAGAATTTATTTTGAGTTATGCGTTTTGGTATTTATAGTAAAAAGCCCTGTTTTTAAAGAGTTATTTATTTTAACTATAATGAATAGTATTTTTGACGTGATGCACATGTAATGCCGGTCGAGACGGCTCTTGGGGGGGGGGAGTTAAAACAACATGCTACCGAAATGTAGCGGAACGTCCTTGGAGGGCTTTGTTGCTGGGTCGATTGTAAATGGTATCAATAAGAAAGATAAATAAAATGTAGATATTTTCATAGGACAGAGATTAATGCTAACATATATGCGTACGTTTAGACTTTGATAAAAACAAATGCATACACACATACATACATACAAAAATACAAATTTAAATTCATAAAAATAGGAACACACATAAAGGCACACATACATATATACACACATACATACATGCATACATACATACAAACATACATACATAAATAAATATATAGATACATAAATACATACAAACTTATATAAATACAATTCATACCTACATACAAAAGTACATTCATCATAAAAATTCGTTCACACAAACATAAACACACCTACACACATACATGCATTCATACAAACACATACATACATAAATACATACATACATACAAACATACTTACATATATACATACATGAAACATGCATACATACATACATACATACATACATACATACATACATACATACATACATACACGCATGCATGCATACATACATACATACATACATACATACATACATACATACATACATACATACATACATACATACATACATACATACATACATACATACATACATACATACATACATACATACATACATACATACATACATACATACATACATACAGGCGTATATGCATATATACGTTAGGGACGGATTAAGAATGCATTGGGCACTGACTGCATTTCAAACTTGGGCCCGGTCCAACCAGCGTCCATTTAAATAAAATGATTGCTAGCAGCTAATATAATACTGAAACTTGTAAGAAAATTTAATTAATATTTGGTTACAAAAATAAAGAAATTCATTCAACTATGTATTAGTATATTATATTTCATTCAACCTTCACCTTTCGTTTCCGAACTTTTCTCATGGCGAAGTTATCAATCAAGTCAGTAAAGCAAATGCAGCTTACAAGTTCCATTTCAAAACTCATTAGAGAGAGAATACTCAGCATTTGGTGTCCCATGCAACTTCTAACTTCTTTTTTTATACTTATCAACTTTCAAAATGATCACTCTCCGATGTAGTTTTCTTCTATCATTGAGAGACAGTTGTGAAATGCGATATGCACATTTGGAAAGGACTGTGAACAATTTTGCTAATTAATAAACAGCAACATTCTTAGCTCTGAGCATGCGTTTTTTTTAGTTTCTCATTGTGCTACTTCATGTTTCTGAACACAAGACCAGAGCTCTAAATTAACTTTTTTGAAGAGTTCTGGAAATTGGACTAAATCTAAATGAGAGCAGTCTTCAAAATCAATTGAATATTCATCCATTAACTTGGCTGCTGCTCATCGGATGGCGTCATTGCTGAGCTCAGTTAGGTTTGTAAAAAAAGGCAAATTTTTCATGGATGTCTTTATATGCGTCTAACCAATGATGTGGGGTTGAAGTAAGTTTGTCAATGATTACACAAAATGCACTAACCTTGAATTTTTGACTCAGAGAAAATACTGTTTCAGCTGATGCCCGTTGATCAAAATTACACTTTCTCTTTTCTGATCGAATTGAAGATTGTTTATAATGTTTATAATTTTTTTCCACGGACTTGTTCTTCCCTTTTCTTCTTAGGAATCAAATTAACAAGCTCCGATTTTAACAAACTCAATGAAAGATTTCAACAAATGCATGGCTGAATTCAAATATAGAATATATATAAATTCATGGTTACATTAATACATACTTATAGTCCTACACAAACACACGTGCTTACATATTTTCTTACACATATAAAATCATACATTTAATTAAAAAGAAAAAAAAACTTTCTGGCAATCCTTTCCTGACCAGCAAGTAGCACAGACAGACAAACACTTTCCAGAAACTTCATGACACTCATCATTTGCCTCCTTACAGTGGCAATCTTTATTGCAGTTAATACCATATCTACCTCGAGGGCACTCTAAAAAACGACAATTGATTTAAATATTGTAAATAAAAACAAGCAGTTAAAACAAAGGTTTTGATTATAAATCCCTTATACCTGAGAAGTACCGAGAAGCATTTGATTATGTTCAATAAAATACGCAACGCGTGGCAGACTAGCATAAAGATGTACATGATTACATAGAGATAAACTAAAAATGCATTATTTTAATTACAGTAAATTTGATTGTTCTGAAATTTTTGACAGAATGGATTGTCAGTTTGCAAAAGTCTATGTGGTAAAATTGAGCTGAATATGATGCCGGGAAATGGGATATTTTGTTTACGTTTGTTTTTTTCCGTGGGACTACGACAGACAGACAAGACTGTGAATTTAATATAGGTGATTTAGAAATAATTTCCTTCTGTTTTGGGTTATGAGAAGTTAAATTAGATTTACAATGCACTTTATTTCTAAAAAATGTTCTTTATATCTTCTAATTTTAGGTTTGCTGGCAAAACATGCTCGGAAAAATCTACAATAAGATGGAACCATATTAGACAAAGCGTGGGAAGCAAACAAAATCAAATATTTATACACCTAATGGAGTTGTTGTTTTTTTTCTTTTCTGACCATGTTTTTTATAACAAAAGTATCTCACAGAAACGAATCAATAGACAAGGTCTGATTTCCGAATATGTATGTGATATAACAAACTGATTGCTTATGACTATTTTTGTTAGTAGGCTTTTATTCGAATATGTAAAATTATTATTATTGTTTTCCTATTAGTAATTTTTCCATACACCCCCTTCCCTTTTTTTGTTGTTGTGAGCTTCTAAGAAAGTTATATTGCCAGTTAACGTTGTGTATTTCAAATAGAAAATAAATTAATACAGATATATTTGTTTGTATTTTTAGCAGAAAAGCTGTACAATTATTTTTCCCCATAGTATCTATTTTATACTCCTCCCATTTGTTTAATGTTGAGAACTATAAAGAATGTCATATTGCCAGATAACTGTGAGTATGTTTTTATTTATTTTTTTTAAAAGCTGACTATTGCTTTCTTTTTTACTATTTCCGGTTTGTCGAATTAAAAAAACAACAACATTTTTTTCATAATATATGTTAAAGATGCACTAATTATTTTAATTACAATTTACACAAGTTTAAGTGGCGTGCATACAGGAAAATGTGTATGTGTAAATACAGTTGTGGAGACAATGCGGTTTTATTTTAAAACTTAATATTTTATTTATTTTATTATTTATTTCCCCCCCTTCCATTGTGATCTCGTTGCGTAGCTCGATCCCATTTGGGGTGCAGAAAAGATTCCATACTTTGATATGATCACATAGCCCAATATTATCACGTTGCATAAGGTGATGACATTGTTGTTGAGTCCCTTTCCCACAAATGATTTCATGCTGATTTCAGTTTTCACATCCCGTTGTTATCAAGTTGCGTGAGTTATGTTTTTTTTTAAATCTCTATACTGTAAGTAAACTTTTTATAATTTCAGATGATTGCCTTTGGCATAAGGCAAACTAATGGTCAACTGCTCAAGAGGAGTCTGAGCCTCAGCTCTGTGACATTACTTGGCTGACGTTGTGGTATTAAAAATAGATTCTTTAAAAAAACGGGGGTAAAACATCGTTGACATATTTTCACTCCCTTTATAAAGGAATATTTTTCTTCCTATTAAAATATGTAAAGAAGTGTCTGTGTTGCTGTTAAGGGTCGATTCTTTTCTAGCTGAATTATGAAATTTAAATTAAGTAAAATTACTTGTGTGAACCGTTAACAAACCCTCTTTAATAATTCTTGTATGTGTTTGGTATTCTAGCTTTTTAGACCCTATAATAGGCAATTAAAAACAAAACTACTTATCTTTGTAAGTATTTATTTATAGGTACATAATTTACAGAGCCATCAATTGAAATTTATTTACATTTTTGAAATATTTTGTAAAATATGTTGAAATTAGAACGGATCTTACCAATTTCTTAAGGCAACTTCACTCATTTAAAACCATACACACGCCTACACACAAATGCTCACACACACAAGATCCCCCACACACACACGCGCACAGACACAAAAACGTCGTTACAACCAAGTATCTTTGAATTTCATATCAAACAATTTAAAATGGTTAACTAGGTTCAGAAAAGTGTTGGCCTCTTCGTGGCACGGAACACTAGTCAGGTTACGGAGCTGGCCGTTAACTGAGCACGACAGTACCCTTGCGGGCAACGCGAATGTTTGGTTAAGACTCGTAATATCCTTTATGATAACAGTCGCAGTACGGATCTTGGTCAGAGCATAATAATCAAAGTCAAAGATGAGGACGAAAGTAACCGTTGATGGTCCCCATCACTAGCTATATTTTTTAAAGTGGTACTGTTTAGGGCCAGGAGTGCCAGCACAGATGAGCAAAAGTTACCGCGAAGAACTAGAAGGACTTTTATTCTGATCAAACCATCCGACAGGGTTACATACTTAGATTGGTCACTTTGATGAACCGCCGTATACCGACAGTGTTTTGACAATAGATTCGTTTGCTGAGCTGGTTGTCACCGAGGTTGTAGAGATTTGAAAAAGGGAAAATCCACACCTCCTTTGCCAGGTTAACTTTCCAAGAAGGTACTTTCGATCTTGGTCCTGTGTGCTCACAGGGGACCGTTCCGGTGAGGGGGGGTCCCCAACCTTATAATTCCTCTGGGGGGACATAGTTACTGGATGATTTACCCGGGAATATCTTATAAGAACCTTATGCTCAGGGCTGCCTATAACATTCAAAATGTATGATATTTAGTGGTTGACATGATTGTTGTATGTTGTCCGACTTTAGAGATAAACGTTGACTAACTACTAGGAATTAACACATTAAAAATGCAATATTCGTTACAGTAGTAGCTTGATATACGAAATTAATTTCCTGAGTCGCTATCGGAAGTCTATTTTTTGAAGTCTAATACAGTTTTTAAATGTAAATTAACTAATTTTTTCCAAGCCCTATGCTTTTAAAAACACTGCTTTTAATTCAATAATTAAACTAAAATACACCGCACTGTATAAAGAAGTATATTCAGTATTCCCAATAACCCTTGGATGACTAGAGTGGTCCTCGTCGAGTCGTCGAACGAACAAACAATATTCAGTATCCATTTGTTGTTCATCATAACCATTAATTACTTAATTAAATACATTACATAAACTATAAAAGATGTGTCATTTGTACAAAACTGTAAAAAAAAACTAAAGAACTTTTTAAAAAAGTGTTCTTGTAAGATGGACAACAAACTGCAGATGCTTAAATTTGGATTGGTGCGATGTCCGATCGTGAGAGATGCAGTAGAGAAGGAGGAAACACAGCAGAAACGATGAGTTGGTAGTGAAACAGCACCAACAGTAACAAGAAATATCCTTTTGATGAGACTAAAAGTAGATACGACCGTTAGAAAAGTTCAAAATGGCAACTGACATTTGCGTCATACCAATGAATTGAGTACGTTTTTAGTGTCGATTAGAGCAAGGAAGCCGCAAACCAAACATATTGAAGATGGGACCATAAATAAGAACGTTTTACATAGCGAACGATTTCGAGCATTTAGGTCGTAACGCGTAGAATTTTAAAATTAAAAACTGCTTAACTTTTTGGTTATCAAGATTTGAGACCAGCAGCATTTTCTAAATATGAGTCATGGAAAACTTATCTATCAAGTTTGATCAAGCAATATCCATTGTATCCAGAAACCCTCGTGGGAGTGTACTCAACAACTTTTTTAAAGTTTCACTTCAATCAGTTCATAAAACAATATTTCTACAGATTATATAAGTTGCAAAAGATTATTGAGGGCACCCGGGACCCAAAAAAATCAAATTAAGATTATAATGGGCACACGTGTAAATTTATATCACGTTTGTTTATAATTTAATTTGAAATACATCTTTTAAAATTTACAACAAAAAAAGACATCCCCCCCCGAAGGAGTTGACATTAGAGTTTAGTACCATTTATGAATGTCAAATTGGCCATCACATTTTATATACCACGTTTGGTAAAGATACATCAATTTACCTGGTAGCCTTGTTTGAAATACCATTTGGTATAGCATTAAAACAGCATCGTTAATTAAAAATTCTAAATTACATTACAACAGTATCCAGCCCCTCAAAATTGCCACCTGAATGCACTGGAGATCGTGACACACCAGGACCTTTCAGTGTCTGACGTCACTCAGCAGTAACTATCTGGGGGCCTCTGGTGCGGGAATAGTTCGACACAGGCCATATCCGAAATTGATATTTTTTTCAAAATTTTAAAGTAGAGATGTATGATCCCATGAACGCTATTGATGATTTTATTTTAATAGCAATTGTCTTATTAAAAGAATTAAAACACTCATAATTTAATAATCTGTTTTATGCAGCAGTGGGAAAAAAGTTATCGTGGCCATGGCTGCATCAATGAGTCAGGAATTTTCAAAAGGTCACATCTAAAAAAAATAACAACAACAAATGTAAGACGCATTTGAGAATTCCTCTGGCAATACGTGCTAAGTCGATTTTTGGGGGCGGGATCAATGTGTTACTGCCCTTATCTGCTTTACATGGTAAAATGAACAGTCTTCTTTAAAATTGCTTATTCAAAACCTGCTAAATACGCTTCATTTTATTGTTAAAATTATATAACACTTGCAAAACCATCTAAACACGCTCAAACATTCAATAACAAACCCTTCTAAGTTAGCAGCCAAAAAAAGCGGTACTTACCAATAGAATTATGAACAAATCACAATTTAGTTTACTAGCCCTTGACCTTTGTTTGCATAGCAATCAATATAACACAATGTCAGTTTTATCGAAATCAGTAAAAATGACAACATAAACATCAAATACAATATATCTTCATAAAATAATTTTATTTTATTTAATTTTTAAAAAAAATATTTATTTCTCTTTAGATTACACAAATTAGGACTAAAAGTAATCGTACAATTAAGAACTTATTGACCTAGCCCAATTCATTTTTGTTAAAATTGACTAGCTCTTGTCCCCACTAGGACTAGTACTAGTGTGAAAATATTGCTTTTGGTAATTATCGTTGTAACTCATTTTTAAAAAAATATTTCTGCAAACATATGATATATACTTTTAATTCGTGTAATATAGCAATAAATTTTGTATAGATCTGTTTACTTTCATTACCGGTGTTAGTTTTATTTCCTATTACATTTACTCAAACTAATATGCATATGTACTAATAGCACTTTACTAGGACAACACTATAACTAACATTATCTATTCGATATGACAATAGAAAACGCCTAAACTTTGAATTGACCCTCTATTACGCACTTTAGGTTTTAGGGCTAGGGCTAAGCCCCAGCCGAAAACGCATCTGTTGAGTTTAAGAAGCCTGACATGTGTCTAAAAATGACCCGAAAAGGATTATGCGTATGACGCAATTATAAAAGTTAACAGTTGAATATAATATTATTGTTTTAACGGTTATAGGTCTAGCTCCCTTGGTCAATCTAGATATAATGATAAATCTGAAATAATGCAATAAAGTCAGATGGACACACATTTACTTTAAAAATAACAAACAAATAAATTTTAAATAAATTTAATTTTTCAATCTATTTTATGCAACACATACGTTTTTGGTTTTCTTTAAATCTCATTTCAGTTCAGTTTTTTTTTAATGATGTTGTTTAATTTTTGACACAATTCAATGGAAATTAGAGGCTTTTTGATGACAAGGCGAGTGGATGCTGTCTTCAGGGCCCAATCGGTTTCCCAGCTTTGCTTGTATGTTCACTAGAGTGGAAAATCCTTGTTCACAAAGGTACGTTGTTGCAAAAGGCAGCAACATCATGACGGCCTCCTCATGTGCAGTGTTGAAAGCATTTGCAGCATTTAACATCCAAAAATGTGTAAGATCTGTTTTGTAGCAAATTCATTTTTAGACTGAAGTTCAAGAAGTAAAACCCAACTGATTTTATGCGAATCAAAAACTGGAAAGCAAACAGTGAACCGCTTTTTGAGCTTGACAAAATTTCTGATAACTATATCCTTGATGTAGTCAAAAGTTAAATTTAAACAATCTTCCAAGTAGAAGACAAATTTTCAACAAAGTAACATTTAATTTGAACTCTGTATACATCAATTTACATAATGCATATATCACACGTCCTCAAAACACAAATACACCAGTCGGCCATATCCTTCTATTCCTCTCTTTCACGTGACAGAAAAGGCCGCTAACTTGTTTCCTTTTGCTTTTTTTTCCAAATTGAAAGCTGTATTCAGATGCTGCAATCCATTATCTGGTTGTAATTATATTTTATATATTTTTATTTATTTCCCCTGCAATCATTTGCTTAACGAATTCAAATGCTCAAAAATATCAGCTACGTATACAAGATTTGCAACCCAACGATTGTTCGTAAACTTTTCCGCGCGTACATGCTTTTAGCCAGACAGAAATGTTTGCAGTTCAGCTTTCAGAGTAAATACTATGTTCAGAACATTGTCGCGATAAAGCCACCGTACCTTGGTGTGATAAGGTAAGTCTGTATATTTAGACTCAATATATTTAGATAAAACACGAAACAGTCGTGTTTTCAGTGCATATCCTCTAATGAAATGTACAATATGGATAGTATCATACATGGCAACCTCCAGTTCACGTTCCAAATGTTTTACTAGCAGAGTTGGACGATACAGTAGTTAACTTCAATTTTGGGATACCTCTCTCTTGCAAAAGCCGAAAAACCACTTACACGACCCAACAAAGCTGGAGCTTCATCAACAGAAAGAGCAATACAGTCTTCTCATTTTAAATTATTTTTTTTCAAATTATACATTAACTTTATTGAATACATCAAGTCCTTGACATCGCAGTTCGAAAGGAGCACAAAACAACATTCCCTCTTTAATTGTTTGTAAACCTTTGTATTGAACATATACCATAGGCTGCGCATTACTACTGACGTCAGTAGTCTCACCAAGCTGAATAGCAGATAATTTACTTGCATTTTTAGAAGAACGTAGTTGTTCCAGGACATTTGCAGTCAAAGTAGACATTCTATCGTTCACAACTTTTGCTGACAAAGGTACTGAATTTAGTTTCATGCATGGGTCATACAGTGGTTTACTTGCATTTTGAGACTCCTTTCTCTTGCTAAAGCCGAAAAATCTTATTAATAAACATTACTTTATGTAAACATACTTACATATGACGGATTTTGATTTTAAAAAAAGTATAATTAAAAGATTAAAATCTGGCGGATTTTAGCGCATTTTATATGTCCCAAATCGAGACCGTTTTACCCCCAAATAAGGTAATTTACACCTGTTCGCTGTCTAAGTGAAGAGTTCTCAGGGATTAAAGTTCAAATCATGATAAATTAAAAGGGGAACCACTCTGAAAAATTTAAACAAAACTGATATAGCATTAGTTAAATAATAATCATTTTGCTTTGTTGCCAAATCGCAGCATTGCGTAATAGAGGGTTGATGAATTGGATATGTTTTTTTTCCTGCTCAGTTTTGCACTTCAGATACTATAGATAATTTTGTATATTTTCTATATGATTAATCTGATGCTTATTATTGTTACAAATAATTGTAAATATCAAAGAAAAGATCCACCTAATATGCAGAATTGAAAGTCAAAGGAAACAATTTGTTTTCATTTTAATACATGATGGCGTCTCCGCCTTCTTTTATTGAATTATTATTGTTACACCATTTAGCCAAATAATTTTTACTATAGTGAAATGAAAACGTTTATTTAATTAAGTAACTGTCGGTATATGTCTGCTAATTTCTATTGGGTAAATAAGAGCAAAACTTCCAAAACTAATTAAAATTTGTCATCATATTGGTTTTAAGCCCTTAAAACTTATAAGTAATTAAATACATTTACCACCTGCTAATCAACAAAAACCCTCTCAAAACCCACTAATTACTGGTTCCATATGTAAACAGAAAAATACTTTTATTTTTAAAAAAATTATATATCGTGAAATAAAAACAAAAATCTATTATTTTAACAAGAGTTTCCCTTTTAAGTAACGTTTTTATTAAACCAAATTTCAGCACATATTTCTAGATAAATGATATTTAATAGCATGATGCTTAGAAAAATACTCTTTATCTGCACATCACTCAAAAGTTACTTAGCATGATTTGCAAGTGCACTCCTTATTATAAGTATAAACATTTGAACATAAATTAGCTGCGGGGTTCTATGTGCTGCACAGCTCAGTTTAGGGGGTCACATATTTTCCCATCTTTGATGTTAGGTATTGTTGAAATTCATGAAAGCTAATTTGAAACTTACTGCCCTTGTTATATATCTTTTTTTTTGTGTGTTAAAATAATTGCTTTCTGATATTAAAAATAGTTTGAATTCAATTAAAAAACATAAAATAATTGGACCCAAATAAATATAAATATAAAATACTTGTATTTGTTCCTCAAAAGATGAATAAAGAGTCATTAAAAATAATATAATAAATACATTTTATTGTAATTTATAATTATGAATAAAGGTACCGTCCAAAAATGACGTCAAGAACCTAGGGGGGAGGGGGTCAAGCATTGGTGACGATGCGTGACGATGGGGAGGGGGGTAAAGAAATGTGACGTCACATAAAAAATCTCATTCACTTCTCCACTCCTAATGTGACCTTGTTAAAAAAGTGCCTAGTCTAAATTTGTTTAAATGTATATTTTAGTTGTTCAAAGATATTTAGTGTAATAAAGAAAAATAAATGGAAGTCTTTATTGTATTTTTTTTTCCTTTTAATTTGGACTAAACAAAAGTTAGAAGTTAATTTTAACTTTATTTACATTTTAAAAGTTAAAGTTTTGGTTTTTAAAGGGTTGGTGATGTAATAACTGTTTCCACCTGCCCACAGGTGTTGACACGCATTGCTGAAAAACGTTAACTAACTCGCGCCCTTTTTTGTGTAGGCTGAGCAGAAAAAAACTGATTGTAATATGACCTAAAATGTTGTCAGTAGGAAACAGCCAGATATTGGTTTTTACTATTTTCCGGATACGGAAAGTTTGGCCCTAAAATTTGCCGGATCCGGAACCCGGATCCGGATATCTCCACATTTAGTGTAAGAGCTAAGATGATTGACTTTACTACTTTATATCCAGTATTTAATACTATTTATTTACATATTTATTATCCAATCTGCTATCTACAATGACGGTTTGTGAAACTGTCAACGTCAACGATGAACATTTTGCAATGAATTGAATGAACTAATATTAACGAAGTTCAGCGAACTTTATAGTGTGTACAAAATCAACGGTGTTGTACTAAGTGTATTGTGTGGTGTACAAGAAGTCGTGATCTATAGCCATAATAAAAACTGTTATTTTATTCAGACGATTTTAGTTAGATATGCTGTTAGCTAACTTAGTTTGTTATGTTATGTAGTAAAGTAATATCTATACTTTTAACTTTTTAACTTAATTTTTTTTCTCGTATTGAAATTTATTGTTTTACTAAATTTTGCATGGATTTAAATGATTTCATGATCGACGGTTGTTAATGTGTTTATTTTGTTTTATGTATATAATTTAATGTATAACTTAATTTGTTACTTAACTTATTTTAAATAGTTATAATATTCACAATAGACTAGAGTTTTAAAATGATAAGACTGAATAAGATATAGAACATGAGACAAGCAACATTTTTTTTTAAGTTCGCAAATCAATTTGCATGAATTATTGGCCGCCGCTCAAAATAGGCAAATGTGGAGATCGTTATCTGTTGATGTGTCCATGTGCTCCCCCCAACGACCGCAACGGTCACGGGACTGATGATGATGATTATGATATATATATATATATATATATATATACATATGTTTTTTATGTATACACATTGATTTTAAAAAAAACAACAGAATTATTTAATGAAAAGTACAAAGCACACTTTGTTTTAGTTATGCTTTCCTATTCATTTGATTAAACATGTATCTCATAATATTTAAATTTAAAAACATGTTTTGACTAGAACTATCTTTTAAAACATGCTGTCTATTAGATAAATGCACTTTTATAATGTTCATATCTTTAAAATGTATAACAAAGTAACAGTTTGTTCTTATATAAAGATCACGCTGTTCACAAAAGATTGTATCTTAATATTAACAGATTGTTGATCTATTTTGATATATTTTTGTTTAATTATGTGAATTTAGATGGCTCTCATCTCATTATGTTTCTGTTTTTTATTCCCTCCTTCATCATTAATTCAATTCCGTTGTAATCTCAATAGTCTCATAATGATCATATGTTGAGTCTGTAAATTAAAACCAAAAAAAATAATTATACTTTTTTCTTTGAAGGTAAGCTTTTATTAATGTTGTAATATCAAAACTAATTTATTTTTTTAAAAATATACTTTTTTAAAAACATCAATATATAACTTTATAGCATAGTTGTCTTTCAAACAATTGCCTATATGTTAATTTTTTTTTAAAAATCTTACGTTTTATATATATATTAGGGCTGCGGAAATTAACGATTAATTTATCAATTAATCGTTAATGTATTTAACGATTACAATTTTTTTAGCGGTTAATCGATCCACCAGTTATACATGAACTGGAAGTCAAAAGTAACATATTTCAGCCGATAAATATAAACTAATTTCCGGACGATTACACGATTACACGAATATTTTGGTTTTAAACTATTGACTGACTTGACTGTTCAAAATGTTGATAAAGGTTATTGCTTCCATTGAGAGATATCGTTCGCCTACCATGCAATGTTCCCTCTAAGTCTAAGCTTCGTTGGTCCGTGTGCAAAGTTACTCGTGTGAAAAGTTGCACAACGTCCATTTTGTGTGCAATATTTTACAAAATTTGCTGTGAGGTTATTCTAAACCTGCGTGGCGACGGTCAAATATATGCTCAAAGGGAACATACCATAGTTTTAACAATTGGCATACATATCAACAGCAAACCAAATATCCACTAAAGTCTCAGAAACTTCAGCTGTGGCAATCTAAAGCTATGTGAACGAGTGTCAAAACATAAGTCTTTTTTGCGTAGTTGGTTTAAAGATGTCATATAAAGAAGACAGTCTAGTGTTACTTCAATCTTCGACAAGTACATTTAATAAATGTTTCTTTTGACACCATAAATTTCAATTTTTGGCATTAATCGAAATTAACGATTACTTAATCGTTATTTTTTAAAATTTAATTAATCGTTAACAGCCCTAATATATATATATATATATATATATATATATATATATATATATATATATATATATATATATATATATATTGTCAGGGTATGAGAATCACTGCGAATGATTGTTGTGAGATTGTTGTGAGATTGTTGTGAGCCAGTGTGTGAGTCGGCTCAAGGCGTGCGTGACAAGAGTGCACTTGTGAATAATGATGTAATTGTATTCACCCGGTATGCAAGTTAGAGAGCCGTGTTGTGGATAAATAGTGGGTGTGTGACAGAGAGGAGAGAGACGTATGAAGACTGGCGAGTGCGGAGGTCCATAGCCCTTCTTAGGGCTGGACATTTAGTATAGAATCGATGGAGTGATCGAGTGTAGTTCGACTAGCTGGTAACACATCGAGGTGTGCTCGAGGTTACAGCAAAGTGTACGCACTTAGGAGTAAGGTCCTTGTGAAAGATTACGTTTGTGTACCTGAAGCTATTGATGTACATATGTTGCTGACTAATAAAGATTATATGATCCATTGACAAGAGTCGAGACTTGTCTCCTTTTATCCAGAACCCAGAACGCAACATTGGGGTCACGTCCGAGGAATTTCTGGAGGCTCTTGTGGATGGTACGTCAAGTCACAGCATCTAAGTGAGACAGCGTCGACGGGCTTTTCAACGTGTCCAGGCCGTTGGATAGTTGGTGTCCAGGGTCCTGAGTGTGTCGGTGAATGATTTCCTGACAACAAGTCATCCACCTTATCGTTCGCCTGAGTGTGACAATGAACGACTGCCAGACAACAAGGCATCCGCCTTACCGATCGTGTCCAGAGTCCCGAGGAGTGTGCCGGTGAACGGCTGTCCCGACAACAAGGCATCCGCCTCAGCGTTTGTGTACAGAGTTCGGAACGACTATCCGACAACAAGGCATCTGCCTCATCGTCGTGTCCAGAGACTGGGGTGTGTCAGTGAACGATTATCCGACAACAAGGCATCCGCCTCATCGTTGTGTCCAGAGACCGGAGCGTGTCGGTGAACGACCGTCAACAATGCACCCACTCGAACAGATTCCAGTATACAGTGTGTTGGACTATCCGTGAGAATATTGCTGGAAAGTATCATTGTGCTACAAGGATAACTGTTTTACGTTAGAATTCTATGGACACGTAATTGTGTTGTGTTTGTAATTCTGTAAATCCAGGCAAGTAATCATTTAAAATTTGATAAATTATTTTTTTCCCTTTTTTCCCCCTTCTATATATGACA
>CALYLW010000084.1:0-2500 GCA_944989445.1 Ampullaceana balthica
GAAAGGAACCTCTCAATGCGACTCAAGTCTGAAAGGAACCTTTAAATGCGAATCAAGTCTGAAAGGAACCTCTCACTGTGACTCAGTCTGAAAGGAACCTCTCAATGCGACTCATGTCTGAAAGGAACCTCTCGATGCGACTAATGTCTGAAAGGAACCTCTCAATGCGACTCAAGTCTGAAAGGAACCTCTCACTGTGACTCAAGTCTGAAAGGAACCTCTCAATGCGACTCATGTCTGAAAGGAACCTCTCAATGCGACTCATGATTGAAAGGAACCTCTCAATGCGACTCATGATTGAAAGGAACCTCTCAATGCGACTCATGATTGAAAGGAACCTTTCAATGCGACTCATGTTTGAAAGGAACCTCTCAATGCGACTCAAGTCTGAAAGGAACCTCTCAATGCGACTCAAGTCTGAAAGGAACCTCTCAATGCGACTCATGTTTGAAAGGAATCTCTCAATGCGACTCATGTTTGAAAGGAACCTCTCAATGCGACTCATGATTGAAAGGAACCTCTCACTGTGACTCAAGTCTGAAAGCAACCTCTCAATGCGACTCAAGTCTGAAAGGAACCTCTCAATGCGACTCAAGTCTGAAACGAACCTCTCAATGCGACTCAAGTCTGAAAGGAACCTCTCAATGCGACTCATGTCTGAAAGGAACCTCTCAATGCGACTCATGTCTGGAGGGAACCTCTCACTGTGACTCAAGTCTGAAAGGAACCTCTCACTGTGACTCAAGTGTGAAAGGAACCTCTCATTGCGACTCATGTTTGAAAGGAACCTCTCAATGCGACTCATGATTGAAAGGAACCTCTCAATGCGACTCATGATTGAAAGGAACCTGCCAATGCGACTCATGATTGAAAGGAACATCTCAATGCGACTCAAGTCTGAAAGTAACCTCTGAATGCAACTCATGTCTGAAAGGAACCTCTCAATGCGACTCATGATTGAAAGGAACCTCTCAATGCGACTCATGTCTGAAAGGAACCTCTCAATGCGACTCAAGTCTGAAAGGAACCTCTCAATGCGACTCATGTCTGAAAGGAACCTCTCACTGTGACTCAAGTCTGAAAGGAACCTCTCAATGCGACTCAAGTCTGAAAGAAACCTCTCAATGCAACTCATGTCTGAAAGGAACCTCTCACTGCGACTCAAGTCTGAAAGGAACCTCTCAATGCGACTCATGTCTGAAAGGAACCTCTCAATGCAACTCAAGTCTGAAAGGAACCTCTCAATGCGACTCAAGTCTGAAAGGAACCTCTCAATGCGACTCAAGTCTGAAAGGAACCTTTAAATGCGAATCAAGTCTGAAAGGAACCTCTCACTGTGACTCAAGTCTGAAAGGAACCTCTCAATGCGACTCATGTCTGAAAGGAACCTCTCGATGCGACTAATGTCTGAAAGGAACCTCTCAATGCGACTCAAGTCTGAAAGGAACCTCTCACTGTGACTCAAGTCTGAAAGGAACCTCTCAATGCGACTCATGTCTGAAAGGAACCTCTCAATGCGACTCATGATTGAAAGGAACCTCTCAATGCGACTCATGATTGAAAGGAACCTCTCAATGCGACTCATGATTGAAAGGAACCTTTCAATGCGACTCATGTTTGAAAGGAACCTCTCAATGCGACTCAAGTCTGAAAGGAACCTCTCAATGCGACTCAAGTCTGAAAGGAACCTCTCAATGCGACTCATGTTTGAAAGGAATCTCTCAATGCGACTCATGTTTGAAAGGAACCTCTCAATGCGACTCATGATTGAAAGGAACCTCTCACTGTGACTCAAGTCTGAAAGCAACCTCTCAATGCGACTCAAGTCTGAAAGGAACCTCTCAATGCGACTTAAGTCTGAAACGAACCTCTCAATGCGACTCAAGTCTGAAAGGAACCTCTCAATGCGACTCATGTCTGAAAGGAACCTCTCAATGCGACTCATGTCTGGAGGGAACCTCTCACTGTGACTCAAGTCTGAAAGGAACCTCTCACTGTGACTCAAGTCTGAAAGGAACCTCTCAATGCGACTCATGTTTGAAAGGAACCTCTCAATGCGACTCATGATTGAAAGGAACCTCTCAATGCGACTCATGATTGAAAGGAACCTGCCAATGCGACTCATGATTGAAAGGAACATCTCAATGCGACTCAAGTCTGAAAGTAACCTCTGAATGCAACTCATGTCTGAAAGGAACCTCTCAATGCGACTCATGATTGAAAGGAACCTCTCAATGCGACTCATGTCTGAAAGGAACCTCTCAATGCGACTCAAGTCTGAAAGGAACCTCTCAATGCGACTCATGTCTGAAAGGAACCTCTCACTGTGACTCAAGTCTGAAAGGAACCTCTCAATGCGACTCAAGTCTGAAAGAAACCTCTCAATGCAACTCATGTCTGAAAGGAACCTCTCACTGCGACTCAAGTCTGAAAGGAACCTCTCAATGCGACTCATGTCTGAAAGGTAACTCTCAATGCGACTCATGTCTGAAAGGAACCT
>CALYLW010000084.1:10000-72500 GCA_944989445.1 Ampullaceana balthica
TATATATATATATATATTATATATATATATATATATATATATATATATATATATATATATATATATTTATATACAGATTTCTCTAGGAAATAGGATATAGCGTTCTCCTGAGAGTAAACAAATTATGTTCAAAAAATATTGATGAGACTTCTATGTTTTAATTCTTGGAAGTTTGTGATTTCGGAGAGATGTGATGGAAATTTAGAAAATACAACTATTGGGGCGTATTTTGGGGTCGTATTGTGGGACGTGTCAGGGGGGCATGTCTGTGGGACATGTCTGTGGGTCATAACCCCCCAACAGGGTTTAACTGGATCATACTTCTTTTTTTGTCGAGGTACACCATCCAATAGCCCGAGCTCTCCGTCATCAATATTGAAACTGTGTGCATTCCGTCAAATAAAATACAAGAAGAAAAAAATATATAATCTAAACAATAAATTAAAGCTTTATTAATTGACTAATACAAAAGATAGACATTTCGGCTAATGCCTTCCTCAGTACAAATAAATTAAACAAGTATTAAAATTATATTTATATTATATAAGACATTCTATATCATGGGGACATAATTACGCAAAGATTAAAAAGAAGAAATGAAGACATCTTTACGTAATTATTTTTCCTTTAATCAATAAGTTATTTGTAGTGACTAAGACATTAAGAAACGTCAACTATTGTAATAGTCAATTAAATAAGCTTTAATATATTTATTATTACACAATTTGTTTGTGTATCTTGCACTATATATAAAAGCTTCAGCGCCGCCCTATTCTATATGATAGATTTGGTCAAACCAGCTGCGTAGAAGTCACCGCTCATATGTCGACAGTTTGAAAGGCCCCTTTTCAAACTACAACGCTCTCCGCGACATTCCTATCTCTCATGGCGTTGATTTTTTCTGCGTTATATTTCTTTTTTTAAGTTCTCGTTCTCCGGCGGACATGCTGTTATCGATTTGTTGCAAATTAAGTTCAAACCGTTACTTAAGTAAACAACGCAACATTACTTAAGATCACACATTCATTTTTATCTTTTATTTCTTTTCGGATTTGGTCCCTTTTCAGAGTTGACTCTTTGAAACATCATCGCCGGAGTGGTTCGGGTCTTTGCTTTAATCATTAAAAAAAATGTTTGTTAAACTTGAATTAACCCTAAGAGCTTTCCGTTCATCCCAGACAGCCTCAGTCTGTGAACGGGAGATTTTATTGAACAGCAGCACCAAGTAAAACTGTTTCCTGTGGACAGAGATATTCGGTGCAAACTTTTTCACGATACCAGAGATGTAAAGGTCACATTGGCTTGTGAAGGTTTCGTAAAGTTGTTTTTTTGTTAACATCTTGCCAGGTTTTTTATTTTTTAAAATTAAACTATTATTATAAGACCCTAGAAGCAAATTGAAATAGATGAAAAGATTGGCTCGACATGCTAATGATTGGGACGAACGGGAAAGGGTGATGGGGGGAGGGGGGAAGTTGTCTGTTATCAAGGATAGTAGCTACTTCCTGTTACAATTTTCAGACATTTTAAAATGTAAAAAAACACATTTAAAATCATCTGAACTTAAACTTAATATTATAGTAGATGTAATTTGAGGCAAGATTTTAAATATTATTTAACCCTTATGACATTATGGTAAGTTTTTAGATAACTTTTAATTCTTTTATTTGTTGATAAATTAATTCTCTTTGAAGGAATTCAAGAGCTCTCATTTACTTTTACTTGTTCTTCCTTTAAAAAAAACAAATACCGTATATACTTGTTCGAAACCGAATTTTTTGGGACAAAATCTAAGGGGAAAAGTTGGTGGGTCGGCTTACGAGCGGGTCATAGGTGATTTCTGCATGTGCATTGAATATCGGTGTTGTTATTGCAGGTCATCAAGGTCCTTGTCTACATTCTGCAAGATTCGACTGCTCTACAAGAAACTATAGAATATTATTAAACATATGCACTTACCTTAATTAATCATTTTATTTATGTTTGTGAATGTTTTAATAAATTGTTTTACAAATTTTGTTTTCAACAAGGAATTTTAGTGACATATAGGTTCTGCAACCTTCCTTGTCAATATTCTCTTCCTCGATTGGGGAAACGTTTTCCTACCAAGATGTCCGTATTAACTGTTTTAAAAATATTTTTGTTGAGTTTTAAATTCTTTTGTTTCCAGCATAGTGGTACGAGAGTGAATTCCAGCCCACACAAACATCAAGTGACTAACTTGAAACAAGCTTACGCCAATGATGAAAAAGTGTGTGTGTGTGAGGAGTACTTACCCTTCCTTCATCTCCTTTCCTCCACTTCAGGTGTCATGGATTAGTCAAGCCCCTCAGGTAAGCACTTGTAATTATTTGGCTCAAGACATTTTTGAAACGAAGTTTTATTTCTTACAAATTTATTATTACCATTTTTTTAAAAACTGTAACTACTTTCAAAAAAGAGTCTTCGAGTAGTTTCATTTAAGTTTCTGTGACGTAGTGAGTCGTAGTGGGGTTTGTTATGTGTTATCTTCAATTGAGTGTGTTTGTTGTTGTTTAATTTATTTGGTGTGTGTGTGGGGGTGGGGGGTGGAGGGAGCCTGTTGTTGGCACGAAATGAGACCCCAAGTTTCACCCTAGAGAACGATTGCACTTTTAAAATGTTAATCAAGGAAAATAAGGATAAGTAGGTTGGCGGGATTGTCTTAACGTCTAACGTTTGTCCCAGTGAATCAGTAGTGGATCGCCTTTCATTTGCTTGCTTGCGTATAACTTACTGCGTTGTTCATTGATTCATTTGTCAGGGGTGGTCACGACACGTTGTGTTCTTCCAGATCTCAGAAATACGGTATTTTTTAAATGTAAAAACTTCAAGGACTAGGACTTTCCAAAATTTACTCAATTCTAATTGAGTATACTTTTACAAAAGAATTATATGTTATTATATTATACCTTGCGTTACTACTTCACCAACAAGATATATCAATACATAGAGCGGCTTTCTATCCGCAACGTTAAGTAACAAATATTGATATCATGTGCCAAGTAAGATAAACGGGGAAAACCGTTTAACAATAGTACATTACATTATTGTTATTTATTATCCTCTGGCGTGTCTTGCAGGACAGTGCCGCACACACAAACTATTGAACGCGAGGAGAACTCGGTAGCAGAGGCGTAACTAGGTTTTGGCGCCCTTGGCTAATTTATTTTTGGCGCCCTTGATAAATTGAAAAGTTTCAGCTTTGCGATTTTTTCATTTGTTAGAAAAAATAATTGAATTTCTCTTATTTTATTAATGACAATAATTACTAAGTCTGACAGTGACAGTCATACAACGTGAATATAAAAAATGCATAAGACAGGAACAATACTAATTTGCAGTCTATTATTTACTAAATACTACCAAATAAATTGGTGGGTAAAACGAGATATTGTTGCGTTAATAAAGAATACAGCAAAACTTGAAGTACCATATATTATAAATAAAAACAATACAGTCAATGTGTTATACTCACTATCTCATGCATAACGATAGAAACTCACAATTCAAAGCAAATTTAAGTAACACTCTACCGACTAAAGCTCAGCACTTCAGTTAGCTGGCGTATTGGTGTGTTTCTAATACAGTCGGCCCTCTCTAAGTCCAACTCAAAAAAAAGGGGGGGGGGAATTTGGCTTACGGAGTTTTCGAGTTAGAGAAACTGGCGTAATAGGCGCAGATTAATTAAGGACAATGTTGATATTGAGAGGGGGGTGCCAGCCATACCGGCTAGTAGTCTTGGCAGAAAAGAGGGGCTGTGATGTTTCATATGAAAGTAGCCATCTTGCTTTGAAATACCGACACAAGCCCGTGAGAGGAGACACCTTCCCTCCCCTCCCCCACTTTACTCCCTCGACAGTGGGATGGGGATAGTAAGATTTTTCTTTTTAAAAGAAAGACTAAAATCATATTGACATTTGTATGATAAAAAGCCACGCAAAGGCCACAAACATAATAAAAAATAATATAATGGTTTAAATGAAATATATTTAAATATAATTAATTATTCACTTTTGTGTTATCAAGGATAAAAGTGAAATATAGTTGGACCTCGCTAAGTCGAACTTCCCTAAAGTCCAAAACCTCCCTATCTCATCTTATCTGTTTACAGACGCTCCTTCTATACAGAAGATTATATATCGAATTAATTGTTAGGTCCAGGCCAAATTCAATAAGACTAATGTATTTTAGATCTCCTTAACTCGAAGATTTTTGGCTTTCAACCTCTCTTAGTGGAATTTTCCAAGGCGTTTGGGTTATTATTCTGGAATGACATTTTAGAACACGTGTTCCATAGAGCCGCGTAAATGGACGTGCATTTCTCGAGGGATTAAGCGACCCTTGCAAGTACAAAAAATGACAAAGACCAGAAAAAGGAGTGATAACTAATTCGCGTCCATTTGCTGCATGCTGTTTAATATTTTTAAACAGAAAAATCTTACACCCCACCCCACTGTAGAGCCTACTAGCCAGTATGGCTGTTCCCCTCACCTCTCAATATCTACATTCTCCTTGATTAATCGACGCCTATTATGCCATTTTCCGTAACTCAAAAACTCCGTAAGTCGAATTTTTTTTCGGGTCCTTTTGAGTTCGACTTAGAGAGGTCCGACTGTATTTATTTAAATATAAATTTAAAAGTTAAAGATTAATTGGCGCCCTTTTGAGCTGGCGCCCTTGGCAACTGCCCCGATTCCAACTCGTTGTTACGCCACTGTTCGGTAGACACGGCTAATGTATAGGTAGTGTACGTACAAGGAATTTTCACAAATACCAAGTAATATACGTTTTAAAAAAGAAAATTCAATGAAATAATTTTCAATGGAGAGATATAAAAGACATTTTAAGGTAGATGAGAAATAAATTCATTCGACATTCATCCAATATTATATACAATTAGTAAATATAATCATAATCAATTAGATTTTGTTATTAATAATAACTAATTATAAATTATAACTAAAAAAAATTTAAAAAATGTAAAAAATTAAATGTATAAATTTTTGCTCTGTGACAAGAACTCATACGTATTTAATTGTGTAATCATACTATTATTGAGAAACAGATAGAAAGTTAATTTTAGTTTTAAATAAAATAAATGTATGCTTGCCTCGCAATTACAACGTTCAAAGAAAGAATTGGTATTATTTTAGGACCCAAAAGCACGCAAATGTAAAAAAAATGTAGAAGCTTCGAGACAACAAAGTTTAGTACATACAGAGAGATTAAGGTTACTGATGGTGAAAAAAATCTTTAAAAATGGGCAGTTGGTTGGTGATCATTGCAAAAATAATATTTTCTCTATTTAGATTTATTCCTTAAGCCCAACCCTTCCTCTACCCACACATAAACGAGATCACAATTGGCTGAATATTATAACAATGTGATAAAACTTGTTTGAAAATTTCTTTACGTGTTCACCATGTTTTAAATTTACATTCAACATGTTTAATATTAAGAGAATGAGTTAAGAAAGACATATACGGTCTCCCGCAAGGTTTTCTTCGATGTGACATTCACTATGGAGCTGCTCCCTGCATTAGTGTTTTACAATGGGTCTCAACTCTCAAACAGCGTCTCTATCAAAAGTCACTGAAGTCAGGGAAGGGAAGCTATTCATTTTTTACGAGATATAGGTACTTATAGGCTTTAAGTTATAGTGACTGATAGGCTTTAAGTTATAGGGACTGATAGGCTTTAAGTTATAGGGGCTGATAGGCTTTAAGTTATAGGGACTGATAGGCTTTAAGTTATAGGGACTGATAGGCTTTAAGTTATAGGGACTGATAGGCTTTAAGTTATAGTGACTGATAGGCTTTAAGTTATAGGGACTGATAGGCTTTAAGTTATAGGGACTGATAGGCTTTAAGTTATAGTGACTGATAGGCTTTAAGTTATAGGGACTGATAGGCTTTAAGTTATAGGGACTGATAGGCTTTAAGTTATAGGGACTGGTAGGCTTTAAGTTATAGGGACTGATAGGCTTTAAGTTATAGGGACTGGTAGGCTTTAAGTTATAGGGACTGATAGGCTTTAAGTTATAGTGACTGATAGGCTTTAAGTTATAGGGACTGATAGGCTTTAAGTTATAGGGACTGATAGGCTTTAAGTTATAGGGACTGATAGGCTTTAAGTTATAGGGACGGATAGGCTTTAAGTAATAGGGACTGATAGGCTTTAAGTTATAGTGACTGATAGGCTTTAAGTTATAGGGACTGATAGGCTTTAAGTTATAGGGACTGATAGGCTTTAAGTTATAGGGACTGATAGGCTTTACGTTATAGTGACTGATAGGCTTTAAGTTATAGGGACTGATAGGCTTTAAGTTATAGGGACTGATAGGCTTTAAGTTATAGTGACTGATAGGCTTTAAGTTATAGGGACTGGTAGGCTTTAAGTTATAGGGACTGATAGGCTTTAAGTTATAGGGACTGGTAGGCTTTAAGTTATAGGGACTGATAGGCTTTAAGTTATAGTGACTGATAGGCTTTAAGTTATAGGGACTGATAGGCTTTAAGTTATAGGGACTGATAGGCTTTAAGTTATAGGGACTGATAGGCTTTAAGTTATAGGGACTGATAGGCTTTAAGTTATAGGGACTGATAGGCTTTAAGTTATAGTGACTGATAGGCTTTAAGTTATAGGGACTGATAGGCTTTAAGTTATAGGGACTGATAGGCTTTAAGTTATAGGGACTGATAGGCTTTAAGTTATAGTGACTGATAGGCTTTAAGTTATAGGGACTGATAGGCTTTAAGTTATAGGGACTGATAGGCTTTAAGTTATAGTGACTGATAGGCTTTAAGTTATAGTGACTGATAGGCTTTAAGTTATAGGGACTGATAGGCTTTAAGTTATAGGGACTGATAGGCTTTAAGTTATAGTGACTGATAGGCTTTAAGTTATAGTGACTGATAGGCTTTAAGTTATAGGGACTGATAGGCTTTAAGTTATAGGGACTGATAGGCTTTAAGTTATAGTGACTGATAGGCTTTAAGTTATAGGGACTGATAGGCTTTAAGTTATAGGGACTGATAGGCTTATAAACACGTTTTAGAAATATTGCGATATGGAAATTAAAATAATACCTTTGTCACATATGAATAAAATTACAATAATATCATAGCTGCGCAGGGACAAATAATTACAAAACAATTGCCATGAGTGTTTCAAAAGTTACAATAATATTATCTCAAAATATGTAACGAAAATCACAATATGCATTTTAAAAAGTCAATAATATCTTTGACACATACGTATTACAAATTCCAATTATATTATTTCAACCATTTTTAGTCAGACAACCGCTGGGTAATGGTGCAGAAACGAAACTAGGGCGCCATAAAGCGAGCACCTCGTGCTCTCACGTTTTTGGAGAGGTGCAGGTGGAGGGACACGTGACTTACAGTTAATGAGTAGATGCGGGGGTTAATGTAAACAATCCGAACTGCGACACATCGGGTTTCTTTCGTGGCTCTCTGATTGGACACTGGACACCGGAATCACGTAGTTTGGCCGTTTGCAGACGTAAATAAGAATTAGGGTCGTGAGTGCAGAAACATTTTTAACAGGAATGTTCTCATATATTTGCCATGCATCAATCAACATTATATTATAGAGCGACTGGAGAACGAAGAGCGAAGCAGTAAAAAATACATTTGGCATTAAATTCTAACTTAGAAATACAACACTACAACAATCGTGTACAACACATAGGGACAAAAACACTTTTCTTGTTCCATTCACAATGGTAATTACATACAAATCCTCCTTCTTCCCTTCTGGCATTCGGGGTGCGGAACAGGTTGCCTGAACAAAAAATTGAAAACCAAAACATTATCAACATTCGAAACTCTAATAAAAATACAAGAGCAGACACAAGCCATGCACAATGAAATATAAAACTTGCATACACACGGTGTAATTCATACCTATAGCCCGTATTGCGTTAAAGTTATACCTTTCTGTATCAAACGTTGTTATAGTTTCGTTTAAAGGTGTTTGATTGATGAAAATGCTGTCGTTGCCGAGCTTAAATTGCACCACTTAGCACCACTTTACCAAATGAATGCTGACAGTGTGTTTTAAAATAGAATATAGGTAACATCTTTTCGTTAAAGAATAATTAGTCTTTAAGTTTTATATTCCAACGCTAAAAAAACTCATACAATTTTGTGTTATCAAAGTTGTGTCCCCTGCACTGGTGTATCTTAGATCAATTTTAGTTGAATTGTTATTTGAATATTAGGTTAATTTTATAGAGATTTATTGTGATTTTGATTGCATTAAAAATTTAAGTCTTACAGTACCAAGGCAAGCAATACTTACTTAATATATGGAATGCACTAAAAATCTAACCTCAGTATCATATGTGTTTGTTGGATTGCCTGATCAAACCTCAGTGCTAACTATAGTTGCCATTGAAAATTGAACTGATTCCGATGAAATATCGACCGGAACACTCGTCATTTCAACTAACTTTAATTTCTAATCGATTGTCCATGTAAATTTATAATATTTGAATACTTTAAAGTTCCTTAAAGTGTAACTGTATTCTGAAATAGTTTGTACTCACTTTATTAAATGATTTGTTTGAAAATAATTTGAAATGTTTTTTACTGTCAGCCTATAAATACCCTGTTTAACTAGCATATATTTTTCATCTAAAAGGCTGATTGCAGTCTCACACACGTTTTTTTTTATTTCTTTAAATTGAGGTTATTTTTCTAGAGGGAAAAAAAGAACAACAATATGCAACATGATTTAGAATGGAAAGTATTTTTTTAAACTCTACTCAAAGGAACGAGTTTTGTTTTTCTCACTATCGGCACCTTCTTTAGAAGATACTAGATCTGTGTGTGTCCACTTAAGTGTCGTAAAATTCAGTGATTTTTCCAGTGGGTCTCAATGTAGGCTACAAATGCTTTCCAATACGCTACGGAACCTGAGCTTTAACTTTATTTGTATCTTCAAAAACTCTTTCGTAATTGAGCTGTGACGAAATGGCTCTTGCTGTTTCAATAAATAAAATAAAAATTGACAATTTGAACACAAGAAATCAGCAATACATGTTCAAGGCCTATGGGGTAGATCTAAAGACCACGTTCCCCATTCGGAAGAAGGGATATGTAATCGCTCCCCCATCTCCCCCTCTTTCTCTTTCTTTCAATCTATAGTTCGCTCTCTTTCTATATCTTTACGTTTTACTTGTTCTATCACCAGCATTATCGATTGGTAATTCCTCTCACATGCCAACAACACTTCGAACGTAAACAAACACATCACCTAAACAGGCCGAAAACCCCCACCTTCCACTCCTCCCTACCCACCCCCACACACAACAGGCCACTAAGTGACCACCACTTTCAGCATAGCTTTTAATAAGTGTCTCGTCCATGGTCATGTGTTTTGGTGGGTGAGGACCACCTGGGGGGTGGAGGGGGCTGGAACGTCTGGATCCACTCAAATCTTCGACTGAGTGGCGCGGGCGTTGTGGGGGGGGGGTGGTGTAATCAATCACTGAGTGGTTTGTTTGAGTTGATGAATGCGTGGGAATGGATGATTTGATGGATGAATACATTGGTAGCTGAGTTGATGAATGCGTGGGAATGAATGATTTGATAGATGAATGCATTGGTAGCTGAGTTGATGAATGCGTGGGAATAGATGATATGATGGATGAATACATTGGTAGCTGAGTTGATGAATGCGTGGGAATAGATGATTTGATGGATGAATACATTGGTAGCTGAGTTGATGAATGCGTGGGAATGGATGATTTGATGGATGAATACATTGGTAGCTGCATTGGAAAATCTATTTTCAATAGATTGATGTAGCAATCGTTGGTAAATTTTAGAGAAACGGGTGAATTGATGATAAATAGATATTTTGTTTGCAGAGGGAGTTAGGGTGTATATTGTTACTTCATGTTCTTGAATATAGAAGAAATATTGTGTGTGTGCATATGTATATGTATGTGTGTGTGCTTTGGTTGGGGGAGGGGTTGGTTTAACATGACACTTCAGGTCAGGGCGTACAAGAAATTTCCGTGAACCTTCAGGTGAAGGGGTACAAGAAAATTCTGTGAACCTTCAGGTCAAGGGGTACTAGAAATTTCTGTGAACCTTCAGGTCAAGGGGTACTAGAAATTTCTGTGAACCTTCAGGTCAAGGGGTACAAGAAAGTTATGTGAACCTTCAGGCCAAGGGGTACAAGAAAGTTATGTGAACCTTCAGGTCAGGGCGAACAAGAAAGTTCTTCCAATCTTCAGGAGCCGAAGTCTTTCGTGTGTTCAAACGCCCTGAAAGTTTTCCGGAAGTTAGTGAGTGCTGGGAATGAGTGTTACAGTGCGACAAGATTTACTCTGAATGCAAGGCGGTCAGGTCCAAAGCTATTTCATGTCCTCAACCGTTGTTTCAGCTTAAACTGAATTTTTATTAAAAAAACACAAAAAAACTTCTGAATTTTCGCAAATCGTGTTTGTCAAGATATTTTGATGTCCGGCGTCAAATCGTATTGACACCTCTTGACTTTTAAATAAGAGAATTCAGTTTTCCTGGTGCCGCTGAGCTAACGACATGATGTCACTGCCAAAAGATGCGGCTGGGAGTAACAAAAATGTGCAGGTGGACAGTGTGGGGCGCGGATCGATGGTTTGGGGGTGGGAATTAAAAGATTATCTCTTTTAAAAACTAAACATTAGGAGACACATTATTTTTTTAAAAATACCTTAGACTCTAGAGAAGTAATAACACGTTTTCAAATTTTTTGTAGGTGTTAAAAAAGATGTGCTACTACAAATTTTTGTCTTGGTCAAATCAACTACGCAGACTCAACTTAACGAAGAAATTCTTTTTTAAAATATAACTATATAGATATTTATTGAGACAGTTCCAAAATAATACCCGGATGTTTGATTATTTTTTTTAGTGGAGTTGTTCCTATTATACGTGTGTTCTAATAATAGACGTCCACCTTGAAATGAAAGAGCTAATGAAAAAACGTAGTGGATAAAGTACCGAACATTGATTGATGACATAATGAATTAGAATACTGTCAATATGAGTGTGGGAGAAAAAAAACAAATAAAATATCGTAATAATTAAGCTAATTATTAAGCTTAAGAGAGATGTGTTGTTTTTTTTTAAAATAATTATTTATTGTGCGTCCGCATTGATTTTGATATTCTAAACTGCAGTCTCTAAAACAAGTGAAACCTAAAGATATCGAGATTATTGAAGTACGTGTGCAGAAGATGTTAGCTTTTGGGGACTATTTGTGTATTTACAAACAGAGCAGAATATCTTGTAACGAAATGTTTTAAATACACAAGCACACACAGAGATTACAATAATGGTACTATTTATATAACCAGACCGCCACCCCCCCCCCATAGATTTCGTTTGTTTCCCGATATCTCTGAGACTGTAACGTTTGTTCGCACTGTCTGCATGCACCATCACTTCCTGGCCCTCGGGCCTGTTATCTCGAGCACGTCTCGAGCAGTGATATCAATCAGCGAGTGTTCTATTTGTTACAAATATTAACGCCTCTTTCATCAGGTGGGAAAGCAAAGAGAACCAAAAAAAAAGAGAAGAAAAAAGTAAAAATGGGGCGGAGAGAAAAACATTTCACCATCTGTCCTTGGAAAGTCCAAACTGTTTGAATATATTGATTAAAATGTTACTTTTTTCCGGAAAACCCAGATTTAAACATTTGTCTTTTTCACTTTATATTTTTAAGGGAGGCATGGCATTTTCCATAAAAAGTATAGCACGTATCCTTTGTTAACTCGAATGCGAGAATAAAACATTTAATACAACTAATATCAAAATGAAAATGTGTATGACACTAGCCACTATACCCGTTTTTTTCTCCGTTTTTTATTCTGAAAATTGAAAAGTTCCATAGCCATATTGTTGTACTGCTGGAGTCCCGTTAACGCAAAAGAACGTATTTTTAAATTTTTAGGCTTGGTAGTAAACAAGGTTATTTGCTGATGATTGTATAATCTATAGAACAATTAAATCAGAACAAGATAGCAAAAGTTTACAAAAAGACCTAGATGAATTGATACAATGGGAAACTAACTGGAGTATGAGTTTTCACCCAGAAAAGTTTCAACTGTTAAGAGTAACAAAGAAAAAGAAACAAATAAATTCAAAATATTTCATTCATGGAAAGGAACTAACCCAAACTAAAAATGCAAAATACTTAGGAGTCATAATAAATGAGAAATTATCACGGAATCCCATTGTCAATGAAGTAATTAAAAAATCAAACAAAACCTTAGGCTTTATAAAAAGAAACCTTTACAAATGTAATAAAGATATAAAACTAAAATGCTATCTCACTTTGGTGAGACCTGTACTAGAATATGCATCTTCTGTATGGGACCCATCCACCAAAGAAAACATTGATAAACTAGAAAAAATCCAAAAAAGAGCTGCCAGATTCATTACTGGAGAATATTCAAAACTGACTAGAATAACACAATTAGTTAAATCATTAAACCTTGAAACACTAGAAGATAGAAGAACCAAGAGTAAAGTAGTAATCATACATAAAACAACTAACTCTAATTTAGAAATACAACACAAAGATAACTTAATACAACCCTCAGATAGACATAAGGATAAAAACACCTTTCTTATTCCGTATGCAAGAACAAACTCATACAAATTTTCGTTCTTCCCGTCCAGAATTCGGGCGTGGAATGGGTTGCCTGAAGAAACCAGGAAAGCCAACACTTTATCAACATTTAAAACTCTAATAAGAATGCATGACTAAACACAAACCATAGATAAGCGTAGGACGCAATAATCTTCTGTTTAGAAGGAGCATCTGAAACAGATAAGATAAGATAACAATTCTTATCTTTAATGATAACGATTTTAATGAGTTGAAAAATACTTTACCACAGAACGATGTCACATGCCCTTGTCCAAAGCAGTTGCGGATTTTATAACTCCATAAAAATATCTTTGAAAATTAATTCACACTATTTATTTTAAACCATAGAAACATATAAATCATTTAATTCTAATTAGAAAATATATTGACGGCAATTACATTAATTTTGTTTAAATATCTATAATTAAGTGTTAATTACGATGGGTTAAAATATAATTTCATACATTGGGAAAATTCCTTCATCAGTACAACAAAGAAACATAAACAATAATTAATCCAACAATTAAGAAGACCCTATACTTATATCATGTGTTTCTTCAACCTTTCGATTTCAGTATTATGTATAGTTTTAACTGTTATAGTTATACTGTTTTAAAAGTGTTTCGCGTTTTATTTACATATCTTATTTTGTATGTGTGTGTGTGCGCGTGTGTGTGTGTTGGGGGAGGATTTAACGATGGAGAAGGCGTGAGGTTAGGAATGGAGCAATAAACGGAAGTTGACAAACATTCCCCCATAACTATTTGTAGGTGAGGAAATGTATGGATGTCGGCTCTGATTACGGCCCATAGTTGGATTTTTTTTTGTTGCTTTAGCTTAACAAATGAAAGTACGTGTACAGACCAGTGAACGTACAGACCAGTGAACACACACACACAAAACATGCTAACAAAGAGCTTTATAAAGTAGGTATATCTTTCTAACTGAAATTCCATCACTTAAAGTTCAAATGTATATTCTAAATTCCTGTATATCGGCATCCTTCCGTCTCGAGAGACGATGGTGCATCACCGTTGGGTTGGGTTGCATTTCCTCGTGTGGCTGAGCAGTCCTATCCACAGCTTTTGCACACGAGTTCTGTGCTTCCAAATGTTGTGTCCTTTCTCCTAGATAAATTCCTGTACTAACTACCAAATTCAACTTTACCAAGCCTGTGGCATAGGTCTTTCAAAATGAACGGTAAATTTCATTAAAAGAAATATACGGTAAGTGATTTTTATCAGTGTTAGAGTGCAAACATTTTATTTCTGACGTCATGCAGTATCATTTACTTCTGCCCCCATCCCCCGCACACACACCATCTCTTTATTTAGCCTTGTCTCTATACTAGGGTCTACAACTCCGTGAAATAACGGCAGCAGATCTGCTGTAGGCATCTGGATGAAAATCTTCGTTTTTCTTAAATTGTCTCCCCCTAAATGTCAAATCTCCGGGATTATATTCTCTGAGTTATCACCCCATATCGGAGATTGACATTAACAGGCGGTTGTATTTTTGCCAGGGTATCGCTTGTCTGTCTTCAGGAATCAGTTACTAGGCTAGGGTATCGCTTGTCAGTGTTAAGGAATCAATTATCTGGGCCAGGGAATCAATTGTCTGTGTTAAAGATTCGGTTACTAGGCTGGGGTATCGCTTGACTGAGTTAAGGAGTTGGCTACTAGGCTGGGGTATCGCTGGTCTGTGTTTAAGGAATCAGTAGCTGGGTCGGGGTATCGCTTAATTGTGTTAAGGAATCGGTTTATCTTGTCCAAGGTATCGCAAGCCTTTACTAGGACATTGCTAGACTATTAAATGGTATCGCACGACTGTAATCGGACATCACTAGATGTTTGTAGCTTTGTTTGAGGATATATTTTCTTATTATAATTAAAATTTTATGTATTCCTAAGCTGTCGATCGAATTTACGTACAAATCATGTTTGCCCCTCTAATACAACCTTTTACTGGAGCAAGTAAAGACTAGTAAATACATACTTTTATTTAATAGATCGATAGACAATTCATTTTTTTATAATTTTTACACTAGATTTTAATTTAAATATTTTATTCCATCAGTTAAAATTGTATACATTTTTAAAATACTACATTCACTTTAAAGTCAAAGTAAATAATACTTTTATTTAAAAATCATTGTTATTAATATCTCATTCGTTTTTAAGTATCCTTTAATACAATGGCCCGGGAAACGTCACAGGAAGTACCTTGTCCAGGGCTACAAGAGGCTGTTTGTAAACATCTCTAAATTCACATTAAGAACGAGTCTATTTGTGTACTTTTCAAACTTCGTGAATTGATTGAGAAAAATCCCATTAGTTTGTCTTGTAACTTTATTTTTATTTGTCATCACACTAACTTCTCATAAATCCTAAAAGCAAACTGTTAAAGGTATAAGAATCCTAAGGAGGCTGTAGTTAGAGTCAGCTGTGAAAACTTCATGACGCAGACTTCTAAGATTTCACGTTTAACAAGCAGATAATAAAAAAAACTGAATTTACCTGTGACGTGTGCGTGTCGGAGGGGGGGGGGTCGGGGGGGATTGGGGGGGTTGGTCGTACTTTGTTTTCTTGTTCGATTTCACGTATCTGCAACGTTGTAGTTTTAGTCGTAGAAGGTTGCGTCGAAATGTTTATGCTCACCCCTGACGTAACAAATACTGGCTCCGCCGCTGCAACCTAGTCACGGGCGTCCATTTGGAAGTAAATGGCGATATAACAATACTAAAATAATATAGGAATCGTAAACACTCCCGTGACCTTCGTTCATTCTTGCATTCAAGATCGCTGATAACTCCCACACAAATACCGTGGCATTAGTAAAGGTTAATTTCTCCACTTCACACTTCTAACGCAGATCACTCGACACCCATCAACACGTACCGAATATGTTCCAGATGTTTGATGTCATTCATACGAATTACGTATACCCAGATCTGGAAAGAGAGCCGGCTTGTGTCACAGGGGATAAGGGCCCTTGTTCTTCGTGCTTAAACAAGGAGTAAAAGA
Source organism: Ampullaceana balthica (assembly GCA_944989445.1). Lineage (NCBI taxonomy): Eukaryota > Metazoa > Mollusca > Gastropoda > Lymnaeidae > Ampullaceana > Ampullaceana balthica. The sequence goes on from CALYLW010000084.1 coordinate 25,720, forward strand.
GATAATTGAACTGAAAGGCGAAATGTCGTCAAGTCTTTATTGGGTTTGTAAAGCAAACGTTTTCGATCTGTTAATTTGTTTAAAAAAATTTACGTCTTATATTTTAAAGATAACGTTTTCATTAATACAAACCAAAGTAAATTATAGTAATAGCATATTAAATCAAAAACAGGAATTAACATTATGAATTATGTTCCGTGAAATTCCCAGAGCGGGCCATGGCATTAAAACGGTATGATTTCTAAATACTCGGAAGTAGAATTAAACATGAAACGCGGGGTAGCGCGAGCACGAAGACGCTTATTGGCATCGTTTGTAATGTCCAAGCCGAGCCCAACAGACCAATGGTGGAGGTGGAGTTGAAAACACAAGTGTTTAGTGACCCAAAACATAACGAATTGTAGCCCAACCAGCACATATTTCAACAGGCTAGACCCCAACAGGTACTCAAAATGTTGACGTTGCAGCCAAGGCCCTGAAATAGTAAGGCACCTGTTTCTTCGTGCCCTCGCTGGACATAGCATTGGCGTCGAGTCAGTCCTACGCACATTTATACCAACTTGAGTGCACTTCCTTGTCTAAACTCACAATTTATGGTGCAAACATTTTTTTTATTTTTTTTTAAAACGCTTTGTAAATAAAGGTGTTCCTCGCAAGATGAGCGAAGCACGCTCCGCTAAACAGAACTAATTTCTCAAGAAAGTTTCGATAAGTAAGATTTGCGTTGGGTATTAATATCCCCCCCCCCAAAGCCATTTGCCATTTTATTACATACAGATAAAATAGGTCACCACATTCTTTCCGCATCTTTTACATTGCATGTAAAATAGCGAGGAATGTTTACACTATTCTCAAATGTAACACTTTCAATAAACATGCTATCACAGAGTTTTTACGCTGACTTTGTAACCTACCAACACATGGTTTAATTACATTTTGTAGCTCTATATAGGCTTTGATCGAAAACCTTAAAATATATTTTTTGCGTCTTCAAAGTGAAGTGCATTCACCTTTCTAATAATATGCATCTTTCTTGTAATACGATTATTTAGCGTTGAATATGTTGTTTCCTCGCGGTGTGATACTCAAAAATAATGCCACAGAAATGTTTACCTTTACAACAAATTTCTTGGCGCAGCTAGTATTCTCCAAGGAGACGTGTATGTGATCACCAAAATAGATCGGAAGAGAAATACTGCATTGGAGAATGTCTGTGTTTAAGGATCAGAAGAAATATTGGCCAACTAATAAAGGCTTTGTGGTGTCTAGAAGCGAGCATTACGATTTATTAAATAAAATACACACAGCGCTTGGTGTTTTTTCGTTTAGCTTCACGACTTGGTGAAGTTTATTTTCGGTTCTAATGTCTTATATTCTCAACCACAATGTCTCTACCTGTGTGCCTTGATGGCTTATGTTGTTACTTGTTGTTGTTTTTCCTCGCAGGAAACCCCCTGTTCATTCCTGCATTATATTTGAGGTCTTATTGTAGCATTTAAGAATGTAAGCTCAGGACGAATGTAATCTGTCTGTTTGGTACAACATTTAAGATGATTTATAGTTTTACTCTTCCTGACCAAATTTGAAGTGAAATGTTAATTTTTAAAATCTGTTTCTATGATCCAAAAACATTACTCAAGCATTTATTTGAATTAAAATTATTTGTTTTTAAAAAAAACCTTACAATTCAATCTTAATATTCCGAAAGATCAGTCAAATACATGTTTTTTAAATTCTGATTTTCCCCACTTTGACATTAAATGCATCCCAGAGAAGTTCAATATATTCCAGAGAAGTTCAATATATACCAGAGAAGTCCAATGTATTCCAGAGAACTTCAACATGTCTGGAAGTAACCCAAAATGCTTCTGTGAGGCTAATCAATTATTTATACGCCTTTGAGATGACACCACGTTTCCAATGCCAAAAAAGTTTAGAGGGTCAAGTCAATGTGGTCAGTATGAGCTGTATGGCAGGCTCGAGTTTCAAATCAGATTTGATTTGTTTCCTAAAGGCTTGAGCGTGACAATAGAGAAAGAGTCTTTCTATGGAGATGGCTCAGCTTCTGGCTGTGGTGGCATAACTGTGTGGATTTGTTTGGAAGTCATTACAACATCCAGAGTGATGTGTTGTGTTAACTTCACAGTGCACTCTAACAGGCGGAGAGCTCGTAACGCAGGAGTCCATCCACCTGTTGGTTTCTACACTTAGACATAGGTTTTATTAACTGTTATTGAAAGCTTTGAGTTAGCGAAAAAATTTCACGGTCTGGTGAGGTTAAGTGTAAGCTCTTTTAACATTGGCAGCGGCGTCGCTTGAAAGCTATCCTCGTCAGGCGGACACCGCCAATAAGTCATAGCCATAGCTTAGCCGTACCTCCCTCTTTTGGTTTATCCAATGGAATAGATAACTCTTTGATTCTTCGTTACCTTAAATCCTGATTAAATTATAATAAATTATCGATTATTATTCGAAGCTTACTGAAACTCTAAAGTATCTTTATTTGTATGGTAACGATAAATTTCAATTCTGCATTTTTAAAAATTGTTTGTACCTTTTTTTTAAACAAGTTACATATTAAAAGCTAAAATGTTTTTAAACTTCTGAACGTACTCTTTCAGCAGTGTATGAAAACTTGTTACACAGCAATCATTTCTATTGTTTTCTCGGCCGTATCACTACAAATATATTCAAAGTTGGACCATATTTTGTTCTCGTGCTATTGGGCTTTTGTTCCCATCCTTTATTACATTTGTCAGGGGGCGCCGTAGGTTGAAGATATCCTTCCCTTCCAAGTGTTTCAGGGGCGTTGGCAAGGTTGGCATCACCCTTCTCAGAACTTACTTCGAGGACGTTCTCCTAGTCTGCCAGACCTGGGGACACCACATGCCTGAGAAACTCTCTTTGTCTGAATACAACATGATTTTGTGATACCACTGTCTTGTGAGTTGTGACAACCTGCTCATGTTACACCATGGTCTTGTGTCACCATTGTCTCTGTCACCATGGTCTTGTGTCACCATGCCCTTGTGATACTTTGCTCCTGTGACACCTTTCACTCATGTTATCAACAACTGATACTTAGTTTTCCTTCCGACACCCTACTGCACCCAGTCGCCTTGAAGTGGGGCCCACTCCCCCTGATTCTGCTATTGATGCCAATCTCGCGGTTTTTAAATCCTTTATATTAACTCGTGGTGTCTGCTTGCTTGATTTCTTGCTTGCTTGTCGCCAAAACTTTGGATCGATTTTTATCCCACTTCCTCGTAAGCTAGCGAGCTGAAATTTTGCAGGCAGTTTTGTACGGATGATAAAAACAATGTATCAAAATTTCAGATCGATCACCTATACCGTAATTGAATTATTGATTTTTTAGATTATTTTTTAAAATTCCTAAGCATCATGTTATTTTTTTAGATAGAGTGTAATGGTGCGCATTATATTGAACAACCTTTCTGTCGCGCAATAAGGTGCGTATTTTACTGACAACACTTTTTATAAACATATTCCTGATCGGTGCGCATTATATTAAACATGTTTTACGACACAACTACAATTTTGTATTTTTGGATGGTCTTGCGCTTCGTATTATAATGAACATTCCTTTAGTTACGTCTCATACATAAAGGATTTATAGTCAAAAACTTGGTTTTTTACGGGTTTTTTTTTATATTTTAAATCCTTTATATTAACTCGTGGTGTCTGGTTGAACCCTTGATTGATTGCTTGCTTGTCGCCAAAAGTTTTGATCAATTTTTAACCCTCTTGCTCGTAAGCTAGCGAGCTGAAATTTTTCAGGCAGTTTTGTACCGATAATAAAAACAATGTATCAAAATTTCAGATCGATCGCATGAACCGTAATTAAATTATTGATTTTTTAGATTATTTTATTTATTCCTATGTATCATGCTATTTTTTGAGATAGAGCGTCGCGGTGCGTATTATATTGAACAACCTTTCTGTCGCGCAATAAGGTGCGTATTTTATTGACAACTCTTTTTATAAACATATTCCTGATCGGTGCGCATAATATTAAACATGTTTTACGACACAACTGCAATTTTGTATTTCTGGATGGTCTGGCGCTGCGTATTATAATGAACATTCTTTTAGTTACGTCTCGCACATAAAGGATTTATAGTACAAAACTTGGATTTTTACGTGTTTTTTTTTATTTACTCCATTTTCACGGGCTGTCAGACGCTTTAATCCTCTTTGTATTTATGAAAATTCACATGATCAAGACTGCCACATGAGGATCCGCCACTGAAGACAGACTCATGCGATGAGAGATCCGGACACGATGTAGCCGTGGCATTAAGAGATCCGGCACACCTGGAATGCGTCTGATGCCAGGTAACATCAGCCATGGTTAATCCATTTCACCAGGTGATTAGGGAGGGTTCCTCGTGGAAGGTCTTTTAATTCCTTCCACACGCTGAGAGCCGAAACCACCGATGGGTATAACAGTTTACTTAGAGTGGTCTGCCTCGGTGCAGTGCACGTCTTATCACCATCTGAGATGTTTGCATGGACCACCTCACATAAATCAAGCCCCTCACTCCCTCCCCCAGTACTTTTGTCTAATGGCACCAAGCTAATATTGTTGCAATATTGACTCTATGGTATTTCACAATATTGACATGCCACAATCAATGATACGCTTACATTGGGGTCAATGTTCCCATTAAGTTGCGCGGCGGCGCGGCAGCACAGTATCTGGACAAAATCGCGCCGCATTTTAAAATTACCATGCAGCAAATTTCGTTAAGGATAATACAGTTTCGAAACCATAGCGCGTGTAAAAGTTTGGACAAAACAAAAAAAATGGATGCTGTGCAACTGTGCACACGAGTTTCTCATTTTGCACGCATGGTAACGAACGTTAGAAGGAACAATGATGGTGTGCATGGCAGAGTGGTAAAAAACAAACAATTTTTTAACTAAATCATAATTTTCTATAAATAAACACGCCTTGACATGACGTAACTCAACAACAATTTATTTTTATAATAATTATTTAGAGACGTTCAGGCTTCAATTTCCCATGAGATCTGAAGTGTGTTTTTTTTAAAGTAATTAGTTATCTTTATTCTAATAGATTTAACACAGAGTAGCGTGTTACCAGGTACATGTGCGATGAATGCGTGATGGCTTATAGCTGGAGTTTTGGTGGATGTTCAGTGCAGCTATGGGGGATGTATGGTGGACGTATCTTGTGTTTATGGTGGACGTATCTTGTGTTTATGGTGGACGTATCTTGTGTTTATGGTGGACGTATCTTGTGTTTATGGTGGACGTATCTTGTGTTTATGGTGGACGTATCTTGTGTTTATGGTGGACGTATCTTGTGTTTATGGTGGACGTATCTTGTGTTTATGGTGGACGTATCTTGTGTTTATGGTGGACGTATCTTGTGTTTATGGTGGACGTATCTTGTGTTTATGGTGGACGTATCTTGTGTTTATGGTGGACGTATCTTGTGTTTATGGTGGACGTATCTTGTGTTTATGGTGGACGTATCTTGTGTTTATGGTGGACGTATCTTGTGTTTATGGTGGACGTATCTTGTGTTTATGGTGGACGTATCTTGTGTTTATGGTGGATGTATGGTATTGTGAGTTATGGTGGATGTATGGTATTGTGAGTTATGGTGGATGTATGGTATTGTGAGTTATGGTGGATGCATTGTGATTGTATTATAGGTGTACGCTGGAAGTATGGAACATAAAAAATCAAACTTGGGGGTAATATGAATGTATTCTTGGTGGAAAGGGAATAAGGAAAGGATATGATGTGTGCCCATCCAGTTTCGTCAAGCGTCACCTATAGCTATAAGTTCACCTCGGTAGCCCGGGTAGCCAATTCAACTCCTCATACAGGTAGCGTCTGTTCCCCTCGGGGATTTGCTGCTCACCTCTGCACTTATCTCCCCCCCCCCATTCACCCACCCCACCCCCGTTGTTAGCTCCTAGATCTTCGTGTATAGACCAATGACGGGTGTGTTTACCTATATACCGTGGCTTATTTGTTCAGCGCTAGTTAACTGTGGGGGCCAGGCATCGCTTGTCTCCCCTCGTGTTGTTCCAACCAATAATTCACACCAGATCTGTAGGTAGTGTGTGTGTGTGTGTGTGAGAGGGGGAGATTATGGGGGTATTTTTAAAAATATAACAGTTTTTAAAAAAAAATGTTTTTCGGGTGAGGGCAAAAGAAACAAATAATATTTTATTCTTCTGAATATAATAACAATTAATTTAAGAAATAACCAAAAAGGTTTTTGTTACAAAAATGTCATTGGCTTAAAAAAGTAATTTTTTTAAAAACAATTTTTACAATAAAAATCAACGTATTAAATATTTTGACAAAAAAGTAAGCACGTTTTTTTTAAAAATTCTATCATGTTGGTTTAAATGATGGTGTTGATATTTATTGATAACATCTACACATGTATTTGACCATTAATAAACCTTCACATTTTATATTCCAATCACACCAAAAGTTTGTTTATCTTGTATGTCAAATACTTATAAAGCACTTCTTTGTCCAAAAAACTTTATTGTCCGCCATGCAGGGCCGGATTTCCGCCTAGGCCCACAACGCCCGGGCCTAGGGCCCCAGCTAGCCATGGGGCCCCGGTGGTGGAATCTTTACATAAGCCCAAAAGCCTGGCTTCATTATCAAAAAGCTTTATCGAAAATAACAGTATAATAAATATTTTTACTACATTTTGCATACACTGCCCAGTAGTCAAGTGCACAAGGTTCGTTTGTGTTGGTTTGTCATTGTAAGCAGCGTTCTGAGCTGCTGTTACGATATTATGGAGAAGGCGTAGGGTGAGTGTGACAGATTGCACACCAGTAAAAAACGGCACGACCTCGACTTCCCCCCTCCCCATACCACATACAGTATAAGACACCGCCCGAGCCGGGATTTGGGTTTCAGATTACAGATAATTGACAGGGACCGGGAGAACAATTTTTTAGTGTCGACTGACTTGACCAGAGGCCAGGGAGATGTCACAGGTAATTTATGGGGACATGCCAAAGGTTTCAATGCGTTTTAATGCATTTAAATAGATGGCCTTCTACAATTACACGTGCATACCTTCGGTCACCAATATATAGACAGGGAAAATGTTAGATCGGGGAATAGGAAGCCAGGGAGCCACCGAATAGGTTTTGAGGCGTATTGTGGCTGTTGTGAGCTCACTTTCTGTTTAGAGGTGGAGGGGTTTTAAATCTTTTTTTTTCTGTTATTTTTTTTAAACAGTAGGAACTATGTTATGACCATAGAAGTTTTGACTGAGTTTGATCCTTTTCTGGACTTACGCATAATACGCCACGGTAACAAAGGAAGTGGCACAACATCATATATTTCGTCAATAATATGCGATGAAATGGTCAATATCATGGCAGAAAAGGAAGAAAAAGAAATAATTACAATACAATCGTGACTGGCCTAAAAAAAAGCAAAATATTTCTCTATTTCTGTGGACTCTACTCCAGATATTTCTCATGTAGATAAATTTTCTTTCATCGTCTCTGAAGACGAATATTATTTTGATGTTTATTAGAGTCACTGAAGTCAAAACAAATTATATGTTATGTACTGCAGCATTTAATTTGCTGAATTTCCAAAATTGCTTCGAGCTGGTTGGGAGGGGGGCCCAAAAGTAAAAAGTGCCTAGGGGCCCTGGGTCTCTTAAATCCGGGCCTGTCGCCATGTAAGTGATTTTGAGTCGCTTGCTGCAACAACATTTTTAGAAATAATTGAAATTTAAGTTAGAAATATTTATATACACTTTTGGATTATACATCAACCATTGATACATATTCAAATGATGATATGTAAATAATATGTACTTGTAATTATAATTTGTAAACTATTTCAATTTGTTTTGGGGGGGATATTCTCAATGAATTAAAACTTATATATTTCACGTTACTAAATGTTTGGGAACCCTTGTTACAATCTACCTGTGCCATGATGACATACACGCGTGTCCTTCATTGGCTGGATACCGTGAGCGTAAGACTAAATACTGCTGGGAACAGATTCCCCTGTCTTCCCCTACCGATCCTTTCCCTTGGAAGCTACATCTTTGTGTACACAGCCGGGAGCTGGCGAATTAAGAGCACGATTTCTCACCTATACTTGTGGTTAATTAAAACCTCAACTGCGGCCCCATGAGGGGCTTGCTTGGCCTTGACTTGTGTGTCTGGGGTCACTGGTCCAAACCCTCAGCAATCCTTTACAGCTGTTAGTCCCACACTATCTGCCCTGCTAAAGCGGAAAATCTTGAGGAAGTTAAGAGTTAAAGAACTACAACAAAGAACAACAAACAATAACAAACAAAACACTTGGCTTGGCGTATAATATCCTTGAGTTCTACTACGTTACTGCGCTACTTCATTTCCAAGACATAGTGTCAGGGCTTAAATTAGGGAGTGGCTGAGAGGTGTGTTCGTTTTGAGTGTAGTTATATAATGTATCCATTCTAACTGAAATCAATTTAAGTCCTTTAATTTAAACTAAATTCAAGTAAGACATCGAGTTTTATTTTTCCAATATCTATAATAAATTTTTTAAAACCGAAAAATTAAAATCCTTAGAATAAATTGATTCTAATAATTTAGTACAATCTATCAACGTCAGAAAAGAACCAATTTCTTTTGTGTGGAAATGAGTTCCGGTGTAATATCTACTTTCATGAGAAAAAAACACTTTTCATCTAAACGTGTGAAGAGCCATCAAATGAACAAACATCAAAAGGTAACGTGCTATCAAATAAACACACGTTTGACATTTCTCATGCACCTAAAGTGTCAGACTTAATTTTGACATGTCTTTGAATAAAAAAAAACAATGAAAAGTTCTTGCATAGTTTAAAAGCAAAACAATATACGTAAAATAAAAATTAAAAATACATTTTAAGTAAATAAAATAAATTTAAAATAAAAAAAACTCTGCGTTCAAGTTGACTTTGTTAATAATGTTTGCGAGAATATTGGATGTTGGAATATTGGAGGTTGGAATATTGGATGTTGGAATATTTGATGTTGGAATATTTGGATGTTGGAATATTGGATGTTGGAATATTGGATGTTGGAATATTGGAACATTCTTGGAACATTAGTGTGGAAAACAGTGTGTTCGAGTAATGGGTGTTTAGATTATTTGATGTTGGAATATTTAGAATTTGAGTGATGCCTGTTTTTATATCGGGTGTTGTAATATTGGGTGTTGTAATATTGGGTGTTGTAATATCGGGTGTTGTAATATTGGGTGTTGTAATATTGGGTGTTGTAATATTGGATGTTGTAATATTGGGTGTTATAATATTGGGTGTTGTAATATTGCATGTTGCAATATTGGGTGTTGTAATATTGGGTGTTGTAATATTGGGTGTTGTAATATTGTGTGTTGTAATATTGGGTGTTGTAATATTGGATGTTGTAATATTGGGTGTTGTAATATTGGATGTTGTAATATTAGGTGTTTTAATATTGGATGTTGTAATATTAGGTTTTGTAATATTGGGTGTTGTAATGTTAGATGTTGTAATATTGGGTGTTGTAATATTGGATGTTGTAATATTGGATGTTGTAATATTGGATGTTGTAATATTAGGTGTTGTAATATTGGGTGTTGTAATATTGGGTGTTGTAATATTGGATGTTGTAATATTGGATGTTGTAATATTGGGTGTTGTAATATTGGGTGTTGTAATATTGGATGTTGTAATATTGGGTGTTGTAATATTAGGTGTTGTAATATTGGGTGTTGTAATATTGGATGTTGTAATATTGGGTGTTGTAATATTGGATGTTGTAATATTGGGTGTTGTAATATTAGGTGTTGTAATATTGGGTGTTGTAATATTGGATGTTGTAATATTGGATGTTGTAATATTGGATGTTGTAATATTGGATGTTGTAATATTAGGTGTTGTAATATTGGATGTTGTAATATTGGGTGTTGTAATATTGGGTGTTGTAATATTGGATGTTGTAATATTGGGTGTTGTAATATTGGATGTTGTAATATTGGGTGTTGTAATATTGGGTGTTGTAATATTGGGTGTTGTAATATTGGATGTTGTAATATTGGATGTTGTAATATTGGGTGTTGTAATATTGGGTGTTGTAATATATTGACTTTTGTAGAAATGGTTGTTGGAGGAATGAATGTGGCAGTAATCGGTGTTAGAATATTGAGTGTTGAATTTTCCCTGTTCATATGTCATTCTGATTTTAAAAAGTTAAAACATGAAATAATCACTCTTACATTGCAGGGGACAAACACATAGATTGTAAAGGGAAAAGAATTTTAAAAAACGTTAAAAAACAAGTTTTTTACTATAAATCCTTTATATAGGAGACACAATTAAAAAAATGTTCGTTATAATACGCAGCGCAAGACAATCCGAAAATACACAATTTTAGTAATGTCTCCTAAAACATTAAACAATATAATTTGCAAGTGTCACACAAGTATCAGTCCTGACGCTACTAATTTTAGAAAGCAGGGAAAACCAAATTACTGCACCAAAGCATCAAAAGGTGTGCACATTAAATATTCGCTGTAAAAAAAATATTATATGACGTCATTGTTTTCGCTCATATTTTAATTTTGGAAAAGGGATCAATGTAAAAAGAGGATTTGATGATGGTTAATTATAAAATAAAATAATAAAGGGGTCGCCGTAGGCGCCCTGCAACCCCTATTATAAAATACTTTGTGTACGTTTCAGAAAGTTTAATATTTCGTGTTTATCAAACAAGCACAAGTTAGTTGGGCTTTTGAAACAGGTCGGCGCCGTAGGCGCCCTAAAAAAAGTGCATTTTTTAAAAAAATAAATATATTTCAGCTGAAAACTTCCGTCATTTTTGACTGGTGTACGCTAGTGTTTAATATAATGCGCACCTATCGGAAATATATTTTTAAAAATTATAGTCCATATAATACGCACCGAATCGCGCAACAGGAAAGTATTAAAAAATGTCGTTTAATATAATACTCACCGCGACACTCTATCTCAAAAAATAACATGATACTTAGAGATAAATAAAATAATCTAAAAATTCAATAATTTAATTTCAGTACATGCGACCGAGCTGAAATTTCGATACGTCGTTTTCATCATCGGCACGAAACTGCCTGCAAAATTTCAGCTCTCTAGCTTACGAAGAAGTGGGTTAAAAATCGATCCAAAATTTATTCGACAAACAAACAAGCCAGCAACCAGACACCACACGTTAATATGAAGGATTTTTTAAAAAGATTAATTTGTTTATCAGCCATCCCCGTGCGACTATCTCGCGAACCCTGCGCTATACCCACAAGAAAACAACATGATTGATCATCCGATATACAGACAAACACCCCGGAGCTCTGACACCGTACCTGGAGCTTCATCGAGAGACTAAATACAAGAGCAGGTGTTGATTTGGATTGAAACTGGTTCGTGGAAAGTTGGTCGGCAGTTTTCTCATATTCGTAGACAAATCTGATATTTCTTTTTATTTTATTTTAGACAAGTTTTTTTTATGTGAGACATGTCTGTGGAATAAATCTTTCTTCTGCTCACTGGCCTGGCAGCCATGTTCACTTGTATTAATAAAGCAAACGTCTATGAAAAATGAAAGCGCGGGTAGCTAAAAATAATCTTTTCACATTGCGCTTGGTATTATATAAGCGTCATGATAATATTCAAGGAATAGGGTTAAACAATTTAGCCGTTTTATGGTGTGGGTTGTTATAATACAGTTATTTATAATATACTAGCAGACCCGTCGTGCGTTGCAACGATCTCAGTAAAAATGAATACATTTAAAGTAATCAATGAGTGGTATGTTTAAAAACAATTCTGAATAAACCTTCGTGGAAGTGGGAAAAAAAAATTCCAAGTTTCATAGCAAACGGATACATAAATTAATAATTAAATAGCGTACAAAAGAAGAAACGATGATAAGGCCCCGGCCCCAAAATGAGTGATAATATAGTTTTAATTGCCATTGTACTCAAGCTATATTCCTCAATATCGTGTAAAATTGAATAGGGAATACAATGATTAAAGTTCAGTCAAAAGACTTTGGGCCCCCAGCTCCGAAAGAATGGAAATTAAGAGTTCAGTGCCCTATAGTAATATAGGCTCTTAAGTTTGTATATTCTAAGTTTGGTCAAATTCCAGTTATTTACTCATTATCTAACGCTTAAACTACTTTTTATAAACCTAAAATCGGGGGAAAATAACATTAAGGTGCCCCCTTCCCATTCGGCGCAAGAGGTCAATTTCAAAAACCTGTTCATTTTAGTTCATTTTTATTGTGGCTATATTTCTCAAGATCTTTAAAAAGTAAATAGGAAAAATATCTTAAACATATATGAAAATAAACATTTGGGGCCCCCGGCCCCGAAGATATTGGCATTAGAAGTTCAGTGTCTATAATATTTTAAATTAGGCTACCAAGTTTTTGTATGCAAACTTTGGTGAAGATCTATTCATTTACTAAGTAGCTAACGTAGAAACTAATTTTTATATAGCTCATTTAAGCTAAACATGACATTATGGGCCCCGGCGCCCCATGAGTGTTAAAGTTCGAACAAAGTTGCCAGTTGTCATCCCGAGAGCATACTAAACAGTCTAAAAAAGATTCATGACGATCGGTTCAATGGTTTAGTCAGCTATAAAGGACATGCACACACACACAGACACACAGAGACACATTTTTATTTTTATTAATATAGATATAGTGAAATAAAATGACATAAAGGGGGCCCGGGCCTATTCGGTGTGAGATGTCAATTTAAAAAAGCTTTTCATTTTAATTCAATTTCATCAGGGATATATTTATTAAGATTGTTAAAATATGAATGGAAAAATATCTTAAACATATGTGAAAAAAGAAATTGGGGCCCCCGGCCCCGAAGAAATCGACATAAAAATTTCAGAAACTTTAAGTATTTTAATATGGGCTACCAAGTTTTTGTATACAAAGTTTGGTTAAGATCCAATCATTGCCTGTAGCTAACGCATAAACTATTTTTATAAAGCTCGTATAAGCAAAAAACGACATTAAGGGCCCCAGGGCCCAATTATTGCAAGAAATAAAGTGCGAAACATCTGTTCATTTAAATAAATTTCAAAATACATACATTTATTTATATTTCTCAATATTGTTAAAAATTTGAATGTACGATAAAATATTAAACATTTACTAAAATAGACAGCTTGAGCCCCCTGCCTCGTGGGAATGAAAATTAGGAGTTCAGTGCCCTATCGTAATAAAATATAGACCCTTGATTTTTTATATACTAAAATTGGTCAAGATACATTAATTTTCTCAGTATTTTAATCTAATACTAATTTTTATACAGCTAATATATGAGGGGAAAAAACGACATTTAGGGGCCCCTGGGTCCATTTGGTGAAAGAAGTAAATTTCAAAAAAAAATTCATTTTAAATAAGTTTCCTCATAGATATATTCCTCAAGGTCCTGAAAAATTGAATGGGGGGAAATACATTAAACATATACGAATAAAAGACATTTGGGACCCCTTGCCCCGTAGGAGTGGACATTTGAAACTATGTTATAGTATTTTAATATGGGCTACCAAGTTTTTGCATTCAAATTTTGGTTAAGATCCATTCATTTACTCAGTAGCTAACGCATAAACTAATTTTTATATATCATATATAACCAAAAAAAGACATTAAGGGCCCCGGGGCCCATTCTGTGCAAGATATAAAGTTCAAAACACCTGTTCATTTCAATGTGTATAATAATTGATACATGTGTCATAATTTGTCAAGATTGTTAATGAATGAATGGTGAATAAAATCTTAAACGTTTAAGAAATGTGAATTTTTGGGCCCCCAGACCCAAAGGAATGACCATTAGCAGTTTAGTGCCCTATAGTATTTTAATATTGGCTATCAAGTTGTCATATACACAGTTTGGTTAAGATCCAACAATTTATACAGTAGCTAGCGCTTAAACTAATTTTTATATAGCTTATACAAACAACAAATGACATGCTGGGCCCCAGGTGCCCCATGAGTGTTAAATTTAGAAAAAAAAGTTGCAAGTTACCATCCCAGGTATGTACTCAACAGTCTCCAAAAATTTCATGACGATAGAATGAATAGTTTAGTCAGCTATAAAGGACATGAACACACACACACAGACATACTTTGATTTATATATAATAGATATAAGAAAAAAGACGTTTAGGGGCCCCTGGGCCCATTCGGTGGTAGATGTAAATTTTAAAATCCTTTTCATTTTAATTAAGTTTCCTCATAGATATATTCCTCAAGATCGTGAAAAATTGAATGGGGGAAAATACAATAAATATATACGAAGAAAAGACATTTGGGGCCCCTGGCCCCGAAGGAATGGACATTTGAAGTTATGTGCCCTATAGTATTTTAATATGGGCTACCAAGTTTTTGTATTCAAATTTTGGTTAAGATCCATTCATTTACTCAGTAGCTAACTCATAAACTAATTTTTATGTATCTTAGATAAGCAAAAAAATACATTAAGGGCCCCGGGGCCCATTCAGTGCAAGATGTTTCAAAACCCCTGTTTATTTCAATTTGTATAATAATGGATACATGTGTCATTATTTGTCAAGATTGTTAATGAATGAATGGTTTATAAAATCTTAAACGTTTAAGAAATTTGAATTTTCGGGCCCCCAGCCCCAAAGGAATGACTATTTGCAGTTCAGTGCCCTATAGTATTTTAATATTGGCTATCAAGTTGTCATATACAAAGTTTGGTTAAGATCCAACAATTTACACAGTAGCTAGCGCTTAAACTAATTTTTATATAGCTCATATAAGCAAAAATTAACATTATGGGCCCCCAGTGGCCCATGAGTGTTAAATTTAGAAAACAAAGTTGCCAGTTACCATCCCAGGGAGGTACTCAACAGTCTCCAAAAATTTTATGACGATCGGATGAATGGTTTAGTCAGCTATAAAGGACATGCACACACACACACACACACACACACACACACACACACACACACACAGAGAGAGAGAGAGAGAGAGACATACTTTGATTTTTATATATATAGATATGTCTTAAAATGTAGATACAAGAATTTTGGGTGAGAATATATAGCGTATGCTATAAAAAAAAAGAAGATAGTCATGCATCGACCATGTACTTCGCATGGGCAGCTAGAGAAAACCCCAGAGTGCAGAAGAGACCAGGTAGACCAGGGTCAACACGATTGTTTGTACTTAGAGCTACTTCCTTATTACTGAGTCCTACAAAGGGGTAACAGTTTGATACACTCTTCTGAAATAACTAATTTACTTACTTTGTTTTTAGGCATTATTTATAACGATAATATGATTCGAAGCATGTCAATGATTTCTAACAATAGCTAACATTAATGACAAGGTTGAAAACATAAATCAGTATTCCGCACTTTATCTCTATTTATCTCAGTTATAGTTACATTTTCAGATAATCGCTAACATTACACTGCTAAGGAAAAATATCCAATTTTCACTGCGCCTGGCGAAACTTTTAAAAATATCATTATAATTATGTTGCACAATTTTTTAAAATGTGTCATTTTGTATACATTGTAATGTCTGTAATGTAGTGAAAAATAAATTAAATATATTTAAAATAAATCTTGTAACATTTTGAATAAATTACCAAATCTGCATTATTTCTTACAGAGTACTAATTATTAAATTATCATAAACCCCATATTAAATTGATTAATTCTTCAAAATTTTAATTAAACTTTAATGAGGCACAAATATTTTGCCACTCATATCTGGTATTATTTCATTTGTTAGTGGTAGGGCTGGCATCGCAAGCTGTTCACCATTGTATTACAATCTGGTGCGTAGCTTGACACTTCAGCTATGAGTACATGTAACTCTTTCAGATGTTCATCATCGAGGCACGTTCTGTGCTGTTCTTAATGAACATCGTGTCAGAAAATGATGAATCACATATATAGGTAGATCCAAACAAGCTGGCGACCGTCATGGTAGCTGTACACACGTAACCGTACTTCTGTGTGTCAACAAGGCACCACAAGTTTTTTGCAGCCTGGTAGACTTAGAGGTTGAGGTCAAATAGCGATTTTATAATTTCATCCTCTGCCTGTCCAGCCTGCAAGTTGAACGTTGTACTCAGTTGCCCAGCACGGCTTGTTGTGTCCACACTCCTGAAATGATTAGAAATGAATGATACACCTGGCTCCTGCTTTTCGAGGTCATGAAGCCAATTCTCAATGTCTTGCCCGATTCTTTTATGACGTCAGAGTCTTGTCTGCAACATTGTCAAATGCATCAGATGCAGAAGAATTGTCTTTCAGAACTGGCTGCACAGAAGGGAAGTGCAGCACTTTTTGTCTCTTTACAACGAATATGCAGAGAGAAAACGTTAATTTTGGCTCAATATGCATTAAAAAAAACTTGCCGTATATATTCGTTGTATAGCCCGTTCATTCATAAGCCGACCCTCCTCTTTTGGAAGAGAATAGTATATAAAGTGTGTAACCCGCTGATAAGCCGACCCCAAAAATAATATGACAACGTAAACAAAATGGTACATATATTTTTAAACTAAAAGCTAAATCGGTTATTATGATTGTTTACTTCTGTTTAGGTTGAAGAACAAAGAGATTTGAATAACAAAGAAGTTAGATGTCATTTTTATAGCATTCGCAAGAGGACATTTTATTGTATTAAAACGAAATAGAAATGTTGTTTTTTTAATATTTAATTTTAATAAGGTCAGTAAATAACAACGGAACTGACCTTTGGCCCGCTCGTAAGCCGATCCCCCAACCTTTTCCCCTAGATTTTCTAATAAAACAAACCCGTAAAAACAAAGTTTTTGACTATAAATCCCTTATATATGAGACATAACTAACAGTATTGATTATTTTCAAACGCTACAAACATTTACAAACTGAATCTGTCTTAACTCAACTTTGCTTCATAACCCTAAGGGGGTGGGGGGTCGAGCTCAGCATGACACGTAAAATGTAAACAAAAGCACGCCGGTACTTCGATGGGTCGCCTCAACGCGTCAACTCAAACTCTCACGTGGGAAAAAAAACAATAACAAACAGTGAATTTGAATTACATACTTTATATAAGGATAAACTAAAAATGCATTAATTTAATTACGGTACGTTCGATCGATCTGCAATTTTGATACGATGCATTGTTGGGTAAGACGGGTCCGTGTGCCAAATTTCAGCTCGATCGGATCACGGGCAAGTGGGTAATTTTTTACTTTTGTTTTTCCGCCCGCCCAAGACAGAGATGACGACATAGACGACGGTGAAGTTAATATAAGGGATTTTAATAAAAGAAACCCTTAAAAACAAAGTTTTTGACTATAAATACCTTATATATGAGTCATAACTAACAGTATTGATTATTTTCAAACGCGACAAGCATTTACAGACTGAATCTGTCTTAACTCAACTTTTCTTCATAACCCTAGGCCGAGTTCAGCATGACACGTAAAATGTAAACAAAAGCACGCCGGTACTTCGATGGGTCGACGTCAAACATTTACAGACTGAATCTGTCTAACTCAACTTTCTTTATAACCCTGGGGGGGGGATGGGAGAGGGGGAAAAGTCTCGTCATCGATTCGCTTGACCAAGCTCAGCGTGACACGTAAAATGTAAACAAAAGCACGCCGGTACTTCGATGGTTCGCCTCAACGCGTCAACTCAAACTTTCACGTGGAAAAAAAAGAATAACAGTGAATTTGAATTACATACGTTATATAAGGATAAACTAAAAATGCGTTATTTTAATTACGGTACGTTCGATCGATCTTAAATTTTGATACGATGCATTATTGTTAGGTGAGACGGTTCCGTGTGCCAAATTTCAGCTCGATCGGATCACGGGAAGTGGGTCATTTTTGACTTTGTTTTTCCGCCCGACCAAGACAGAGAGAAATGACGACAGACAGAGAGACAGAGACGGCCGTGAAGTTAATATAAGGGATTTAAATAAAAGAAACCCGTAAAAACAAAGTTTTTGACTAAAATCCCATATATATGAGACATAACTAACAGTATTGATTATTTTCAAAAGCGACACACATTTACAGACTGAATCTGTCTTAACTCAACTTTGTTTTATAACCCTAGAGGGGGGGGGCGAGCTCATCATGACATGTAAAATGTAAACAAAAGCACGCCGGTACTTCGATGGGTCGCGTCAACGCGTCAACTCAAACTCTCACGTGGAAAAAAACAATAACAAACAGTGAATTTGAATTACATACATTATCTAAGGATAAACTAAAAATGCATTAATTTAATTAAGGTACGTTCGAGAGACGGGTGCGTGTGCCAAATTTCAGCTCGATCGGATTACGGGGAATGGGTCATTTTTTACTTTTGTTTTTCCGCCCGCAAAAGACAGAGAGAGATGACGACAGAACGACAGAGAGACAGAGACGGCGGTTAAGTTAATATAAGGGATTTAAAAACAATTTTTTTTACTATAAATCCCTTATATATGAGACATAACTAAAAATATTGATTATGTTCAAAAGCGACAAACATTTACAGACTGTATCTGCCTTAACTCCTGCTGTATAACCGGGGGGGGGGAGAGGTGAAAGGTCTGGTCACCGATAGCTGGACCGAGCTCAGCGTGACACGTAAAATGTAAACAAAAGCACGCCGGTACTTCGATGGGTCGCGTCAACGCGCGAACTGAGCTCTCACGTGAAAAAAAAATAACAAACTGTGAAATTGAATTACATATCTCGTATAGTGATAAACTAAAAATGCATAAATTTAATTACGGTACGTTCGATCGATTTGAAATTTTGATACGATGCATTGTTAGATGCGACGGGTCCGTGTGCCACATTTTAGCTCGATCGGATAACGGGAAGTGGGTCATTTTTTACTTTTGTTTTTCCGCCCGCCTAAGACAGAGAGAGATGACGACAGAACGACAGAGACGGCGGTGAAGTTAATATAAGGGATTTAAAAAGTCGGCTTCAGAACGAGTAAATAAGGTACCTTATTAATAACAGTTTTGCCTTTACTTTGCAGCTAGCATTTCAAGCAGTTTAGTTTTCCAGTAATTCCGTCAAAAATTCAAGATTCCCATATGCAAGTGTCCCATCTATATCCTCTTACAGTGAGACGTCTTCACCTTTGGACTGCTTTAACTCTTTGATTTCACCTAACATTGGAAAACTCTACCTCGTAGACCAAGAAAAACTTTACAAAGAACAATCAACAAAGAAGGGTAAATTCTAGGTCTTTACACAATTCCAAGATCTTCATCGACCTGCATCAAAACTGACAGAGCTGGAAAAGACAAATATCCTTCCTATGAGCCCTGTATGCTCGAAAGGAGAATAAATGAAATTAATGCATCCATTTTATACTACAGCAATTTTAAAATTAAAGCTCTTGAAACATAGCTGTTGTATAATGTAGTTTTATTATTATTTAAATCTTTTAAAACTTATCTCAATTATTATTTTTCTCTCTTTGAATGCACATACCCTATAACTTAGGTTTATTACAAGCCGAATCTTCCACGTTAGAAATGCATCTGCTATGTTCTGGTTAGAGGTACCTTGTAGTGCGAGCAAGCTGTGGTAATCTGTTATACAGCATCAGATTAGAAGTTAATTAAAATGTCTGCTGAGGTTCCCGTTGAAGTGGAGGTCTTGTCTGAAGTAATGTTGCCAAAGAGCAGCGAAGGTCTTGTAACAAAAACAACAATATTAATTCATCTGTGGAGTTATCAGATTTGGCGTTATTGCTGCACGTGACTTACTTTATATATATGAAACGGGTGTTCGGATTTTTTAAAAATATAAATGTGTATAAAACATTTCATCCAAAATTGTTTGTTATTATTATTATTAATAGTAAAGTAGTAGTAGTTCTATTATTATTATTATTTATTATTATTATAATTATTAATAGTAGTAGTAGTAGTAGTTCTATTATTATTATTATTGTTATTAATGTTATAATTATTTTTTTTACTTCATTAAAGACTCATGAATTCTAAATATACAATTTGTTTACGCAGCCAAACGCTTTCCCCCGCCAATTATCGGTAGCGCAACTCTTCATACAAAGGAAATCACAAAATCAAGTAATTCTCAAACACTCTAAACTGAAAGAACAAACGAAATACATCAGATAAAACTCGATTAACTCGAGTCCTGCGCCTCCACACCCCACCCACCCATCTAACCCCACACTTGCAGACATAACCAAGTGGTTGTTAAGATCTACCAGGGAGATACCAGCGCTGCATTAGTCGAAGTCAAGTAGAACACAAAACAAAAACTTTGGAAACAAAGTTCTGATCTCTTGTCTGGGTGAATGCCTGTAATCGTTTTACTTTGTCTCTCTCTCCTCCCCCCGCCCCCACCCTCCATCCTAGTATTGCACCCTTCCCTCGGTTCGGCCTCGTCCAAGTTCTTCAGTTATCTCAGATCTCTACAATTTATTGTTTCAACTGTCTTGAAAATAATGACCTTAAGTTTGATGTATCGCGGTGCAGATTTTTTTAATAGGAATCCGTAAGAGTAGCTCAGGAGCTAAGCTGCCATGAAGTTAGATGTTTCAGATAAAGTTAGATAAAAAAAAATAACAATGATCGTCTTTATATTTCAAGTGTTCAGTAAATTGCCCATCTTGACTTCAGAACGTACAGATCTTGCCGCACACCTGAACTCAATGCACTGTGCATACCGGTGCACTCAGGTTTTAACGCCCTTCACAAATTCAGCAACCCATACCTCAATGCAATCAAATTATTCTATTATCACTGTCCCAGTGGCGTAACTGAAATATTTTTACGCACGGGTAACATTTTTGCAATTGGCACACCCCCACAAAGCTTAAATTAAAATGTTACTCCTTTCTACTTATAATGATGTTAAGTGTAATACTTATGTTGGCGCCCCTGTACCCGGGTATATATCTACCCCTTGCACTCCTCGCCACGGCTCTGGAATGTCCGAAACTATTTCCTTAGCAGAAGTCGTCGATTCACAGCCTATTCAGAGATCTTAAACCCGTTGCTATTTAAATTAAAACTATTGTCTTAAAAAAAAACTTCACCAATGTTAACATTCATTGGACTAGATTATCATTTAGTTGCTCATACACATAATACTCCGGCTGGTTTTAAAATACACACGCGAGAACAAACAGGTGAAGATCCAGTTTTACGCATAGATATTCACGGATTGAATTATGTTGATAACATCTCGTCAACATTCAGTTATCACCAACAGACAGCCGTTTTTTGAAGTCCTGGCATCAAAAGATTTAACAACGCAACGGAACCCATAACTTTAAACCTAACCCTCGTCTTTAACCTTGACATATTGTCAACTGACCCTTAACCTTTATGCATATCGTACATTGATTTTAACCTTGACACTTGCAGTAAGTTTGGTCCCGAATCTTGACACGAGTTGTGACTCTGACCCCTAACATTGCTACTAACCTAAACACAGGCTCCTAATTGTGACCCTTACTGTAACCCTGGCCTCTAGCCTTGACACTAACCTTAACCATAACCACTACGCAATAACGTTAACCTTTGCTCTGGCCACGAACCGTAATTCTAACACTTAATCTTTTGTCCCCGTTGGTCTAATATCAATAATCCTAGTATGTAAAATTATTTAAGAATGTGGCTCTTGCCAAAACTTTACACAAAATAGTTGTTTTAAACGAATTTCCAAACTTAAACGAACTCACTTGAAATAAGGGACGCAATTCAGAAATCAGTGCCACCCATATATTCTATTTGAGACATTCCAGATAACCTTGATCAAGTTCGAAACATTAACAAGACAAAAAGTCAAAGTCCATTAGCGTCAAGTTTCGAAGCCACTCGAGAATGTGGTTCAAACTCAGAGCAAACTGTCAGCTAGCGCGTAAATGTTGTGGGCCAATAATCCTGGACTCGCATTGAACGATATGTTTTCTAGATAGGTCCTGGTGCAACTAAAATTGACTTGCCAAAAAGTTACTTCTTTAAATATGTAAAGCATATGTCAGAATATTAAAGGTTAATTTACAGCGTATAGTATTTTCGACGATGATAGGTTAGTAGCTTAGCCATATATTACTAGAAGTTGATGTTAACTACGACTTTTTGTCGTGTCCTCTTTTGAGGCTTTATTTTGTTGATTTTATTTCAATATAGCCTGATCGAAGTCTCATCTCTGCAAAATTTTCAAGTTAAAATTGAATAAAACTCTCTGTATCTTGTTTTTGTTTGGGGTTTGGAATCTTGCCAAATTAGAAATAAATGCTTTGCATTGAAACTTATCACAGGAGCATAATATTTTTACAGTAAGAACGTCTGAGTGGCCAGGTGGCGCGATTGATCATACAGTGCGCACCGAAATTGGGCTCCTTTTGAGTGCGCACGCACGACGTTAACTCCTTGAGTGGCCCCATCGAATTGTCGCTGTTTGATGAGCTACCAGCTACTCTTAGAGTAGTCGCACCAGAGAGGTGCTCTTTCGGTGACCGCATAGAGATTTTTTCCAACGAATGGAATGTCCAACCAAATTGGAGTTACCTAAGTTACCGCACATAGTTATCACTCTTCTAGTGGCCAAATAATAAATACCTGTAGTTCAATTATGTATGATAAATTAATTTCTCCTTTTTATTTATGCAGTAGTATTTCGGAATTTCGTAAACCAAAGATTATTTTAGATATGTGTTTGACCATGTATATGATCACAAAATTGTCATGTTTTACCTATTTACTGCAGCGTGTATTCCAGTGTTCACCTAATAACCCCATGTTACTATACAACACAAATAGTGCGCCATTCCTAGACGTCAGTTTTGTTCAACGCAAAATTAATTATCTTCTGCCGAACCAATTTAACCTTTTACCTCCTGGGCCTAAAAATAACTGTTTTTACTGGCACATTTCTCTGCCCGTTGTCCGGGATTTCCTCCCCTAAACCAGTTTTATGTTAATCCCTTCACGCGGTTTAATCTCTGGTATGGAGCTCTTTGCCCTTTTTTACTTCAATTACGAGCTGAATTATTTGTTTGCCTCACTTTCATTTCCTTCCATAATTCAATAACGTCATTTAAGCAGCGTATTCCGGGATGCAACAATATCCGCTTCTTAACAATGAAGTTGATGTTTTCAGAGGAATTCGTAGCGGCGCAGCTGGTAGATTTTCAAGGAACATAGAGATGGATGCTTGCGCGTTTCGGGGGAACAGGGATGAGAGAGATGGTATTTTCGGAAGAAGAGGGGCTGGGGATAGTGGTAGCTTTAATAGGAAAAGTTTAGGAGGTGGGTTGCGGGAGTAGCAGGTAAGTTTATGTGCAAACAGTTCAAATGAGGTTTTGGGGTTTGTGCAAACAATTCTCGGGTTTCAGTCAGGGTACATACATGTGAGCTACGGCGGCCTGCACTCGTTGGAAGTTAATTGGAAAGATCGATAAATGAGAAACGATCTTAAAGTTACGCATTTAATTTAGCCAATTAACAAATGTGTTGGCAGCGATCAGCCTTCAGAGGTTTGTGAGTTGAGGCAGCGATCAGCCTTCAGAGGTTTGTGAGTTGAGGCAGCGATCAGCCTTCAGAGGTTTGTGAGTTGAGGCAGCGATCAGCCTTCAGAGGTTTGTGAGTTGAGGATGTCGGAGATGAGCGTCCAACTTGTTTTGCCTTCGGGAACTTTTCAAGCATTATTTTAATTTTTAACCAAACGAATATTTTAATTTTTTTCTCGCCTTAGAAAATCTACATTACAAAAAGGGGGAAGATGTTCCTGGTAAAAATAAAAATAAATTATGTATTGATCTGATTAAATAGAAATTTAGATTAGACAGTTCTACAACAAAACAAGCAAAAGCGGTCATATTGTCTTCTTTGCGGTGGGATTTTCAAGTAAAATAATACCACGTCAATAATTAAGGAAACACTACCTGGCTGTCGACTGAAGACATCAAAGTCGATAATTGTCTGAATTGTCTGAATGAAAGAACTATTCCCGCCCTTGGCTAGAGAAAAGAATGTTTATATTTTATTATTGTTTTATTTTAGTGTACGGTTTTATCTTTAAATCTAACAGTTTTCCCCCTATTTCTTTATAGTTTAAAGTTTGGTGTGTGTGGTTTTGTTTTTAATACTTTTAAAATGTCATTTAAAAGTAATTTAATTTCTCATTCTGAAACAGTACCTATGACCTAATGAGCGATATTATCTCATTTAAAATTGGAAATATGACTTAATGGGGCAAAATTCAGAATAATTTTTTTTTCTAAATCTTCTGTAGACAATGAGTATTTCGGTAAATGTACACTTCTGTAGACAATGAGTATTTCGGTAAATGTACACTTCTGTAGACAATGAGTATTTCGGTAAATGTACACTTCTGTAGACAATGAGTATTTCAGTAAATGTACACTTCTGTAGACAATGAGTATTTCGGTAAATGTACACTTCTGTAGACAATGAGTATTTCGGTAAATGTACACTTCTGTAGACAATGAGTATTTCGGTAAATGTAAACTTCTGTAGACAATGAGTATTTCGGTAAATGTACACTTCTGTAGACAATGAGTATTTCGGTAAATGTACACTTCTGTAGACAATGAGTATTTCGGTAAATGTACACTTCTGTAGACAATGAGTATTTCAGTAAATGTACACTTCTGTAGACATTGAGTATTTCGGTAAATGTACACTTCTGTAGACAATGAGTATTTCGGTAAATGTACACTTCTGTAGACAATGAGTATTTCGGTAAATGTACACTTCTGTAGACAATGAGTATTTCGGTAAATGTACACTTCTGTAGACAATGAGTATTTCGGTAAATGTACACTTTTTGATCAATTAGCCGTCTACATCTCGTGCGGTTAGCGCCTCGTGTGATTGGTAGGAGTAGTGTCACGTGACTGATCAGTACACTTCGACTCGACTACAATACCAAGGCAAACATGTTTGAAGTACTTCAACTTCGAGGCGATAGTTTGAGGCACACATTTTTTTTTAATTCCCTGGGCTAAAATGTTAAATGAATGTACAAAAATAAAACATACTTTCCTTTGTTAACACCTTGCTGCTACTATATAAAAAGAGATAAAACATTTATAAGATGAGATCTTAAAGTTTAAAAAAATGTGTAGGAACCCAGACCTGAAGAGATGAGGTTGTATATCAGTTTGTATTCAAAGTACACTACAAGACTTCTCTAGCCCAGTTTCTTACAGCGTTAAAGATATATAATTTGGCACTTCTGAAATAATTGCTTTTGCGAAACATAATAGTTTTCTCACCTGCTGACTCAGTGCATTAGATTAAAAAAAACTTTTAAAAAAACATTTAAAAAAAAGAAAACATGGAAATTTAAAGTAATATAAGACATCTTTCCTTCCAACCCCGAAAAATAAAAAAACATTATAGTTCTCCATCTTTCAAATTTTTATTATTTGTGTATAATGTGTGTGTGTGTGTGTGTGTGTGTGTGTGTGTGTGTGTTCACTTTGTGGTGGGGAGTGGAAGGCGGTAGATAAAGTTGCTGCAGCGCTTTTGAGTGCAGGTACTTTCTGTGAGCCGATTTGGGGGGGGGGCGGGGAGGGGGGGGGGTAAGAGGGTGTAAGTTATTGCCTGTGTTGAGTGGAGCTACTCACTGACATTGTTAATCGCAAGAGGGGTAATTCTCACCGAAAGGGCTGATCTAAAAATAAGCATCACGTGACTCTTGCACATAGTTGAGTTTCTTTTAATTGTGGACTTTTTTTTTCTTTAGGTAAATAATCCAGATGACAGGGGAGCTAATTCTGTGCCACGGGTCGACAGGTTAATAAAAGTGATTTCTAACAGGTAATTTTGTAACAGGTAACAAAGTTGGAACACTACCAATCTTTTGGTGGGAATTCCTTACCTGTTGGAGAAATGGTGTCTAAATATTTTTTTTGGTCCAACATCTCTGAAACTTGTTTAAGAACTTGACTGATTTTTAAAACTTCTCATTTCGTCACATTTTCTTCTTGTTTTATTGCTGTTGGTGCTTTTATTGATGTTGCTCTTGCTGCTGATATTTTGTTTTACATTGGTATTCCTTTCCTCGTCTTAATATTGGTATCTTTAAAATTTGCTATTAGTTTATATTAATGCAAAGACTCAATGAAACGCATTTTTCTTAGTAGATGCTATTTTAAATTTAATTTTTGCAGATAATTTTCAATTAATGTATAGTTTCGTGCCGAAAATCGGGAGATGTACATAATTATAACTATAGCTACATGTTCATGTTAGATAAAGTTCCTGAAAATGATTTATCATGGGAAAGTTTTAAATAAATTGTTTGTCTATTAGATCTGAGTACGTGAAACCATGACAAGTCTGCATGGCACTTCATTGACATGACACCATGGAAGCCATCATTGAATAGCTGTGTCACAGGCATGTGGACCCACTTGGCACGCAGCGATCATTATATATTTTTAAATTTTGGCACACAAGCAACCCAGACATTTTACTCTTTTATATTTGAAAGATCACTGAACAAAGTGTTGTATATCACGCACTATTATGCACAAGTTTAGAGTGTACATCGTTTTAGCTTGGTAACGGTTGGTAAATAACTGAACATGGTGAATGGTGCAGTGGATTTGTCGGGAAACGTTTATATACTTTGAAGAGAAGAAAAAAGGCTTAAAAGGTGATTGGGGAAGTATGTCAAAGTTTGTGGTCAATGCTTATTTATATGTGTTTTTTTCCGTGTTTGTTTATTCATTTTTAAAGTTAAGTTATCACGCATTTGGCATTTACTGTTCTGTTAATTAGTAGGTGATACAAATTGTCAAACAGATTCTTTTTGTCTCTAACTTTATTTATCGTTTTCCAACATTCAGAAGATCTATTTTTAAAAAATCCATTCAGACGTTGAACAAAAGAAGCTGTTTACTGGGATGTGACACAGGCGCCGAATGCAACAAACAGGACTTTGTGCCGCACACAGCCTACACCTCGATGTGGTAACGAATCCCCTCACATCGGATCCCTGGCTGCCCAGAAGCAGATTAAAATATCATCTAGCGAAGACGGAGTAGACGTAATTAACCCCGGCCTGGAGTGTTTCATGGCCGTCCCTTTGGGAAACAAAAAAAAAGGATTCCATTGTACTCATGTTCATGCTATCTATGTTGTACAGGTCCAGAAGTGGCAACAGGCATCTCAAATACACACCATTTTCTTCAATACGTTTTAATCCTTTCAACTCAGATCGCCCTTGTAACTCTGTCAGACATTGCAGCTCTTCGCGTCTGCTGTTTGAAAGGCACTTAGCCTCACCTCTTTTTTCGTGGAATGTTCCTTTAAGCATCGCGCTAACTAAATAAGCACAAATAATTAAAGAAATATAAAAAAAATGTTGGAAATAATTTTGTGTATGTTTATGAAAGTAAACGATATTTAAAGGTATCGATGATAACAATCTAGTCTTTGAAGTTTACAAAATGGAGAAGGGGGAATTCTATTATATGCACGGCTTTTTCCTTGATAGAGAGGGTTGGGAAAATCCGATCATAACCAGGTTGACACTTGCTTTATGAGACATTCTTGAAGACGTTTCAAAATAAGTTATCGCACTTCAACGATATGAAAAGGAGTTTTTTTAATATAAAATCGCCCTAAGAAAATCTATGTTCATTATTTTTTTCAAGGAAACAAAAAGATTCAATTTTTTTTTACTTCTTTAGGCAATAATATTAAACATATACTGAGAAAGTTTAAAAGCTGCGTACGTTCTGAACAATTTCATTTATGAGTATAAATAGTTACTTTTTAATGGAGTTTTCAGACAGAAAAGGCGTTACTCTTTTGACAAACTATTTAATGAATGAGAAAATGGATTATTTTACTTTGGCGTGAACTGCACTCTAAAAATAAGGAATATGCGTATTTAATAACATATCATAACTTATAAATAAATTATAAGAAACAGAAAGACCAAATTTAAAGGAAGCCTCGTTTTGGAAATCACTTTCAGTAAATTCAATAGTTTTCAAGATGCGCAGTATAAGGCTGATAAACAATTAGTTGATGTTGTATTTTCTCTGAAGCGTATTTTCAGTTGTTTTGTTTTATCATCTGAATGAGTTCATGATTTGAAATGTTCCATGACGTCATCTTGACACGATCCTTATCCCAACTCGTACTTTTAAACAATGTCATGAAACACGATGCTCGCGCTCCAAGCTCCAAGAAGCTGGCACGAAATTGGTGCCACGTCCGTTCTAATTGTAACAGGCCGTTGTCAACAGACCTGTCCATCCAATGGATCATTCGTCGCATCCATTATCTCACGTCGTATTCCACTGCAATTATCCGCTGTGGACCCGCAGGGGGCTGAAAGGAACCCGAGACTTAAAGCTCCTTTAACCTGGCACTTCATTTTACACAAGATCATGGTTCGGTATTTTTTTGTCTCGTTAAAAAAATGATAATCCATGTCAGAAAATCTTCAAGGGAAGATGCTTGAGGGTTTAGTAGAGTTGTTCTAGAAGTGTTAGAGAGTATGTGCTTTAAAGAGGACAGTTACCAAAATATCTACTAAGGGCAATAGTTAATCATTCTGGTTGCGGTCCTTCAAGATTTTACAAATTTATTCCAAAATTGTCGTGGAAGAAATTGTACTACATAACCGTTTCAATTTTTTTCGATAATTAAATTTTTTGCTTTAAATCTTATATAACTAGTTTGTGCTGCGCGCCGTGGCACCTGCAGCACCCCATTTTTGTAAGGGCGCCTACAGCGCCCACCTTTTTCAAAAGCCCCCTAACTTGTCCTTGTATGACAAATACGTAATATTAAAATTTCTTAAATGTACACAAAGTATTTAATTTAAAAATAATTTAATTTAAAAAAAATAATTTTATGTCAAAAGAACAAGTAACTTATCCTTGTATGATAAATACGAAATATTCCTGAAATGTACACAAAGTATATATATAATATAGGTTGTGCTGCGGCGCCCACTTTTATGTAGGGCGCCTACGGCGCCCAATTTTTTCAAAAGCCCAACAAACTTGTCCTTGTATGATAGATACGTAATATTAAACTACCTTAAATGTACACAACGTATTTTAAATAGAGGTTGTATTTTTTACAGTGTTAATCACCACATGATTTTTTAACTAATTTTAGAAAGCAGCGCACCAAATTACTGCACCAAAAAATAACTATTTGAGTCAATCAGCACTGCTTACAACACAAAATTTAAAAAAAGCAGAGTGATGTCCCTTAGCATTAGGCATCAGCGATAATTTAGCGTAAATATATAATACTAGACGCCCCGCGGCGTAGCATACGCCGCAGACTTGCTCATGGAGAGTTCTTTTACCCCTTCAATGCACTTTTTAGGGCGCCTACGGCACCAACCTTTTTCAAAAGCCCA
The DNA here is from genome assembly GCA_944989445.1 of Ampullaceana balthica. Classification (NCBI taxonomy): domain Eukaryota; kingdom Metazoa; phylum Mollusca; class Gastropoda; family Lymnaeidae; genus Ampullaceana; species Ampullaceana balthica. The sequence goes on from CALYLW010000084.1 coordinate 55,192, forward strand.
AAACTAATTTGTCCTTGTTTGATCAATATGAAATATTAAACTTTCTGAAATGCACACAAAATATTTTATAATAGGGGCTCCCTTTTTACAAAATTAAAATATCAGCGAAAACAATGACGTCATATAATTTTTTTTACAGCGCATATTTAATTTGCACACCTTTTGATGCATTGGTGCAGTAATTTGGTGCGCTGCTTTCTAAAATTAGTATCTTTTGCACCTGCAGCTTCTTGTTGCCTCGCAGGGTCCGACCACGAAGAGAATTATATATATAGAAGACTAGGTTGTGCTGCGGCGCCGTGGCGACTGCGGCGCCCCAGTTTTTAAGGGCGCCTACGGCGCCCACCTTTTTCAAAAGCCCAACTAACTTGTACTTGTATTATAAATACGTAATATTAAAATGTCTTAAATGTACACAAAGTATTTTATAATAGTTTTTTTATTTTTTTTAATTTTTTATGTCAAAAGCCCAAGTAACTTATCCTTGCATGATAAATACGAAATATTCCTGAAATGTACACAAAGTATGTATATAATATAGGTTGTGCTGCGGCGCCCGCTTTTATTTAGGGCGCCTACGGCGCCCACTTTTTTTCAAAAGCCAAAGTAACTTATCCTTGTATGATAATACAAAATATTCCTGAAAATTAAACAAAGTATTTATATAATAATTTTTACAGTGCTAATCACCACACGATTCTTAAACTAATTTTAGAAAGCAGCGCACCAAATTACTGCACCAAAAAATAACTATTTGAGTCAATCAGCACTGCTTACAACACAAAATTTTAAAAAAAGCAGAGTGATGTCCCTTGGTGTTAGGCATCAGCGATAATTGAGCGTAAATATATATGTGATGAATAATAAAGTTCGAACAGAATAACTAACATCTAAGCAACATTTTTATACCTCTAAATATATTTTTTCGTTTTAAAATGTATTATTTACGCGTTGATTTTTAAATATTATTTTATCTTATCTGATCTACTACAGATGCTTCTTATATAAAAAGATTATTGCGTCCTATGCTTATCCATGGCCCATGTCTAGTCTCGCATTTTTAAGAGTTTTAAATGTTGATAGAGTGTTGGTTTTCCTGGTTTCATTAGGCAACCCATTCCATTTCCGAATTCCAGACGGAAAGAACGAGAATTTGTATGTGTTTGTTCTTGCATAGCGAATAAGAAATGTGATTTATCCCTGTCTATCTGAGGTTTGTATTAGATTATATGTGTGTTTTATTTCCAAGTTAGAATGTATTACCTCATGTATTATTACTACTTTTCTCTTTGTTCTGCTATCCTCTGGTGCAAGGGTCGGGAAACCATGGGTCGCAAGCCAGATGTGGCTCTATTGATGGCTGCATCTGGCTCTCAGACAAATGTTCCATTATTAAAAAAGAACGTTTTTTTTCAAACTCCTTTGATCTACATATTGATAGCATATAAAACAGCATAACAATGTTATTAAAAGGAATTCAGATACATAATTATTGTTCTTTTAGTGTTGAACTTACACAAAATGCACACATTTACTTGAATTTTTAGTTTTTTAACATAATGTATGGCTCTCACGGAATCAATTTTCAAAACATGTGGTTTTTATGGCTCTCTCAGACAAAAAATTTCCAGACCCCTGCCCTTCTCTAGTTTTTCTAGGTTTAATGAATAAACCGTGGTGTAACTCTTGTCAATTAGGAATATTTTCGACTAATGAATCTGGCAGCTCTTTTTTTATAATTTGTTCTAGTTTATCCATGTTTTCTTTCGTGTATGTGTCCCATACAGAATATTCATATTTTAACACAGGTCTCACAAAAGTGAGGTAGCATTTTAGTTTTATATTCTTATGACATCTGTAAAAGTTTCTCTTTATATAGCCTAAGGTTTTGTTGGATTTTTTATTACTTCACTGCTATTGCGATACCATGATAACTTCTCAATTTATAATTACTCCTAAGTATTTTGAATAGATCAGAAGAGATATGATATGTTCCAATGTATTAAATGGATTCTGTTTATATAGGTTTCGTTTATGGAATGACTGAAGACTCTTCTTATTCTTTCGTCATTATTTTTTCACATTAATTTCCTTATTGCAATCCTATCACATCTGTGAGAGATTTGTTGAAATGAAGAACGATTTCATTGTGCAATAAATGAGATGATTTAATTCATGATTTTATTTTATTTTTTAAATTAAAACATCTGTCATATTTTAACCTTGGCATGAAGGCTATCTTCAGATTCAAATTTCGCCCTTGAACCCCATCCTATTATTCCACCCAGTTTGATGAATTTCTCCGAGTTGTAAAACAAATTCAAGCTACTTCTTAACTATTGGGATTTCTCCTCAAGTTTCCTAATCAATCTTGTCCAAAAATTTGAGACAGAAATTCGTACTTCCTCGTATAATTTGTTTGGAGAGACATGTAAAGGGGCAGGGTTAAAAACTAACAAATTTGTTGTCTGGTTTCTACTTTCCTCAAAGTGAAATGTGAAGGTTGTTTCTGAACCTAAAATACTTTTTTAAAATATGATTTTGTTTTGAAACATTTGACCTAAATGATAAAACACGTGAGGTGCCACGATCAGTTCCAATATGCCATCTCACAAACCAATAACCGGCTGTTATTAAGATTGGTATTTGGCATTAATTGAAGGGAGTAATTTGAAAGTTTAGACTACAGAAATAGTTCAAAAGAAATGTCATGTGACCTTCTATATATGGATGCTGACGCCGTTCACTCACAAAGTTTTAGGCACTTAAAAGGACGAGCGAAAAGGGGATGGTTAAAAATTAAGAATTATTAATTTATAAATCGAAAGGGTAGAGCCGTTCAGAAAAGACAAGAGTTCTCCATAAATGGCAGGCCGTCCTGAATGGATAAAACTGTCTAAAAAGGCCTGAGCCGTCCAGAAAGGCAGAGCCGTCCAGAAAGTGACGAGCCCACGAGGGTATTCATGGTATTGCAGTCGCCTATCTCATGGTTGTAACTTCGACTTAAGGGGTTAAATAAAAATAGTGCTGAGCTTTAAAAAAAATACATCAAGCAACCCACAAGCTTGTCCAACATCCGGGCAAACCAGATAGGAAACAAATTTCTTTCTCATCGTTGCGCGCTGGTCATCTCCTATAGCGCAAGTCCAACATAGATTTATACAGTGATAAACCAGATAGACCTAATGACTGCAGGGCTCCGTTTCTCACATTCCAACACCTGTACTTGTGAGATAAGACATAAAGCGGACGTCTGTTAACAAACTCTATACAGGAAAGTAATGTGCGCAGGGGAGGTGATCTACACTAATGGGCTTTGTTTCTCTTTGATTACAACATAAAAGTGTAGTGTAAAATATATATATTCTTATATATTTTATATTTATTATGATATTAAAGTCGAGCACAGTGTTTAAATGTAGGCCACTAGATTTTAAGCATGAAAATTTGAGGGCTTAACTCACCTTATCTTATCTATACAGACGCTCCTTCTATGCAGAAGATAGTTGCGTCCACAGACCATGACAGATGATCTGTTGGCAAGTGATGCAGCATTCACAGGCCACGGCTTTTGTGGGTTCCACGCATTACCCAGCCGCCTAACTACATGTAGTGTTAGGTACCCATTCGGAGCGGGGTGACTCAGGGACCCTTGCCTTCACACGGATTCGAACCCGTGACCATCGGTACGACGGTCCAGTGCGCTGCCACTCGACCACCGCGTCCCCCTAACTCACAATATTTTTATATCCTTCTGTTAAGCTTTAAAATGTAATCTTTTGCATTTACAAATTCCTTTGAAGGATTATTACAGTCTACTTTAATAAATGGACCGGAAAAGTCCAGCCTTTCAACCACGTGAAGAGCTATGACCTTGCCTTAAATATAGGTCATTAAGATTATCCATTATTTTACGTCAGCTAGTCTTCATTTTTGGACATCAATGTTCCATCTAAAATTCGTTGGTCCGTGTGCAAACCAAAATTTAAAAAAAACTCGTGTGAAACAGCATCCATTTTTTGTGCAATGTTTTACAAAATTTGCTGCGTTGTAATTGTAAACTGATGCGCGGCCAAGCTGCTGCGCAGCTTAAGGAAACATTGGTGTACATGCCATTATTTTTTATCTGACATTAGGAGCAGGTTGTGAATTTTAATTTCTAGGGTAAATAAACAACAGCCTCCTGCCCTGTAGTTGCACCTCATTTTATTTTCGTATCTTAAAACGTACACATACTCTTTTTATACAAGAGATGACTGCGTCCTACCCTGATTTTTTTGTTTAGTCTTGCATTTTTCTTAGAGTTTTGAATTCCAAGCACGAATGCCAGACGGGACGAAGGTGGATTGTTGTGTTTGTTCTTGCATACGGAATAAGAAAAGTGTTCTATCCCTATGTCTGAGATTAGTTCCTGTGTTATATTTCCTAGTTAGATTATTGCCTTATTTATTATTACTACTTATGTTCATCAGCATTATTTTTAAAAAATTATGAGTAGTTCTAGTAGTTGTATCATTATTACATACTTTAAAGTCATATTGACGGTTAATTGTGCATCGCTGCACTAAACAAGAAGCAACAAAGGATGCTTAAAGCACAATGTCTCAGACAAAAATAATAAAGCTCCACAGATAATAATTTTTGGAATAAATTAAAGCCCTTTTTAAAAATGTGTAGCTCTAGAAAGAATTACTTCGGAGAAGAAAAAAAAAGGGGAGCAACAAAAAAAAAGCATTCAAAACCGCGGGAATTCCTTCGAAATCAAAACATCCGCTACAAAAGAAATTCCAACCAATCAGCAGTCAGTTTAAATTTACGCTCTGAATACTTAAACTCTTTAACCCTCCTTTTTTTAAAAGAAAAAATGTAAAGAAAAGAAGAAATTGTATGAGAACATCAAAATATGCCCGTGCACTCAAATCCCCTCCACCCACATATACCATGACACCAGTAAAATTAAGCAATTATTCACAAAATCCCCTGTAAGACGCCATGCCAGTTCCACTAACGTCCCCCCCCCCACATACATATTTTCCGACCGCCCATCTCCCCACCCAATGCACCCTCGCCAACAAATTCCCCCAAGTTGCTAAATTAGTGTCCTCCTTGTTGGTGGAGGCTTGCTGGAAGCCCTGCACACAGGCCGTTCATTAGCACACAGGCCGTTCATTAGTGCGGACTGCTCACTGTGCGCACGGCGCTGGCCTGACAATGGCGAAGAACGAGCTTCCTTTTGTTGGGGCACCCCGTGCTGCCTAGACATGTCCAAGTTTGGAGCTTTAATGGTCACGTGATGTCACACCACCTGCACCATACTTTACAGGACTTGGAGGTTGTTTTTTTTTCTTTTGGTTTTTTATTTTATTTTATTTTTTTGTATTAAAGACATGGATTTGAATAGCTAAATTTTTTGTTGATGTTTTAAGTTTTTTACAAGAGTTGGTGGGAGTAGAGGGGCCGTCCATAAAGTACGCCACGCTCCGAGGGGGGAGGGGTGTAAGAAAGTGTGACAGTTTGTGACCGGGGCCAGGCCATGTGTGATGTCACACATTTATTTTTTTATTATTTTTTTTCTAATTCATTTTTTAAATATTTTTAGAAGGATTTGAATATCTTTCAAAATAATTTTCAAAAATTGTGTGAAACATTTTAATTAGAATTATGTCAAAATCGCATGAAATGCGTATCTCCTGAATAGGCCTGTCAACGGGTACCCGGGATCCGGGTACCTGTTGCCGTAAGATTACCCGGGTAGTAAAATTCCGCCCGGGTACCCATGAAAATGTTGCTTCAATGTCTATATTAACCAAACTTCGGCTCGCATGCGGCTTTTTGTGTATAATTTACGGCTCGCGAAACAATTTATCAAATGAAATTTTTTGTTTCAAATATAAGCTATAAAATACATCTAAGGAGAACTATCTGTCAACGGGAAATACAATACGGTCTCGACAAACCACAATGTATTAAAATTTTGATACATCTTTTTTCTCTGAAAATGAAACAGAAATCGCAAACACGAGAAGATTTTGGTTCTTTGAATGAATCATATAAAGAAAACAAAACTCCTCTTGACGTCACATCAAAACGCGCAACTTTAAAAAAAAAGTTCCACTGAAGTATTTGATTGCTTACAATTTATTTAATGATATTTACATGGATTTTAGCGTGTAGCGATTTTTATAGTTCAACTTCACATTAAATACAAAATTAAATGACAATAAAGTTATTTGACACATGCTCATTTTCAAAAAGGAAGTACGATTTTTATGGGGGAGGGGGCCGCAAAACGTTGGGACGTCATATTGGAGGGGGGTCTAAGTTTTTGTGACAACCTGTGACCCGGGGGGGGGGTTGGGGTAAGAAAATCGAACAAAATCACTTGACGTCATTTATGTACGACCCCTAAGACGTCGACCGTGTAGCTACTGTGTTAAATTAGGTGCATGGAAGGTGGCTAGGTAGCATTGTATAGCGGTCATGACGGGGAAAATTATGCAATGTTTCGATCGGGTAACCCGGGTACCCGTTCGAAATTTGGACGGTTACCCGGGCAGAATTTTTCAACAATATTTACAGCCCTACTCCTGAATGTGTTGTTCATAAATCTGAATGAGATGCAGCAGGACTAATATAAGGATCAGGAATGGTTTGACAATCATGTTCGCACCAGCCACTCAACTTGTGAAATATCTTGACATAAAATGTTGCGACAAAGTATGAAGCTCATATTTCAACGTTTTACCTTAAAGATTCTTTCCTCCTCTAATCTCAATCAACCAAACAACTGATGGACTTAGAGTTTCAGAAAGAGCAGATGCAGATTCTCATAAATTTCCTTCCTTATTTGTGGCACAAACTCTCAAATTTGATGACATTGTGCCGAGATCAACAGGAGTTTTCAAAGTACAACCGTATGATCTTTATTGTCCATCTTTGCAAACCAGGTTACTTGAGCGAATCTGCCAAGTATGTCACTTATATTTTGCCTCACGAAAAATATTGAAGAAACATGCAAAACAACACAGAGCTCGGGCTCCGGCGGATTTCAAAATTTTGAATCCGGAACATCCCTACTTTAAAGTGGAAATTTTATATTTCAATACAGTTTCATAGCGAAGTGTATTTTAAGTATTAAATTTAATATTTTAATTAGGGGTTAATTTATAAAAAATCGTAAGTGTGACGTACTTTAGGGGGGGGGTCCCGATATGTGTGACAGTTTGTGACAGGGGGGAAGGGGTGTCCAAAATGGTCACAAATAGCGTGACGTACTTTATGGACGGCCCCATTGAGCATTTCTAAACGCTTAAAGCTTTACTCATTCAGACGACATTTTTAGCGACCGACATAACTGTTCGTTTAAGCTATTAAATTACCAAAATAATCTTGATGGAAATATATTCAATATCTACTCATATCAATATTCAGTATAAGTAGCATTTCGAATAACCTTGATAATTTTTTAAAAAATTTTTATTTTGATTTCGGGAACCTAAGACTTGGCACTTTTTTAAAAATATTTTTTTAAAAGGCCATTCTATGGCCTACCATTAGCTGCACCTGCTGACAAAGAATTTCGTTTCAAGTTTTTATAGCTTCTTATTTATGGGTTCCTGTTAGTTTTCTGGACAACAGGGGTGGTCCCGTGTTGTACCGTGCTCAACAATCTCAGGTGAGGTGGAACCTGGATGAGTGATAGGGGGTGGGGAGGTAACAAATAATTTACTAGTAGGAGAACTGTGATTAAGGTTATTGTGGAGATTACGTTTGAAAAATCAAAACAGTTTTATTATTGAACAGTTTGATAAGCAAAGATTTTTGTTTTATTGTTTCCTCGGGTGTTATCTAAATGAAACATAAAGCCCCTGTGTCGAGGGAAAAAAATATGTATATTCTGTGTCGATATCAATGTTATAGCAGCAGGTGCTTTTACGTTTAGATTGTAGTTTCTTTACCTAAAACCCGTTGTCCATTGTCTTCACATAATCGTGCCAGCTAAGTTTCCATATGATTTTAGTGAAGATAATGCAGAGCGTTGAAGTTTCACAACACAATGGACATATGTAAAGCGTATGTACATAGGTAGTTGGATGTAGGTAACGAGTCTGGATGTATATTAAAGTGATTGGATGTATAGAGCGATAAGACGATCGACTCTTGGCTGCACATCAGATGATTGTGTAGCGGGTTTTTATTGAGCTCAGCTTTTATTATTTTTATTGATGATTGATCACTTTTGATGCCATCGTTGGATAACTCTGAAGAGCTCTATCAAATAAGGAACAAATATTGTATTAAAAGTAAAGTAAAGTCCCCTTTTGAGACCATGATGAATGAACTATAGGGGGGGGGCAAGTGAATTAGCTAAGCTGGGTGAACTCGGGGACCTTAAACGAGGCCCGGGGCTCGAACCCGTGACTCTCTAGTCTCGGTACGACATTACCACTAGACCCCCCGCGCCTCCAACAAATATTGTATTAAAAGAAAATAGTGGACAGAAGTGGATACATGTGTTTAGAATTTACGGTATACTAAATTTAGATCTATCATTTAAATAAATTATTTATTTAAAACACCTGACTTTATTTTCAATGTAAAGAAATTTTTATTTCCTGAAAGTTTTGAGAATTATTTTTTTTCAATTCTTTAAATTTTTAAAATATATATATAATTAATTTTAGCATTAGACTTTTATTTTTAAATATTGACCCAAAAGAATTAATGAAACAAATAATGATTGTAAGCAATATTCCCATTCATGTTCCACGGTCACTGTGCAAAAAAAAATGTTATCTGAACAGTAGAATGAAAGACGCCACTATATCCAACAGACTATCTTATATTAACACTTAACCCATGAGTGGCTCGTAGTGGCACCATCGCAGCATGTCCACTGCTTACAGCCATTTGTCCCGCAGTGACCTGCCCTTTGAAAGTCGAAGAACGACAGACCGACCTTGATGTCATCCTCACATCTCTTCTTTTGCTGCTTCTTTTTCTTCCTCCCTGGACCGTGCCTTGCATTATAGTACTTGCGAGTTCTCCACATCGACGTGCCCATATAACATTAGCTTGTTTGCAACAACCTGACATCACATAACCTCACCTTAGCTCGTAACAGTTGCACAGGAGAACATGTGCCAGAAGTGTAACTGAGTTTTCCGCACCATCGGCTAATTTATTTTTGGCGCCCTTGACAAATGGATGTTAAAAAAATCCAAAAGGTAGCCAAATACTAAATTTGAAGGATTAGCCCTCTGCGCCCTTGGCCCCGATGCCAAGTCGTTGTTACGCCTCTGACATCTGCCAAAAAGAGAAATAGAAATCGTGTTTTCTCAATAAATACCATTAAAGGTTGTCCTCTAATTGTTCCCCACACACCAACGTGTGCACACCTTACAGCCAGAAGTTGGTGCGTACACACATGGATTTGAACGGACGCACCTTATGCATCGCGATTTCAAAGCATACATCCTGAATGGGAGATTTTATCTTCTAGAATAAATACTGTCCAAAGAAACACAGGGAAAACTCTCAGTTTTATTTATTAAATGTTGCGATGTAGATTTTGGGTAGCTTGTGTTATTTAGATTTGCTACAAAATGTAGTTGGAAAATGCTAAAAGCAGCCATTTAGTTTCTTGACATTGTTTTTGTTTCAAGATTCAGAGAAAGGTTAAATAGGAGAGTGAGTTCATTAAATTTTAATTACATATACAAAAAGATGTATATATATATATAATGGGGTGGGTCTAGTATCACTGTGTCAGTCAATTTTTTCAAGGGGACCAATTCTTCATTTATACTTTATACTGGCTTGTATAGTTTATTTGTTCATTGTTTTTTTTTCCTCCGATGTAGCTGATCAAGGGCTGCTAAAGACGTGCTGGGTACAGGTGGGGGTAACTTTGTCTTAGAATAACACCATTAGTTAAATCATTAAACCTTGAAACACTAGAGGATAGAAGAACAAAGAGCAAAGTAGTAATCATACATAAAGCAATTATTTCTAATTTAGAAATACAACACAAAGATAACTTAATACAACCCTCAGATAGACATAAGGATAAAAACACCTTTCTTATTCCGTATGCAAGAACAAACACATACAAATTTTCATTCTTCCCGTCCGGAATTCGGGCGTGGAATGGGTTGCCTGAAGAATCCAGGAAAACCAACACTTTACCAACGTTTAAATCTCTAATAAAAATGCAGGACTAGACACAAACCATAGATAAGCGTAGGACGCAATAATCTTCTGTATAGAAGGAGCGTCTGTAAACAGATAAGATTGTCTTAGCTCAGCTCATAACTTGACGCATTGGTTGATGTCTATGTTGGCCTACTCCTTGTTTTTTATTTTTTTTTATTTATTTTTTTTTAATTTTTTTTTATTAACATGTTCTTAAATCGAAGCACAGGCGGACAAATGAGACCTGCTCCCTCTGTAGTCAATGCTCCGTTTCCTTCATTTTGGAATGAGTCTTTGCCCAAGTAGGCTCAATTCTTTTCCTATTGTTTGTGTTTACATATTTTTATCAAACGACTGTTAATGAGGTTGTTTTCGATAAGTATTTTTCTTCCCATAATTACACGAATTGACCATAGAGTTCATATTGAAGAGCTCAAGGGAAGAAACGGCTAGGTCACATTTTTGTAGTTTTGAGATATTCAAGTTTAAAAGTTTAAAATTGTACACATTTCTTATAAATGAACTAAATAGATTTGAATTTTTAATATGGTCAGAGACATACATTTTGCATAAAACTTCATTCAGAGCATTCTATTTTTTATCTTCTGTCAGATACATTTTATAAATAAAAAATTTAAAAAATCTTACATAGCCGTTTCTTCCCTTGAGGTCATTTCATTACCCCAGTGTGTGTCTCAGCTAACCTAGGACTGCCTTAACATGGCGGAGATGATGTTGAGAGATGTCTGTGCTAAGTTCTAGGGATGAGGAACACTGTGCTGACATTAAATGTTTGCAATAAAGTGGCTAAACATGCTTCACCGGGGCTGATTGTGCAGTGTACTCGAATTAACCATAGAGTTCGTATTTCATTACCTCAGTGTGTGTGTCCTCAGCTAAACTGGGACTGCCTTAACACGGCAAAGCCGTTGTGGAGAGATGTCTGTGCTAGGAGCTGGGGATAAGGAACCTTGTCTGATATTTAATGTTGCAATAAAGTGGCTAAACATTATTAAACGGAGCTGATTGTGCAGTGTGGGCAGCTAAGCCACCATGAATACTTCAGTTACTTTTGAAGATCACTCATTAATGATCACCCTGACCATAGATTTCATTTTAGGGACACCAATATCAGACAAGTCAAGAGGAACAAAGGCTCAAGAAAATATCAACTATGGGGTCAAGAAAAAACTTCTCTCTCTCCTCCCCTCTCCAAGTCACGTGGTCCGTTGCCTCACTTTGGATCGCCCAAATGGGTTTGGCAATGGGTTACTCTGACCTCCGAGGTAAGTCTTTTCAAATTAGAGACATTTTTGTCTTTTATATATAAAGAATTACTATGGAAAATGTCAGACATTTCTGTGACTTTTGTTTCTTGAGATCCAATGGACATTGAGTTTGTGAGGAAGTTGTTGCGAGATAATAAAAAAAAAGGGGGGGGGGATAGAACGAGATTGCTCTAACATTTTTGTTGAATATTTAGCGCATCGGATTTGAAATCCTAAAAGAAATCGGGAATAAAACATTAAGTAAGAGTTAAATTAATTAAGAATGAAATGTTAAGAAGTTGTTTTGAATGCAAATCACACATGTTGATATGATTGGTGTACCACGTTAAACTAATCACCCATGTTGATATGATTGGTGTGCCACTTTAAACTAATCACTCATGTTGATATGATTGGTGTGCCACTTTAAACTAATCACTCATGTTGATATGATTGGTGTGCCACTTTAAACTAATCACTCATGTAGATATGATTGGTGTGCCACTTTAAACTAATCACTCGTGTTGATATGATTGGTGTGCCACTTTAAACTAATCACTCATGTTGATATGATTGGTGTGCCACTTTAAACTAATCACTCGTGTTGATATGATTGGTGTGCCACTTTAAACTAATCACTCATGTTGATATGATTGGTTTGCCACTTTAAACTAATCACTCATGTAGATATGATTGGTGTGCCACTTTAAACTAATCACCCATGTTGATATGATTGGTGTGCCACTTTAAACTAATCACTCGTGTTGATATGATTGGTGTGCCACTTTAAACTAATCACTCATGTAGATATGATTGGTGTGCCACTTTAAACTAATCACCCATGTTGATATGATTGGTTTGCCACTTTAAACTAATCACTCATGTTGATATGATTGGTGTTCCACGTTAAACTAATCACTCATGTAGATATGATTGGTGTGCCACGTTAAACTAATCACACATGTTGATATGATTGGTGTACCATGTTAAAATAATCCCGAATCTAACATCACGGATATGAACTCTCGCTGCTTAACAAGAGACACAAACACAAGACGAAGAAATCTTATAATGTATTTAATAAGACAGAAGATATATGAAAAGAGAGAAAAATACAAGAGACCTGATTACAAGGAATTGATTATTCGGTATTATTCGTATCTCCAATAAACATAAAAAGGATCAAAGGATAAGAGTGTGTGTGCTATTTTAATTTTTTTTTGGTTTGAATAATTGTTCATTGGCGGCTGGATAGCGGAGTCAATAGTGCGCTCGCCTCACAAGCTGACTGGCGTGGGATCGATTCCACGTTAAAGCCACTATTAAAATGTTGATGAATGACTTACGCTAAGAAAGTCCTCCGCTGACCTGGAGAGGGATGGGCTCCGCCAGGTCTATCAAGCCCGAGAATGTTCTAATGGAAACATTGGAACCCCCTACGACTACGTGGTTATAACAACCACGAGGTTATGGGACTTTAAAAATTTTTTTTTATTAATTATAATGGTTGTATTCAAAGCGATGCCTCTTTTCTTTTTAACACATTTAACTTTACTTAAAACACGTAGTAAAGATGCGTTGAATAGGTTTACAGCACGGTTGATGTCACGAGTGAGTAAAATAAAACAAATATCGGTTGATATTGTCAGGTACCCAATGCATGACCTCATATCTCAAGGCCACTTTGCCCAGCGCACGCACCCGCTGGGGAGGAACAATCTACGTGACCTTGCAGTGTAACCCAGGCTATGACTTGGCCCTCAACGCGCCCCCTGGTGGCGTCTTCAGCTGCCGCCCTGACGAAAACCCTTGGCACCCTGACTTCATTCCTGACTGTAACAGTAGGTTGTCGCAATGTCGCCACATGTGTGTGTATTTTCATTGTTGAGACGAATATTAGAATAGTTTTTGAGTTGCAGTTACCTATAATTTATGGGACAAATCTACCAAAGAAACCATAGAGAACAAATTATTTAAATAGCTGCACAATTCATTGCTGATGAATATTCGCAACTCACAATTGTAACTACATTATTTAAATTTATTATTAAAAGAACAAAAGCCAAAGTATTAATAATGCATAATGCACTAAATTCTAGCTATAAAATAAAACACAACACTCAAATTATATACTCCTATAGTAATACAAACTTTTCTTGTTCAATTTGCATAGCAAATTATTTTTTATTCCGTGTGGCATGCAGGAGTGGAATGGGTTGCCAGGACAAACCAGGAAAACAACCACACACTAACAACATTTAACACTCTTTTGAAAATGCAAAACTAAACATAAAACCATGGATAAGCGTAGGACTCAATAACCCTCTGCATAGAAGGAGAGTTTGTATTCAATAAAAAAAACATAAGCTGAAAAAATAAATACAAAACAGTTCTTAATATTTCAGATATCGCACAAAATATGACATTTAAAAATAGATGTATCACATTTTGAAACTGACTTATTTATTTACAGCTTTTTATGCTAGAAACAGACTCGTTCCCCGTTAAGAGTAAGAAAAATGTTATTATAACTTGATACTTGTTGGGGCCACCTTGTTGTATATTAAGCCATAAGATCTTTCCCAAACATCCTAGTAATTCTCAAACATCAGGGTTTTTTCAATGTTGACAAAGAACATAAAACCTATTAACTTTTTAAACATTTTCCCTATGACATTGTTTTAATCAAGATCTTGCGACAATACACCTTTTTAAATCCTTTATATTAACTCGTGGTGTCTGCGGCCGCCCGCCCGGCCGCCCGCCCTTGCTTGTCGCCAAAACTTTTGATCGATTTTTAACCCACTTCATCGTAAGCCAGCGAGCTTAAATTAAGCAAGCAGTTTGGTGGCAATGATAAAAACTATGTGTCAAAATTTCAGATCGATCGCATGTACCGTGATTAAATTATAGATTGTTTAGATTATTTTATTTATTCCTATGTATCATGCTATTTTTTGAGATAGAGCGTCGCGGTGCGTATTATATTGAACAAACTTTCTGTCGCGCAATAAGGTGCGTATTTTATTGACAACACTTTTTATAAACATATTCCTGATCGGTGCGCATTATATTAAACATGTTTTACGACACAACTGCAATTTTGTATTTCTGGATGGTCTGGCGCTGCGTATTATAATGAACATTCTTTTAGTTACGTCTCGTACATAAAGAATTTATAGTGAAAAACTTGTTTTTTTACGGGGTTTTTTTTATTTCTCTAAAAATGAATAATTAAGCATATCTCAACGGCATATGAAGAATTTCTATATCAATTAAAATAAATATTTTGAAAGTCGGTCTTTTCGATAAATAAAACAATAGACTTCATGCTGACTCAGTGGGACTACATTTTCAGAACTCATCCGCCCGAGTACTTTTTACTACGTCATGGTGGTTCCCCTAGATGACAACTGCGAGAAGCTTGGCGAAACTCAAATCAATGCCGACAGTATTGTATTCCAATCTGGCGCTATGCTGGACACCAGAAGGTAGCCCACGGCTTGAAGTTGTTGTTTTTCATTTTAATTTATAAAGAGATATGTGATCTTCGGCTTAAATATAGACATGAAAAGACAACTGAGACATTTGAAAAGAATAAAAAAATCAAATACATAAACTTTAGACCGCTATTTGTCTCCAATGAATGGATTTCGTCTGATTAGCACAGGTTCAGTCTGAATTTTGATTATGTTCCACCGACACTGGTAATGATGCGTCCGAAATGACTATCTTCTTTCAGATACGAATGTCTTCCGTAAGAATTGATCTTGTCCCGTCCTAATTGACAATGACTTGTCTGAAATGATCTTGGCCCGTCTTAAATTGATCATGTTTCGTCCGTATTTTGAGAATTTTCCCTCCGAATTTAGAGGGATAATTCGAGTCCAACTGTTTGGCTTGCGTCTTGATTCAACGAATCATCTGTTAACGTCTCGTCATGGTTCAGTGTTTTAAAAAAAATGTATCTGATATTTTGTGTTTCCCCCACTCATCAGGCTGTGCAAGTCCATCAACCCTGTGGACAGCGCGTGTAGTGTTGACAAAGTAGAGATGCACTGCGATGGTTCTCAGACGACGGACGAACATGGAAGAGACCTGGAACTTGAAGTGAATATGAACATGTCCTCAGTAAGTGCAACTGTCTGTGCGACTACGTCCTGTTTATCCTATCACGGTGGCAATTAAAAAATAAAATAATAAATTTAACTGTGGCGAGTATGTTCTTGTTTCTGTAGTATTTCAACACTAAACCAGCAAACGAATTTTTATTTATACATTCTATGAAAATGATAAAAATCGAATGAGTTTATTAATACAATACTTTCAGACTGGTGGAATAAAAAAAACACATCTTAAAAATACATGCAATTGATTTTAATTTTGTCACGGCAAAAACAAAATATTTTATTAAAAAATTAATAAATTCCGACTTGGATTCTACAATCAAAAATATGGTCTAATGCACTGGTGGAGAACCTTTATGGGGACGCGTGCCCCATGTACAACCAAAACCCGCTTATTTATCTCCAATTAACCCGAAAATGGACTTTTCGCTTAGCAAAAAAATATCACACAATTGTCTTAACACTTAGAGAGAAAAAGACAAGAGGAGAGTTTTCAAAGATACAAAAAAAATTATTGCTGGAAATAAATTGGTTTAGCGTTAGTAATGTGGTTTATGCTGTTGTTAACATACGTCAAACCTTGGCGCATACTTTGTTAATTTTGGCGCAACACATGCAGCACTCAGTTTATATGTCAGTCTGTTTCTTGTGTCACGTTTGATACAATTCAAAGCTGAAAACAGTTTTTCACACGCACAAGATGATCCAAACAAAGTCAGATTAGCACACTCAAATATTGTCACTGATTTAGACTTATTTGGCAGATAATTCAACGCTTTAACGATTTCATTCTCGTAACTATCAAGTGCGATTTCCTGTGTGATCTTTTTACACTCCATCTTCTCTAGTGTTGCACGGAGACCAGAGAATTTTCTTTTCCACGTAGAGCTGTCTTGAAATCCCAAAAGCTCCATTTCTAGATTTTCAAGATCTAACCATTGTAAGCAAGAAAGATCAAATTCTTCAAACTTAGATTTATCTGGAGAAATAATAAAACAGATGGCTTTTTCCATCTGACAGAACTGTAGAAATCTGTTCTGAAAATCCCCTTTGCAGTTGCTACGATGCTCAAAAATTCATTGTACAATAATTGTACGCAAATAGGTACACAGTCCTCCAAGTCATGACTTGGAGCGTTGTGTGCAAATTGTGTAGAATTTTCTAGAGGCATCTTTAGATTTGGAAATATTTCAGCTGCCCACTTGGAAAATATATTTTAAAAAAAGATGCAGTTTTCTTTCAAATTGTTTTATATCGCAAAACATCTTTTTTGCGGCTTTCCCCAAGCATTGCAGTTGCTTTTTCAGTACATTGAAGTTTTGTGTAAAATCTGTGCTTTCACATTGAGTAAAAGGCTGCCTTTTGTTAATCAGTGGTGAGCTGCTGACCAATATCACTGGCCATCTGTAGGACTCGACCTTAAACAGTATTTCGGCTAAGTGGCATCTCAGCGATGCTTTGTTTAATTTTGTCATTTGAAAAGTCATGAAAAGGGGAATTACATGTACTTCCAAAAAAACATGACCTCTTTGATTAAATCCCCATCAGAGAGTGGTTTACTTTTGCCAGGTCCAGTGAAATTTGGAAGCTGGCCGTTGCTATAGATTGTTTGTTTTATAAAGATAATTGCAAAAACCAGCTTTCTGGTAATTATAATTGCTCAATTTACCTTAAATAAACAACTAGCGTTCAGCTTCATCAAGTTCGACAACCAGTAAAG